>OZ004728.1:86325481-86765650 GCA_963924685.1 Dexiosoma caninum | reverse complement strand
GAAACGAGGCGTGTTAGTTTTACAATTAGGCAGCACAGTAGCAGATAATTGCAATTTGCTTGTTTTTTTTTTTGGCATCACATTCACATTTTTTATTTGTGTGAATGTATTTGGTTTCTGTTTTATTGTGTATTAAAGAAATTGTGTATTAAAAACAAAAAAAATCTTAAAGAAATAAACATGGATAAACGCCACCTGCTTATTTTAATAGCTATTGAACTAAAGAAAGCTCGTTTAATCGCAAAGTATATTTATGAAAGAAAACTAAAAATGAAGAGATTTGCAGTTAGAAAATTAATTTAATTTTATTTGTTAAATAATTTATTAATTTTTTTAATTTTTTTTTTTTAAATTCTCCACTTTTTTCCGAACCGAATTTATTTTCTTTTTTTTTAACAATAACCGTTCGTTATTACTTGTTGTTATTTGTTTGTTTTTTGTTTTGCCTTGTTTTTTATTATAAATACATACTATGTAGATTTAATAAGATATGGCAGCTCAGTTCAACTTTGCATAAGAAATTTAAGAAGCTGGCAGCACAGTTTAAATGTTTCAGAACAAAAATTCCGTTCGGAAGCAGTGGGTGAATTCAGCTTAAGTTTAGTTACACTATACCTTAATTTTCTGTCCCTTAAAATATTGTGTACAAATTCGAACATGTTTTAAACAGGCATTTATTATAAGCAAAATATAAAAAGAAAAATTTTGAAAGTTGTTATTTATTCAGCTAACTTTATCTCTATTCAAAGTTAAATTCTCAAATTAAATCATATTTCTTCAAAGTTTTATGAAGAAAAAAAAAGAAGAAAATGAAAAGTTCTGCTTGGGTTTGTGTCAGTGCATTAAAAGTAATAAAAATAAACCAAGCAGCGATAAGTGATAAATACGAAACCTATTTCCTGCCTAATGGCCTCAGAGTAGGCTACACTAAACATTGGTTTAAATATGCTGCATACTTAAGGGAATACGCGTGGGTATCAAATATGTATTTGTTGTTTTTCTTTTCTCTTTTTTTTTTTTATAAAATTTGTGTTTGAGTTTATTTTGTGAAGAAAAACAAGTATGACTGACTGATTAGCTGGCTTTGAGCCAGTTTGTATGATTTAGTTTTCTAATTTTTACTTTTAAATATTTAAAGATTGTTCATTTACTTCGACGACGTCATAGAAAAAACTAGTTTTGTAAAAGAAAAACAAATTGTTTCAAATGTTTACAATATTTCATTGCATTTTTTTTTATTAATATTTAAAATGTTATTGAAAATTTTTTCAATTAAATCAATAATAATAATTTAATTGATGCCATTCAATATTCTTTATAGGTGAAAATCTAATTAATATGTTAATTGATATTACAAAAATTTTAATTAAAATGTTTTTTATTTTTTTATTAACTTGAAAGCAAAAATACTACTATGGCTATCAGTAGTTTGCATTTGAGGTTGTTGTTGGCTGAAGTGTTAGAGCGTTGGCGCTATCGCTCGAAAGTCGTGGCTTCAAATGCTACTCGCGATATCAAACAGTTTTCTGATGTGCATTAACAAAAACGTTTTCATTTTCACTTTCGTACGAATTTGGTGTCTGTGGCACACCCTTATATTGAAGCATAAAACATTTATTAGCTGAAAAAAAATTATCAAACAACCCTCGTATTTACCTTATTTTAACTTTTTCCATTTCAAATTAAACTAGATTTTTTTTTGATTTTGAAACTTTTATTTTGTATTAAATCTTTTCTAATTTTTGTCTGTGAGCACATGTCATTTTTTCTTACAGAATACCAAACTTACGGTCATAGACAAACGGCAATATTGGCAACAGAAATACGGATTTGTCTTGTATTAACGATGCCAAGTCGAATAAGGGTGAATGTCACTATTTTTGGTAGGCCTGTCAATTCTCCGTAAAAAAATACAGAAATTTTGAAAACCACTTTTTATAGCTTTTGGCCTGTTAGGGCCTTTTGCATTTTCGCTAACGCTAGGTACCTTCTCATTTGCATAATGAAAAAACAAAAAGCATAAAATATGTTTAGCAAATATGTTAAGAAAGGACATAAATATCATATTTTATTTGAATATTTTCTGCTCCCCACTGTTTTATTTATCATCAACGTGAGGAAAGTTTATCCTTTAGGCAGATTATTTGTTATGGCAAATGAAAATAAAATGAAAATATTTTATAAATTTCGTTTTTATTTTTTATCTGCAAGAGAAGAAAAATTACCCGAATTACAATTTACAACTAGAAACATGGAAATTATTTTCTTTTTAATATGAAAATGTGGGTCATGAAGAGATGTATGTTTCGTATCTCGTCTTTTGTTTTTCCTACTTCCAATTGTATTTGTTAAAACTTTAAGGGCGAGACGAAAGTTTTAATTTTGTTTGCAAGAAAACTAGTCTTTGAATAATTTTTAATGTGAAATTTAATGAAGTTAAGCGGAAATTGATTCAGTTTTTAATGGACTAGAAAAGAGTGAATGGCAAATTTATTCAGCCAAGTTTATTCAAAAGGAAAAAGAAAAGCGTTATTAAAAAGTTTTTGTCCATTATGAAGATGTAGACGGAAGAGTATTTGGAAAATATATTTTAATCTCCTTAAAACTTTCTGCTGTAGTTAGGGGATCAGTTCAAAGAAAGAAAGAGCTTTTCGTTGACTTTTGTTATGGTTTATTTTTTAAGCGTAGTTATTGCCAGCCTTGGCCGTGGCCGCAAGAAACATTGAGTTCTCATCAGCAAAATCAAAATATGCAAACAATAATAATAATATTTGATATCAATGATCTTATGTTGACACATCGTAAACTACTTTTTATCATTTTTCAGGAGACAAAAAAAAAGAATTGAATAAATAATATTAATTTTGGAACTAAAGGGTGTTCTAACAAGAACCCAAGATTTAAATTTGGCGCCATTCGAAGTGTCATTGTTTGACATGTGAACAATTGTTATTGTTTGCTAGTAGAAGGTACGAGGTTAGTAAAAATGGAGCGCTACACGAATGAGCAACGCATTCTCTTTGTGAAATTGTTTTACCAAAATGTTTTGCGGCTACAGTTCGCAAATTGCGATCAATTTGGGGTCACAATAATGCTCCAAAAGAGTCAACTGTAAAGAGATTAATGGATAAATTTGCCGAAACTGGGTCTGTTAGTGATGTAAAGACAACAACGCGTCTTCGACAAGGTCGATCGACCGAAAATGTTGCAGCTGTACGTGATGATGTCGCTCGATTCGACACCGAGCTCAGCAAATTGGTGTCTCCAAATCCACTATGCAGCGAATTTTCACGAAAGATTTGCATCTTCATGCATACAAAGTTCAATTGACTCAGGAACTGAAGCCAGCTGACCATGGACAGCGAAGGGAGTTCGTTAAAATTTAAATCTTGCGTTCTTGTTGGGACACCCTTTATTAAAACAGATGAATTCATAATTTAAAGGGTGGTCCTACCAAAATGCATGATGTCACAGTTTAGCGTCAAGTTGTTTGCCCAATTTAATATGACATTTCTTTGTTTCAGTTTTTGACAAACGCAAACATGGAGAGGTATACACAATTGAGCAGGGCGTTTGAAGCCTTTTACGAAAATCGGCGTTCAAATGAAAATTCATTTCGTGCACTTCGTGAGTTTTTTCGTCAGCATAATCGTCCAAATGTGTTCACAATCGGGAGAATTGTCCGCAAATTTCAGCAAAGCGGGTCTAAAAGAAATGTGAAAACACCTGCGCATGTTCACCCAGTTCGTTCTGCGGAAAACATGGCAGTTGTTCGCGATAGTCTGGCAGAAGAGCCGTCAACCTCGACCAATAATCGAACATCTCACGAACATCACTGATGCGAATTTATAAAAAAGATTTGAATTTACACGCTTACAAAGTTCAATTTACTCAAGAGCTGCAGGCCACTGATCGTTTCAAGCGTCGTCAATACGCCGAATGGTTGCTTGTACAGACAGAAGGTGACTGTACAAAGAAAATCCACTTCAGCGACGGAGCACACTTTCACCTCAACGGATTCGTTAAGAAGCAGAATTGCCGCATTTGGCAAAAAGAGTGTTTGTTGGACTGTATGGTGGGTTTTAAGGGCTGGCTGCCACAATTTATCTTTTGGTAACAATTTTTCTCTGTCGCTATATTGCCAGAAAATTAAAATATCCTCCCACATTGTAATATCTAACAACCGTGTGTAAAAAAACTTAAGCACTCATTTAAATGACGAGTTGTTTTGTTAAATGTGAACACGAGCTCGCTAATGGACCCCTGTGTTAAAATCTTTCTGGCATCGTCTGAGATAGGCCTTGTTCTCACTGTCATTGCTTACAAAAATAATAATAACAATGGAACAATATTAACAATAACAATAGAATGTCGCCGGCAACATTTTCGCCTGACCGCGAATGCAAAAACAAAAGAGAATTCCACATATTTTTCTTCCAAATGTTTTCCTGAATAAACTCGGACTTCAGCTAAGTTGAACCAGTGCATTTGCAATAGAACCCATGCATTCACTATTTCTTCTGCATGTCTTTATTTGCTGGGAATTTTTAAAATTTCATTTTAGTCACAATCAACAATATATAAATGAAAGACAAAAATATTCTTTGAAATATTTTGATCTGCAAAAGTCTCCTATACAGTGGAACCTTTCCCTACAGTTTGATAGCAAAAATGTTGTATGCGAATAAATATGTATGTACGAGTATGGATGTGGGTTGTGTGTATATATGTATGTTACTTCGTTTAGCATTTCATAGCTTTTTAAATCAAATACTCGCATTCCATAAGACATCCACTACATAACCAGAAGCTGAATGCAAAAGTTTAACTGCATAAAAAAAGAAAAAAAGAATACAGAGAAGATAAGGCCTGTACGAGTAGATTTAAAAATTGTTTAACGTTTTACGAGCAAATAATATCATCTGCGTATTCCAGAAGCTCCTTAAAAATGGAATGTTTATTTATCATAAAAAAGAAGTGTTTCGTGATGGTGGTAACAGGGAGCTTAAAGAAGCACGAATGTTGACGGAACATGGTCATGCATGAATTAAAATGTGGAAAGAAGCAAATGTTGAAAACACTTGAAGCTAAATCATGCGGCAGTAAGTGACAGCAGTTTTCTTTCTGTCTTTTTTTTTCCAGTATTTGGTGGGTTAAATATTTTGAAATGAAATGAAAACTTTGAAATGAAGCCGGCGAATTTGTTTACTTTTTTCTTGTAGTCAAAGTGTTCTGTCGGCGATAGCTGAGACTTAAACTTAAACTTTGCATAAGCGGAGGCTGAATCACTTCATTATGACTTTGCTATATTCACTGAAACAAATGACATGAATGTTAATCGGTTTGTTGGTTGGCTCACGTGGCTGCCCGCAGGCACTCGAGTAGAATAGCGAGATTCCGTTTCGTTGTGAGAAATCCCTTGGCGAATCCATCAGAGAGGATCGCATAGGATCATCTATTCCCGCATGTGCCAGCTCCGATAGGTCCTTTAGTTTGCCCAGAAATTGATGCCGCACGAGGTGCAACGCCGGGCAGTCGCAGAACAGGTGGAAAACAGTCTTCTCCTTATCCGGTTCCCGACAGCTGCAACAGAATGTATTGTGAGGGAGACGCTGCCTACCGCCATGACTACTGATCGCCCAGTGCCTCGTACATACTGTTACCAGTCGTGAGATACTCCTCCTGTAATTATTAATGATGCGCTCAGAAGCGAGAGCACAGTTATGTTGCGACACCACATGTGCCCAGCCCGTTTCACTTCTGGTCCGCCTTCCGAAGATAGTGTCCCATGATCGAGCTTCTTATAGTGCTAAATGGAAAGCGACTGTAATCGCGTCGAATACGTCCATAGCGGACCCAGCTTGGCCAGTGTATCCGGCCGTTCATTGCCAAAGAAGTTGCTATGTGCCGGAATCCAGATGAGAGTAATGTCGGCTCGACAGCTCAAACTAGATACCACATCCTTCAGTGAGGCACTAAGCCAGAGAAAGTACTGTGTGATACCAATTGGTGTCAGTGCCGCTACCTATCGACGGATCCTCTCACGCGCATTTCCCTCACTCAGCATCCTACCCTTTTTCCTTAAGGGCAGTATTTCGACCTGAAATACACTCGCCCCTTCCGGGAGCCGGTATAATTGCTGCACGCCAAGGTCCCTTGAGAAGATTCTAGATCCAACTCCGCAGACCATTCTCGATCTGTCAATATAGACCCTGGTATAGAAGTCGTTCCCTATCTCGCCGTTTTCCGTATTCATAACTCTTGCATAAAATGATTCCCTTCTGTCGTGAATATTATTTTCCTCGAAATGCACAGGCACATCGGAGCGCCCTCTTTTGTCGGTATTGTGTAGCATCAGCGAAATAAAAATGAATAAAAATGATTACTAAAAAAACGATGCTTCAAAATTTAATATGTACATCTCCTTCACATCAGAGGCGCTTCAACACTGCTATAAAAAACAAAGAACGTGCAAAAGCAGACTTGAAAGATAGTGAAGCTTCAGCTCCTGTCATTTCTGTAATTATCCCTTTTCTCTAGTTCCAGCACAATGCATCGCATGTGTAGACGTCATCCCCCTGAGTGCTGGTCCTAGATAAAAAAACGTGCAAAAGCAAAGTTGTATGACACTGAATATTCAACACCTCTCATCTCTTTCACTATCCCTTTTCTCTAGTTCCAGCACAATGTATCCCATGAGAAAAAAACCACTTTCTGAATGGCTTTCAAAATGACAAAAAATGCGTACAAATGACACTAAACTTTTGCAAGGACATCTCAACAATTATTATTTCACAAACTTTTTAATCCACTTTTTTTGTGCAATTAAATTTCTCTTTTACCCTGCATACTCTGTTCATCCTTTTTGTTTTTACATTTTTGTATCTTCATTCTTCCACTTCTATAACAAATTTTATTTATGAATTTCACTCCATGTAACATTTTTTTTTTATTCTGCCATAAAGCCTTCTTTTTGTTGGATCAATTGCTGATAAATGATAAAGAACAGCATGAACATTGACAGAGAGAATTGGGAAATTGACAGGTTCGTTTATTTTGTTTTTTTGCTAAATATTTCCAATGGTTTGGTAGTTCATGAAATTCTTCCATTTATTTTTATTATAATGGGATTTAGAGCATATTGTTGGATGAAGTTTATTGGTTTATGATACGGTCAAGTTTAATTTATCACTAAAAAATTTCTCTTTTCCTTTTGTTGTTGAATTTATTATTATTTTTTTTTTTATTGAAGAAAAAATTTAATAAAAATTTAATTAAATATTTTCTTTATTCAGTGGCATGTTAATTATTTGGATCATGAGCGTAGACATGGCAAAGTAATTTGGGGATTTATTTGTTAAATCTGTGTACTTTTGACTTCTTTTAGAATATTTTTTATTTAATTTTATTTATTTATTTAATTTGTTCTTTTGAAAATTATGATCTGTTTCTTTCCCGGAACAAAACAACTCCTAGACTTTCCATCTTAAAACAAATGGGTCTCCTGTAGAGCGCTTATTAACTCAATCTGTATAAATTGAACAGCAATTAAAAAGAACTAACTCTTTTTGTATTGCACTACTGGAAGGAGTACATATTCTGCAGGAGAAAGACTGTAGAAGGGTAAGGATGAGAATACTCTCGGGCAGTCGGTCTGTCCTGAAGGCTTTCAACGACTCGGGAATGCTTTTGGAGTGTCACAGGTCACTCAGTAATCCGGCATGCAGTAACAGTGTTAGACAGATGTGGACACCAGGACATAACAGTTATAATGGCATTGAAAAAGCGAACTCGCAAGCGATCAGGAGAGTGGAACAGGGTTCATAGGAACAAGAATGAAACGCGTGATGAAAGAGTAGGCTAAGTTCGATATTGGCGCAACATAGCTCATTTAAAACATTCCAGGAGCATTTTGGATTTTGACACGGGCGGCTACTCTCGTATTGTTAGTCAATGCAGAGAGGAGCTGGCTGTCCTTCGCGATTTTTGTGCTGTTTCCCTTGTGTTGATTCATCAGGGGTAATGAGATGGCTAATGAATGGGTTGGAGGGACTGTTTTCGGCTGGTGCGCCCTCAGTTGCTATTTTTTCTGATACATATAAGGGTTAGGGATTGGGCTCAGGAGAGGCAGGGGTCTATTCCTAACTGCGTCATAGTGAGAGCTTTGTGGATGCTTTATGATGGGTGTAGAATTCGGCAATTCTTGCGCGATTGTCTATTAGTAGACTCACGGACGTTGTGTCATCGGCACGAATGCTGAGAAGAAGGGTATTGCGCTCAATGGCCGGTGTAGGGGCTGTGGAGCTGCTTCGGAGAAGGCGACTATTGTGCCCCTTCTCTGCAAATGGCCGGGCTAGACTGAGATTCTTTGGTGGCCTTTTTAGATCACTTGGGACTGTGATTTGTGTTCGACCTGACAGAGTTATTGAGGTACGTGGATGGCGCAGAGTGGCTGTGACATCCTCTGGTTTCCAAGGGGTAAAATGACAAAAGGACACCTACGGTGCTCCTTGGGCCAACACATCTTGCTGGACTGCCTTTTAACGTAACCTAACCTCAGACTACATAAAAGCAGCATTCATATACTCACAGGAGCTCTTAATTTCAGTAATTAAACCTGCAACGAGCATCTTTACAGATCAGGCGTGGTGCTCCTTATCGCCAACTATCCGGGAATAATGAATACAAGGAGAAGGTTCACGAGTTCACGCTCGTGGATGGCGACCTCCAGTCTTTCTTCTGGCTTAACAATAGCTGCTGTAAATTTAATTATTTTTTTTTTCGTTGAGCCGAGAAAAATAAAAAAAAAAAGGTTAGAAAATTCGACAAGGTTTTATAACTTTTAATGCCATATTAATTGCCTACTTTAAGGATTATTTGACCTGATATTTACATAAATGCACTAAATACAAATCAAATAATTGTTTCCTTAACTGATATTGAAAACAAAGAAAAATCCCTCAGAATTAAATTGCAAAAAAAAGAAAACTCTGGAATTGGAAAAAAAGTAAAATAAAAGAAAATCACGAAAAGGAAAGTCTATTTCTCAAAGTCAGTGGCCAAGAAAAAGGACAAAGTCATTGTAGTGGCAGTGTTTTTGACAGTTAATGAACAATGAAAGCAATTTGAAAATAAATTTTCATTATTGTTTAAAATCATGTCTGGTTTAGCTAGAATAATTAATAGAAACAAAAAAAAAAAAAAAAAAAAAAAAAACAACAAGAGAACAAAACAATTCAGGCAGCAAAAATAATACAAAACATTTGGTGTGTAAAAATAAGTGCCTGCAGTCTTAATAATTTTCTTTCTTTTTCCATTAATTTTATCCAAATTTATCTTCTTAATTTAATCGGCTTGTCATGCCATTGCACAAGTCCATTGTAAACGAGAAAATAAATTAAAAAGTACTTAACAAGGAATGCTATTAGTTTTTCTATTACAACGAATTAGCTGGTTTCGGTAACGACCCATTAAAAACGAAAAAAAAGAAAAGAAAAGCTAAAATATAAAATTGAAATACAAGATAAAAAAAGGAAATGGACAGCGGTATTGACCAATGGCTTCATGATTAGTTTTCGCATGTATTTTTTAATCAAAGGAATTTATAATTTCAAAGTAATATTTTCTATATTTCCTGGGAATATGATGAGGGCAGAACGAGACCTACACACCGGAAAACAATTTCACTCTTTCATTTTTAATTAACAATTTTTAATTTGTAATGAAGAGTTTAAACAATTCCATTAAATTTTTAATTACTTTTTGGGTTCATTACTTAAAGAAATAAATAACTAATTTTTTCTTTTGAAATACACAATATGACGTTTTAATTTTATTTAAATTCAAATAAGCAAAAAAAAATTCCCCCAAACACACACAGCCATCCATCCATGCACTTAAATACACATTCGTATGTTTAAAATTTAAACATCCCATGCATTTCAAATGGTATTCATACACACACATAAAGAGTGGTTACATTTTAAGGGCCGATGTTGATTTTGAATAAAACACAAATTATTTAGGATATTATTGTCATTTCTTAATTTTTCTAGTTTTTTGACCTTTTTTTTTTTTTTATATTAATAACACTCATTATTTTAAGCCTAAGGTCTTTTTATATATTTTATATTTATTTCAATATTTCGCTACTCCTTTGTGTAGCTTCTTCAGGAAAATTGAATTAAAAAAAAAAAAAAAATCAATTTTCCTGAAGAAGCTACACAAAGGAGTAGCGAAATATTGAAATAAATATAAAATATATAAAAAGACCTTAGGCTTAAAATAATTAGTGTTATTAATATTGTCATTTCTTTTTATTATGATAATATTGGTATGGTTCAATTATGTATGAAACAAAATATCGGCCAAATGGCCGCCGCGACTTCGGCGGCACACCTCCATCCGATGATCCAAATTTTTCAATGACACTGAGGCATAATTGAAGTTCTATGCCATTAATGTGCCGAATTATCTCATCCTTTAGCTCTTGAATTGTTGCTGGCTTATCGACGTACACCTTTTCTTTCAAATAATGCCAAAGAAAGCAGTCCAACGATGTCAAATCACATGATCTTGGCGGCCAATTGGCATCGCCACCATTTGAGATAACACGGCCATTGAATTTGTCGCGCAAAAGAGCCATTGTTTCGTTAGCTGTGTGGCAAGTGGCACCGTCCTGTTGAAACCACATATCGTCCACATCCATATCTTCCAATTCGGGCCATAAAAAGTTCGTTATCATCTCACGATAGCGAACACCATTCACATTTTGGAAAAAATACGGCCCGACGATGCCGCCAGCCCATAAACCGCACCAACCAGTCACTCTTTGTGGATGCATCTGTTTTCCGACAATCACCTTGGATTGTCATTCGCCCAAATGCGGCAATTCTGCTTATTGACGAATCCACTGAGGTGAAAATGTGCTTCACCACTGAAGAAGATTTTTTTTCAAAAATTGATTATCCACTGTTGCCATTTCTTGCCACCATTCTGACCATTGACGACGCTTGGAATGGTCAAGAGGCTTTATTTCTTGAGTCAATTGTACCCTGTAAGTGTGTTAATGCAAGTCTTTATGCATAATGTTCATCAACGACGAGCGTGAGAGGTGCAATTGTTGGGCACGACGACAAGTTGAGGCAGACGGCTCTTAAGCCACACTATCGCGAACAGCAGCAGTATTTTCTGCATCTCCTACAGACCCGGTTTGCTCAAATTTTTGCACAATTTTTCCGATTGTACGCACATTTGGAAGATTAAATTGACTGAAAAAATCACGAAGTGCACGATATGCATTTTGATTTGAACGCCCATTTTCATAATAAGACTGAATAACTTTAACGCGATTGCGTATCTTTCCATGGTTCAAATTGAGTTAGTCTAAAATTGAGAAATGTTAAATGAAATGTAGAAAAAAACTTGACGTTTAGGTGTGGTTCACATTCAACATCGGCCCTTAAAATTTAACCACCCTTTATTATACCATTTTTAATTCAGACAGAAAATATAACATAAAGTTATTTTTTTTCAGGGGCTTAATCACTTAATGCGGTTTTGTGTATTTTTCAAATCTATTTTTCGTCGTGTAAAGCAAAAATAATTTTATTGCATTGGGAAAGGCATGCAGTGACGAGCGTAAATGACTTACTTAGTTTACAGAGTTTGATATTTTTCTTAGGAAAAATTAAGTGATTGTGGAACACATTAAGAAATGTATCCTGAAACAGACATTTGCATAACATCTCTGCGCTTTTGCTTTTGCGCTCTGTTTTCGGAAACTCTTAAATTCCAAACAAATAAATCAAGTGGAAAAGCCATGCTTGAGTTTGCTTTTATTCTTAATATATTTCAATTATTAAATATTTCAAATATTGCAGAATTAAAATTGTTCTTATGCAATTCACAAGCTCGTATTAACGTTCTCCTTGTGTAATGCTTTTATTATACAGTATTGTATTTTTGTTTATGGTAATTTTTACACAAAACTGTGTCTGATTATATGATTGAATTTTATATGTTTTTGACATAGTTGAACTGAGGCCAGCTCTGGGAATATTAAATTTTTAAAAGTTTGTTTTCATTAATTTTGTGATACCTGTCAAATATGTGATAGCTTATACGAGAAATTAAATTCTTCTAAATGATAACTAAACATTTAATTGTTGACAAACTTAAGAACAAATTCGTATCAAATTGTGAATTCCATACCTGGTTTAATTTCATGGAATGAAATGAAATGATTGTCAAATAATTTTTAATGGAAAAAATATAAATAAAAACGAAATTTTTATTTAAAATTTTTTTCAAGCTTTAGTTTTATTATATTTTCTTTTATAAATTTCTAGATATTTCGCTGCAACTTTGTGAAATTGACAGAAAAATTTTTTATTTTTATACGATATTACTACAAAATTTCATTACATTTATTTCCTGAAGAAGCTACACAAAGTTACAGCGAAATATCGTGAAATTTCTACAATAAAAAGAGAAGAAAATATAATAGACCTACAGAATTTTTTTTTAAATAAAATAGTTATAAAAAATAAAAAAAGGTCGAATAATATATATTAATCAAAAGAAAAATAAAAATACAAATAAAAAACTTTGCCTGTTCACAAGCACATAAAGTCATATCGTCTTTTTATAAACGATAAACTATACGACTGAGAGAATTGTTAATTGAGCAACTGTTACTTAGTTTAACCAGCCCTGGCTACTTGTTTGAGTGGAACAGAGTAGAGCTTGTGTCAGGAATCGAACTTAGACCTCTCTCTCGTCGTAGCAAAAGCAAAAAAAAAAAACATATACATATACATGCAGTCGAAGCTCAGTATAATGAAAGATATATTGTTGGACGCTTTAATCAAACTGAGAAATTCCTTATACTAAACAAATAAATTTTAAATAAAAACCAGGATTAAACTGTTAATGTCTATTTTCCATTGGAGCACTGGTAGCTTTCCTACCAGGCGCTAGTTACATTCCAAAAACAGAACTTCACACAAGAAGTTATATGAAACAAAATAATTAGAAAATATTCTGAAAAAGTATGCTGTACATAGACGTTTCGGGAAATCACCAAATTAAATAACAGCCACATAAACAAACATGGCTGCCAAATATCACATTTAGAAGATAAAAAGAAATTTGTTATAATTTCCAAAAAACATTTATTGGTCGCTAATGGAACACTCGTGACGGAACTTGTTTTCAACAGAATTATTGACAAACAAAAACGTGACAAGTTGGACGAAGGTCCGGTTTTCTTTAAGGAATTGTTGGGAAGGCAGATATATCACATGATGGAACGCTACTGTAGTAACGTGGCTTATCATGGAGAAGCTCGTAAAAAAGGCCAATGCCTACTGAACTCAATATTGAAAAAGCAGTTCAAGAAAGTGAAAACGCTTCGTAAATTACAGTACTGTACAATTTGAACTTCTGTTTCCCTTTTTAAACGTCTTCAAGAAAGGAGGAAGTTCTGAATTCAGCTGTACTTTTTTGTATGTCTGTTACCTTAGAACTTTTTGCTGGCTGGACCGATTTTGATGATTCTTTTCCCACTACAAAGCTCGTGTTTACCGTGTGGTTATATTGTAATGGCGGGCGGTTCGGGGAAGTACAGCTCGACTTTCTCAGGACTTTTTACTCCATCGACCGATTTTTAAGATAATTTTTTTATTGCAAAAGTCTTGCTTTTAATGGCATTTAAAGGTCGTGGTTTTATTTTAATGGCTGGCGGTTTAGGGGAATACAGCTCCTCTTGGACAAAAATTTAATTTCTTAATGGGCTAAATTAAGGGCGAGTCAAGAATAAAATAAAAATTTTAAAACGATTAACTGAACGAGACACTAAAAATTGTAAAATAAAAATTTTTGGAAAAAAAACTTTAATCGACTTAAAAAAGGAACTAAAAGATAACAAAAAATAAAATTTTAGGTTTGTAGGTTTGAAGTCTGTGCCAAGTTATAAATACTATAGATGAGGAAAATATAAATATATATTTATTTATGTATATAGGGAAAGGTATATATTAAGGGCCTCAAAGCATGATAAATAAATAGCGCGCAATAAAATTTTTCCCACTACTTAGCACCGACTTCCAGCACTTGAATAGCAATACCTGGAAACCTAATACTTCATTATTTTCAACTTTTTTATTCCTTTTTTAAGTCAGTAAAATTTTATTTTCCAAATTTTTTTATTTATTTGTTCAAATGAACATTGTTCTTTGTTATAACTAAAGTAATTGAATTTTATATGGGATTTATAAAGTGTTTTGTACTTTAATCTCAGTTTATAGTACCACTTTTATGCTCAGCACTGTAAGTGAAAATTGCCTAACGTTGTGGTCCAGAAATATTCATAATTATTAAACGTTTTACTTGTATTTATCGATATTAAATTTCAATAAAAACTTTCTACACAAACAGCCTTAGGTGGTCCAATTGTTTTCCCCATCACTTTTTAATCAAGGAAATGAAAGCTATTGTAGCTTTTACATTCACCGTTCATTGCGTGTGCAATAAAAGAGAATTTCGCTTAAATGGCTTCATTAACTGCTGGATATTTAAATCATGTTTTTTCTTTATACACAACATAATTATTGACGTTTAATTTAATGGTGGAATGAGTAAATTAAAAAGAAAATGAAAACTACAACATCATTTGCTATGTCAATAAATTCCTAGAAGGTGTTTAAATAGAATTTGATATATAAATGTTTTTATAAACGGTGCCTTTTTTGGTTTATAATAAGGCGCTTGTACGCAAAATATTTTGTTATGAGAACTCTGGCATCCAGTCTATTGGTGCTGATAAGACTGTGCAGCAAATTTTAAGTTGTTCCTTTCTTTTTCCTTCCAGCAATGCGACTATGCACCGATTAATCTATGAGCAAAACAATGCAAAACTTATCTGTCCTTAATTTTTGTTCTTTTTAAAGGACATTTTTTAAGGATGCTTATTTGAAATATATTTTTTCCACATATTAAGATAAAGTAAATAGTTGTTATGCAATATTGATATGAAAAATAAATTTTTATAGAATTTCTATGAATTTTTTTGATACTACGCGAAAAAAAACGTCACAGCTTTCGAACTCAGAGTGGTAGAATCTAAGAATTTCAAAGCCTTATATAGTCGACTTAAGACTACAACTAAAGAAAATTATTTCTTTTGGAAACTTTTAAAGATATTGAAGGATATTTTTTCAAAAGGCTTTTTTTTAGTTTTGTCATTGAAAGAGTCACAATGCAAATTAAAATTTTAAATTAAAAAAAAAAATTGTATCATCAAAACAGTATCAACTCAAAATACAACCAAATTTAAATAATGTGTAAACCCTAAGTAATAAGTAATATCTTCAATTATTATTTAATAATATATTTTTTACATGTTGTTATTTCATGTTGTGACGTCCAGTTTTAATTTAATTTTATTTCAAAAGTTATCTTATGCTTGTGATTTCCAGTTAAAACAAAAATATATATAAACAAATTTTTTAATTTACCGATGTAACAATTAAATAATTTAATTTAATAAAGAAAGCTCCTGAAGAAGTTGGAAAAAAACCAACGAAACTTTGAGCGAATAGATTTAATAACATCCAAATAATTTGTTTTTATTAACAACTAAAAAACAAAAATTTACCAAAAATTCAGCTTAGGGAAACTCCCAATTATACTAACAACAAAACATTGGTCAAATAAAGAAAAAACCAATATATATATTTTAAATATACGATTCTAATTGTGCTTTTTTCCCCTAAAAATTATATGTGAATTTTATTATTACATACTTTATGATATTCTCATAAAATAAAATAATACCGTTTTGTTGATATAAAATTAGTCAGTCTTTTCACTATCACGAAAATTATATCAAATATGGTTTTCGAGGTGAAAGGTAATACGTTGAAATTTTTACAGTAGATAGATATTGATGATGTTGGTTCATTTCTTGAAAGTGAAAGTGAAATTTTTAAAATTTCGTGTTAATACCCACCAGTTGATCAAGTGCGACATGTTTAATTATATGAATCATAAGGGATTATTGCGTGGCAAAGTGATTTTGAAGGTCCAGCCAGTGAACTCATTTAACTAACTAGTCTGCATAAATAGGAACAACTTTTGCTCTATTTACGTCCTATAATGCTTTAGTAGGACGCCAACTAATTGATCGGTATATCAGTTTTCCAGTTGGGTTTAAACTTTAGCCTGCCCGTGTCCCGGTAGCCAGATTAACTCGCTATCGCATTTAGGAACAACAACATTCAAACCACAAACAGTGTTGCAATTACAATAGAATACCGTTAATTTGTAATCGAAGGGACCAGCTATTTTTTACGAATTACAGGAGTTTTCCAAATAAAGGGATTTCGTTTAAGCGGGCATAAAATAATAAAAAACAATTTCCAGGAGTTTAGACTGTCAACACTGCGCAAATCATAAGACGCTTATATAGTTCGGGTTATTCAGCTTCTTTTTGTCATTTTACTTTAGTATCTAATAAAATGTCTCCACTATGAATTTTTTTTTTCTAAAATTGATGAAAGCGAAGGAGGAGCAATACCAAATTTTTTAGCAATTTCTATTTTCTTTTCTCTATAATCAATTGCTAAAACTGAAATGGAAATGTTCTTCTTTTCTTAGCATTCTACGTCATACTCTTCAGTAAAACTTCAAATAAACTAATCTAAAGAAACACAAAAAATTCCCAAAAAATAGTTTTTAATACATGTTTTTTATCCTTTTTTATTATAAGAACAATCTATATATTTAAGTTCATAGGTTTTTAATTTTCATTTTTCTATATATATGTATGTCGATATTTCGTTAATTTTTTTTATAAAAGGTTTTTAACAATTAACTATGATTTATAGGGATTTCCTTAGACTTTGAACTGCTTAAAAAAATACGAGTTTTCTCAAGGGGCCTGTAGTTTATTTCCAATTGTTGTAGTTTTCACATTAACTGGGTACGAATTATCGCGGTTTGACTGTATAACGATTGACCGCAAGCCATAATAATCTATACCAGCATAAAAAAATTCAGAATGCGATCTCGAACTTGATATTCACGTTCACATGTCTTGTACCCGATTCTCTCGGTCTTACATGAAGCGTAGCACTCAAATAGTAATCTTTGTCTCCTCTTATCTTATCTACTCTTTTCTTTTCTTCTTTTGGTACGAAGACATACTTGCCTACTATGGAATGCAATTTTATTGTGCATTCGATTTCCTCTGTTTCATGGGGTTAATTTATTCACTTTGAAGTGCATTTACGTTACACGCTCGCTTAGAGATTAAATGAGAAGTAAATGCAGAAAAACCAAAAGTGTGTTAGAAAAGATAGTCATTGAATTGTTTAATTCTTTTCGAATTATGTCAATAAAAGTTTAATTGATAGAAATTAGTTCGAGCAATTAAAGGTGGTCAGAGTTAAATGAGGAGAATATACACTCAAATAAATTGAATAGTAAATAAAATGTAAAATGGGGAAAGGACGAAAATGAGCAAATGGCATTGGTTCCAATATGTCATACGCAACATATTCTCAGCTATTTTTACAACATGAGGATTGCTTAAGAGTCAGCCACTGCCCGGCCCACCATGTCACACGTTCAAAACAAAAACAACATTTCACATTTTGTCGTTTGTTTAGTTTTTTGTCCTTGTCATCCGTGTTGTTAAAAATTCAAATTCTGTGAAGAGAAATTATGTAAAATATTATCTCTCGATTTATAATAATGTTTTTTTAAAACAAATTTATAAAAAGAGCAGTTGTTTTCCTAGTAGTAGTAGTAAATTTTTTTAATGATTTCATTTTCTCCCAATCACTTTGCAAATCTGATTTAGTATCCGCAAAATTTGGCGATAATAAAGTTTTAAAGTTTCCTCAATTAATTTTTTTTCGTTTCAAAAAAAAAAAATTAAATGAAAATGGAATTAAAAAATATTTTTACCCTTTATAGGGTGGTATTGATTGCCGTTGACTTTTCCCTTGTTCCCTTAGATTGATGTCACATGTCTAATTCTCTCTGTCCAAAAATTTTTGGATTTAATAACTAAAATATAATAAAATGAAAAAAGTTTTAATAATTTTGATTTATATCTTATTAGTTAACAAGCTCGAAACAAACGAATAATTATTATAAAAGTACGTTGTAACTGTGCGTGATAAATGTAATATGTGCGTGCCGATATTAAAAGTTTAAAATATATTTTATATATATACATACATATTTTTTTGGATAACATAACTATTTATATAGTCTACTAAAGCTTCTAATAAGCATAAAAAATTATAAAAATTTCATGTGAAATAAATTCGATGAAATTTTTGATGAAAACTGCCATATAATTTTCGAAGGGTAAGTTTCGTTGCGCGTACGTATGCTACATTTTAAGAAAACCTTTACACGTTTTGAATAGAGTATAAAATTAAATAATAAAAACGGCAAACCGTTTTTAACAAAATATATTTTCTTTACATTATATGAATTTTGTGATGGACATACATATAAAGATTATAAAAATGTATTCTATCTGAGTTATAAAAATCTTTATTTTATTTTTGCTTTCATTAACTTAATATTTTCTGTGTAACATATGAATTGTTAAAACTTTTCATTAGCAAAATTAATTAAAGACTGTATAATACTTGCAATTTCTTAAAAAAAAACCGGTCACCGGATTTTTCTGTAACCGGATATTTTTATATATTCAAATATTTGAACTATTCGAAAACCAATAATTGAGTCCCTAATAATTAGACGCCTGATTTTTATAAAACGGTACGTATACTTAATATTTTTCGTTTTAATTTCCAAAATTATATTGTCCATACGTACACAGGTAGAAAAATGCATATGGGACAACTTTGGCCGAACATTTTGTATGGTGGTTGAAGTATTGGCAAAACGTAAGACATCCACGCTGACACTGCTTTGCGGACACCTGAATGATAACGTCGTTTAACGTTCGCCCAATCGTTTTTTTTTGCAACCATGGCTAAGAATTGCGAAAACTAAATTATTTAATTCTTTGCCAGTACTAGAAATTTATTCAATAAAACGCTTTCCGAATACATCAAATCATCAATCAAAAAAAATTGAAGATGCAGTGCCAATGAAATTAATAAAATTTTTTACGCAAAAAATTTAAAACATTATTTTATATTTTCATTAGTAAATTATTGTTATAATTTATCAGGTGGTTCTTCCTCCACATCTGTCCTTGGTTGTATTGAGAATTATACGGCAACACCCTAACAATGTGTACGGTGTTACTATAGGAGTTAATCTTTTAATTGTAAACACTCACTCTCATTTTGGTATTCGTAGCAAACACATCAATATCTTCTTCACGCATAGTAAAGTTAATCAGTATATTGTAAGCATCAAACAGAGTTTTATTTATAACCATAAACTTTATCAGGTTGCAGCTAACCAGCCAATTGCTTGAGTATAAAATGTGAAAAAATTACATTTGATGTCATAAACCAAGTCGCACATGATTTATCTAAGAATTTGCAAACAGATAATTCAGTAGTGAATATTTAAAAATTCTGCTTCATACATTTAGAAAAATTTCAACGAAACCTAGTAAAATTATGTCCAACAATATACCGCTCGAATTCCAGAGAAAATCCTTCGATTTAACGGATTTAACAATATAATTCCATTGATTCTTATTATATGGTGGAGTAATTATTTTGATTAATGTATTAGATAGTGAAAAGCACAAAAATTTTTTGATTTCATATCGTTCTTGTCGTATTTTGACCTCAAAGAAATTAGGCACATTGAAATCAGTCTACCAAATCACCAAATCAAAAATATTTGTAGACTTTATGCCTCCATATTATAGTTCTTGTTCTCAAGTCTTAAACATAAATAATCTCATTCATCTAGCAGATAATGTAATTACTGTAGGTGCTTCGATTTTACAGTTTTCAGATTCTGATTCTGAAAATAGTTTGAGGTATTTAAAATCTATTACGAAATCAGCAATAAATCCAATTGCAGAAGTTCAAAGAAAGTTCCACACATTTCATACTAACAATTGCTCATACAATAATATTCCATTAGTACTATATAGTGTTAATAAAAATTAAAATTGTGGAAAATGGACTGGTAACTTTTGTTTTGTTTTGTTAAAATTAATAGTTATACATTTACATCCATAATACAAACATAATAGCGAGAAGAGGTGCTTCACTTGTTTCGCTACAGCTCATTCGCTGTTTCTTTATTTTCACAGCTATTTTTAAAAAAAAACAAATTACTTGTTTTTATTGCAATAGTTTTTATTATAGATTTAATATTAAAAAACTTTTTCTGATTTGATCTCCTGGTTGCAGATATGCTTAATAAACATACTTGTGAAATTGTTGCATTTCAAGTTTTACTCAATATTTGTAACAATTTCTTAAGTATTGCTCAATAACTGAATCAATATTTTGTATGGAATATAGAGCTCAATAAAGGAATTTATTGCGCAAATCTCCATAAAAGTGCATGTCTGAGCACCGTATTAAATTATTATTATACGTAAAACAATACTGTTTTATACGTACAATGAAATACATGGAAAAGAAGAAGAAAATTCGAAGTATTATTTTAAATAAAATATTGGCTAAACATTTTACAGTGTGAAAATTTTAATGTTGGCAAGCCGCCCGGACTTCTATTCTTTAAGTACTTTCCCAGAGCAAAATTTTGTTTGTACGGTTGGCAATTTCTCCTGGCTAGATATGCGTAACATAGAGAGGGTTATAATTTTCTAAGAAGTTTAAAATAGAATGATAATTGTGGGTGTACTGCTAAAGCGCATTTAGTTTCGAAGTGGCGTACATAGGCTTATAAAAACTCTTAAGTTCAGTTTACGAAAAAAATCGTATGTTGTTGCAAAAGTAATTTTCTTGATTTTATTTCAATAGAACGTTTAAGGAGGTTTAAATGAAGCTCTCATTAATATAATTTACGTTACACTGAATTAATTTTAATCCATTAAAAGACACATTTGCGCTGGTGAACTCCAATTTTCCTAATAAATTTGTTTTGCTGCTTGCACTTGTTCATATTGCCAAGGAAACTTGGGTATCAGTTACCGAACAATTAACACCAGAAATTGTCAAAACAATATGGCGAACCATCACCATCTCGCTTCTAATTTTAAAACCTTTAAGTTAATTACTTGAAATTGCTTCAAGGCTCTTTACCATTACCTTTACTAATTGATAACTGTCGTCCATATGGAAAATATATGTTTTATAATTTTGAATATAATTAAAGGAAATAGCCTTTAGAAAGCAAAATAAATTTATTTTCATTTCATTTAATATTTTCAACAATTAAATGCTGTTTCTTATTAACAATAAAATTCATAGAAATAGATTTTCTTGATTACAGTTTCATTTTTAACTTCAACAATTAATTATCGTTTGACTTTGTTACATTTTGCGAATATTTAAGAAACATTTCCTGACAAATATTTTTGATTAGTGTGTTATTTGAAATTATTAAGAGAATGTAATTAATTCTATGAAAACATAAAACTTAATTTATGTGTCATAAATTTAATTAAAATGACTTTCATATTAAACAGGTTTTCAAAATAGTCAATTGAAATCACAGTTTGTTTTTGAAATAAATTGTTTTTTTTTTTTGTTTTTGTGTAGAGAAGTAACAGTCGGGCAGTTATTAAGGTGACATTATGTTTTTTGCTTCTTCCGGGGAGGTATAGTATAGAGCATAGACATGTGATAAGAGTAGGGTTTAATTCCTAAGAAGATCTATTGTTGTGCATTTTGTTAATTTGTAAAACAGAGTTACGTGGACAGATTTCAAAGCTAAATCTCTGTGTTATTTCAACGAAATTGCTCAAATATCGATGATTAAAATAGAAGGAATTAACCAAAGAGATTTCCTATAACAAATAGTAAAATAAAAGAGTATAGGAACATGCGGTTTTTAATTTTTTTTGCATGTTAATAGTGCGTGACGATGACTGAAGTAGTTAGCGTGTTGACTAAAAAACAAAGAGTTGTGTGTTCGAGCCCAGTTACAAACTAAAGCATGAAACACATTCGCCACAGCAAGCTACCGACTTCACAACGTCAAAAATAAAATACACACGTTTATATGAGAATGACTATTTTAACAACAACAAGCCAACACTGCTGCAAGTTGTTGTTCTTGCTGATTTTGTCGTTGTATTCAAATTAAACTAATTTCTATTATTGTTGGCCACAAAACAGAAACTGTGTCGAAAATATAAAAAAGAAAAGTGACTAAAATAACAGATTAAAATATGGGAAGAAATATATTTTAGTGAAGCTTATCCAAATAGTACACGTGGTATAAAATTCAAAAATATGAAAAAAATTTAATAAAAGAATTTGTGTCGAACCATAAATTCCGAGTTATGGGCCTCTGAAATTTTCATATAAAAGTATAATTACGAGTATTAAGTTAATAAGCAAATGAGGTAAAGTTTCTTTGACAGAGATGTATGGATTTAATGAAGAATTTACTGTTTAACATTCTACATTAAATAGTTATTTTTGAGTTCTTTTCTACTAAGTGGGATAGCATTTTTTTTACGAAAAACAGCTGTTCGTATTTTTCAATTGGTTCGTCTTTGTTTGGTTTATTGTAAATGGTAAGTACTTTATTTTATTTTTGCTATGAAATAAATATATAAATTTCAGGTAAAATGTATTAAGTTCTAATAGAAGAAATGCGCAACAACAAAATTTTGTATGATCTGCGATACACAGAATTTGAAAAAAAAGAATGGTGTAGTTGCCGTCCTCAAAATAATTAAGTAGCCGACTACAACGGCACCGAATGCAGCCAATTACATTCGTAGTCTCTGTAGCTCGTAGCCTGCTCGTTCTCTGCCTGAGGAATGTGTTTTATACTTAAGTCATGAAAACATTTCGCATTTTTTCTGATGTGCATTAGTGTGCCTTTGTGTTAGTTGTTGTCGGAAGGTTTAAGTGGCGAAGGCATAGTCACTGGTCACTGAACATACCGGCTTCAGCTGTCAAAACTTCCTCCTTCGTCGGTATTGTGTAGCACCGGCGAAGTATTTAAAATAATTTCTAACAATGCCTACTAAAACACTAAAAATTTAATATGTCTCCGTGACATTAGAGGCGCTGCAACACTGCTATGGACAAAAAACGTGTAAAAATTGAGTTGTAAGATACTGAAGCAAAATTACCTGTCATCTCTCACACTAATGGCCTATTTCTGAGCTAAGAAAGATAACTTAAGCGAACGAAAAGCACTCGCTCGAATTCGAATCAATTTGGATTTCTCATTGGCACTCACTTTCTTTCGCACTAAGTTACGTATGTCAATTTAGGTATCTTACGTTTTAATAAGTAGAAGCAATGCCATATCATAAATTTTTATATTTCTGTTAAAAGTATTAAAAAATACTACGAAGTTATTCTAAAGCTAATACAACTGCGTGTAAGTGTGATCAGCTGGTGGAAAGTATCAATAAATAAAAGGGTGAGAAAATTTAAAAAAATATTTGTAAATTTTGTGTTTTTTGTTTTAATTTTATAAAAGTGTTTAAATAGATAAAATAATATTTATAAAAAACTCAGACGAAAAAGTGAAGTGCATATCGCGTTTAAAAGAACCATATTTGTTTTATAAAGATGGATTTATCGGTGGCTGTTTACTTTTTAAATGAAACAGATAACGATGATGAAACATCGTGAATTGTTAAATACATACATTCATATGTATACTCATATGTAAATTCTCTTACGAAAGCAAAACCAAAAGTGAGTGATTTTGACATTTCATTCTCAGTGTTGACAACACGTTCTTAACAGAGAAATGTGATTTTATATGAAAACACTTACGTTTTCATTCGAGTTCTAGATCGAGTCACTGTTCGCATAGAAAGTGTGTAGAGAAATCGAAATCAATGTTCTTTCTCATAGAATGCGAATGAAAGCGTTCTTTCTTAAATCAGAAATAAGCCCTAACTCTTTCCTATAGTTCTAGCTCAATGAATGGCATATGTAGGGGCCATCCCCTGAGTGCTGGTCCAAGGTAAGAAAATAAAATTTGCTTGAATAAAATTTTCTATGGAAATAAATACACATTCCTGGTATGGAAAAATTTCTACATTCACAAAGATCTAACATTTCCCAATCCAGTAGACTGCTGCATTTTGCTTTGATGCCAATATGAATGTTTGCAAAATTAGAATATTTCTTGAGGGGCGGTAGTTATAGCTGGGTATTTTTCTTAAATTTTTTTACTGTATTTTTAAATTGCACGAACATTGAGGGGGTCAAATTTTAAATATAAAATTTAATAATAATTGGGAAAAAGAGGGCGGGGGGGGGGTGGGAGTAGTGAGTTGTTATTCGTTGACAAAAATAGAAATTAATTAAAAAATTGTTCAGAAACTTCTGTGTAGCATGTTAAAGCACATAAAATTCGGTATAAAAAATTTTTTATTTTAATTTCCGTTATGCTTCTACGTATTTTCAATTTAAGAGTCTCTTTTATGTTTTTCTATCGCACAGTAATTTAATTTAATTTTATTTCATTGAGCCTTTTTTAAACATTATTTTGCTACAAATTCCCAATTTAACAAGAAATATTTAAGATTATAATGTAACGTCTTAAAGAAATTACAAAAGTAAAATTTAACTATGAAATTTTTTTTCATTTTAAACAAAAATTGTTGTTCCAAATGCATACATTTGTATGCGAAATCGTCTGTTAAGGTACATAATTATTTTTCCAATTGAAATAGGCTGGAACTGATAATTGATACATTTACAGGCAATAAGAATTTCATGCGATAGTTATCTGCTAAGAAAGAAATGATATCAAAAGAACAAAATTGTAAATTACACTGACTAGCTGACTAGCAGAAAGGATCCATATGCCTTTTTTTGAAAATTGCTACACTTTCATCATCAGTGTTCTTCTTGTTTTGTCTACTGTGTGTGGTTGTCAGTAGGTGTAGTACTCTTTTTTTTGTTATTAGTTATTATAATTAATTTATAATTATTAATATTTTATTATTATTATTAATATTAATTAATTAATTCCCCATTACTTTTTTTTCTTTTCTAAATGAAGCTGTAAATGTTGTCGTTCCCGAGGATAGCAGTGTCATGGAACCTAAAATATAAACTGAAAATTTGAAACTAAACTGGAAACGTAAAAAAATATATAAATAAATAAAAGGTAAAAGAAAAATTAATTAAATAAATAAATAATAAAAATTATAATCAACCACTATGAGATTCAGGGAGGCGGTTCTTAAAAACAAATGCGTGCAATAAAAAATGCAGATTTTTTAATTCTCACAGTGAAGTTTCTACAGAATTTTTTAAAGTGAAAAGTATTCATGGAGCCATCAGTCAATAGTAAGCTTATTTTACAGTTTTTTATTTTTATGTTTAGTTTGTGTGTACATTTTTTATCCTCTTTGCGAAAAAGTTTTATATCTTAAATTTAAACACGTTCAAAAAAACACTGCTCTGCGTGGTCAAAAGCCGAAATTGCTGCAAAAATTAGTTCCAAGTGAGCTGGGATCATCAAACTTGACTCCCACTCACTCATCCAATATTTTCAAAAATGTTTTAAATGTTGGTTAAGCAATTTTGTATGTCTATGGAATTCGCAATTTTTGAGCTTCAATATTTCTGGAAAAAAGAAAATTATTTGCTTAACTGCAAACGGCTGCAAAAAATTTCAGTATGACATGAAGCCCGAGCTTCCCACAAATAACTGTAACGAGGCGTGTACCATAAGGTGAATTTAAGATTTCGCAGGCAACGTACATTCGATTGTGGATTTTTTCTATTATTTAAAAAAATTGTGGCACATAATTTGCATAAAATTTTGTGGGGAAAATGCAATCTCAAGTGGTCTGAAACACTTGAAATATTGACAGTGTAGAACGGTGAGTCTGCTCCACGTAAAAAAAATATTTACAAGTGGTACAAACTCTTCCAAAATGGCCGAGAAAATGAGGACGACGTTGACAGAGTGTATATTTTTTAATACAACTTTAATAATTTAATAATTGAATACGCGAATTCCGTAATTAGTAACAGATTTCAGTTTTTTCTCTGAATAGAGGGAAAAACCCAATAGATTCCCACTTTAGGCATCAAATAGCCCACTGTGCGTCGGCAAAGTAAAATAACAGCCATTCTTTGTTGTCTATCTATTAAAAATTCTCATGTTCATACAAAATACATATATATGAAGCAAACCCAAATAGCGCGGCGCAATTGCAAAATTCTATATTGGCAACCCGTAGGACGGTGCAGTTGGCTGTAAAAAATTAAATTGTTGAAAATTAAAGACAATTCTAATTCTATTTAACAGGTTTCATTGTCCACGATACGTTAGCATTACTATTCATGGCATTACGTTGACAATTTAATTTAAGGAGTTCTTTCGCTTAAAAATTAATGCCTCCACATAACATCTCATATGCAGCAACTCTGATTTACAAATTCTTCAAAAGCACGCAGGCAAGTGCAGGGTTGGGCAAGAATTAAGTTGTTTCTATCTTTCTATTACTTCACCCTCTGTCTCTGTCTCTTCTCTACACTATTCTTTGCCAGTGCAGGCATACTAGGAGACATATTCTGAGCAATGGAGAAAAAATATTTTTAAGCGTTTATATCTCTCGAGCGGAAAGT
Organism: Dexiosoma caninum; assembly: GCA_963924685.1. Taxonomy (NCBI): domain Eukaryota; kingdom Metazoa; phylum Arthropoda; class Insecta; order Diptera; family Tachinidae; genus Dexiosoma; species Dexiosoma caninum. The sequence continues at coordinate 86,738,930 of OZ004728.1, read as the reverse complement.
TAGAGCTGAACTATACGAAACGTATCCACAATAAGCGGATTAGGGTGCGCTTCCAGCTCCTACAAAAATTGTCATACGTACTGGAGTCAGTAATAAATATTTAGAATTTTTAATTGACGCCGTTTGAATGTTCGAAGCAGAAGCAGTGATCACAAATTCTTCACCTTCAATATGCTCCAAGAGCCACTTGTATAAGTCTAAGCTGAGGCTTATGCATTGAAACATATTCATGTGTGCTAACTTTACCTCAGTAACATATTTCCAGGTCGTTGAACAATTCTTTTACAGGGAGAACCCACTCTTATGATGCCATGAACACGAATTGCTCGCCCTCTAGTTATTCATTCATATCGAAGACAACGTGAAATTCTATTACGTACATACATTTTTAATATGTAGGAAATATATTTTAATTTTTAAACATATTTTTACTTCTACATTTCGTTGGTGTTTAAATTTTTTCGTACAATCTTCAAACAATCTTTTACACGGCATTTCAATTATAAATTATTTTAGCCATTTACAAAGAGCATTATAATTACTTTTTTTTTGGAATGGCCTTTTATCATCTATTTTTAATTTATTTCTTTTTATAAATAATTTAAAATATGTATTGCATATTAAATATCAATGCAACATTTTTATTCATTATTAATAAATGCAATTTTCAGGGGATTGTAATGTAACCAGCAGTTTGTGGAGGAAAAAAATTAAAATAAATCACACATAATTTATTATTGAATAATTAATAGGTAGAAGAATTTTATGTATATTTAATATAGGCTGGGCCAAAAGTTGCCGTGCAGTTTACAAAATCAATAATATTTTCGTTTAAATATTTTTTTTTCTCACCAGCAGAATGAATAATGGAGAGATTCACAACTGAATAAAGAACCAGAATAATAGTGTTTTATTATTTAAATCAGCGATCAATTATTTTAATGCAAAGAGCACATCGCCGACATTTTAACGTTTGATTAATTCATCGTCACCATCAACATGGCGGCACCGTAAGAGATTTTCTTTGAATCGGTAGACCAAGTTTAATTTGCACTGCTGATAATATTGAACGTGTAGTGTAAATTCTTCGAAAATGAAGATGAAACTAATGCAACGGTTAATGGAGATGATTATCGGTTTATGGTAGAATATTTTTTACGTCTTGCTCCTGCGATGTGGTTTCCGCAGGATGAAGCCACTGCCCGCACTACCACTTTTACACAATGGCATTTTTAAGTCAAGTTTTTGAAGTGTGAATAATTTCCAGAAATTCAAAAAGAAATAATTATACAATGCGTTCACCACATTTGTCAGCACGCAAATATTTTCTCTGTCGGTAGCGAGTGTTTGTGAACAAGCCCTAGATAAACCTTGAACTCAAGTCCAACATTGTTGCAGAAATTCGAAAATGCCTATAAATGCGAAGCTGAAAATGGCTGTGATTTAAGCGGCATTATTTTCCATAGTTAGTGTACAAAAGTTTTCATTTCATAATCTGGAAAAAAATTAAAAAAGTTATTAAATTCTTACACTTACAGAGTGTCTTTTGCACCACCCTGCACTAAATTTGTTATTTAAATAAAATGTGTTTACATGGTGGAAAATTTAATTTATTTTGATTTCATTTCAAAACTAATACTGGTTGTACTCACATGTGCTATTTTTACATTGAACTCTCAAACTGGAGTTTAATTTTCATTATTTATTATTATTATTAATTAGTCCGTATTTACACCTTGCAATAAACGCTACGTTTTTTATCCGTTTTATTTTAAAGTGGCTTAGAAACTCTTGTCCCTTTTTACATTTGAATTTTTGCTAAGCATTTATTTTCGTTTAACTTTTCAACGTGTTAATGGAAAAATATATTAATAAAATAATATAATATGGAATATAAACAATAAGGCTGTATTGCCTACTAAGCTAAGTGTTCTACCGTTATTAAGCGATAAAAATTTCGAGCATTATATTTATTTCAATATTTTCTACTATAATAGGAGAGTATAGCTTTTGCACAAAAAAGTAAATATAAAGATCAGTTTTCTCTTTCCGTAATTAATAATAATTTTTCTAGTTTTTTGACCTTTTTTTTATATTAATAACACTAATTATTTTAAGCTTAAGGTCTTTTTATATATTTTATATTTATTTCAATATTTCGCTACTCCTTTGTGTAGCTTCTTCAGGAAAAAAAAAAAAAAAAAAAAAAAAAACCAATTTTCCTGAAGAAGCTACACAAAGGAGTAGCGAAATATTGAAATAAATATAAAATATATAAAAAGACCTTAAGCTTAAAATAATTAGTGTTAGTAATTAATAATAATTAAAAAAAATTTGTGTGTTTTAAAATTATTAAAACGTTATTTAATTTTTTACTTTTATCCTGAGATATTACCCGCTCATTTTACCCGTCTTTACTTTATTCGAACGTCGGCAAAATTTCCAAAAACCTTTTAATAGGATTTCTAGATTAAGAGCTGAACTTACCTAGTTTAAACTTTTGTTCTGTCGTTTGGACCAGGCGTTGATATGCCAGTCAAACACTTGGTAATTTTATCTTTTTCATAGGTGTTAATGAATCTCTAATTCAATTCGTATTTAATTATAATTAACCCTCATTCTGTATTTCAAAAATGAAACCCATAATAAGACATTAATGGGTCAATTTTGCCCAATATAAACAATATCTTTATATTTATTTATTATTAAGTTTTTACGCACGCATGACATGTAATATGGGTCTCGTCTTTCGTTTCTATCAGACTTCTTATGAAATCGTATCACTCGCGATATATTTTGAAATCTTCTCAAGCTCATTGTTGATTTGAATAACGGCCGTCCTCTATGATCGTCCCATAAAGATTCCAGAGCTATACCATGCGAACGATATACACCAGCGAATAGAAGAAGTCCAAAGTATGCTTCGATAGTTATTTCATCCACGGGAATCCAATTACTTACGAAAACCTATTGACCTAATAGCAATGTTTGATAAATAAAATTCCCATAATAACTTGCAATTACCCTCTAAATTAGTCATATCTATAACTATTTTCATAATTTCTTGCGGAAAAAATAGCATAAACGCTGATTTTACACTTTCTTCTCTAAAAATAGCAAACGTGTAGGACCGACCAGGTGCAAGGTTCATAATGTTTTCTCTTGTACACCTACCAATATTCTTTATTGCTGATGTTTCCAACCACATATATTTTACATTTTTGGAAGCATATGCTTCTGATTCTGCTTCACTTTCATCAATAGTTCCGTAGCTTTCTTCATCTGAGTCTGATGAAAAATTGGATCCAGCTTCAGAAACGAAATCTTCCTCTTCTTCACTCGATGTATCGTTTGGTATTTCATCTTCCAAATCAGATTGCATAAGCAGCACTCCAATCTCTTATGGTTTCATAATTGTATAAATGTATGAATATTCACGCTCAAAGCACAAGTGGAGAGTCGAAAAATCATTCACGAATAGTAACAAAATATGCTAAACACAGAGAAACCTGCTATGCACAAATATTTTCATTCGTTTTACTTATATTGTTGTTATCTTTTAACTGGACATTAAAATGAAATTCTGTTACTACAATTTGTTATTTGTATTGGGCAAATTTGACCCACATATACCACATGCGTGATTTTTTTTACACAGGTAAAACGGAAAGAGCTAGAAGTTTTTTACTTTGAATTCAAATATTATACGCAAAATAAATAATTGTACAAAAGTTTAAAAAAAATTCATTGGGCGGTTGCAAAAATAATACGCTTCAAAAACAGTTTGGGCAATTTTGGCCCACAAATACAGGAGACGGGTTAAAATAATTTCTATACAAAAGTTTTCCTAGAAATGAATCGTTTTTTTTTCTTGAGTAAAAAAGATGACAACACTTTGAATTTAAAAACGAAAATAAAACAAAACAAAAACAAAAACAAAAACGAAAAAAAAATAAAAAATGAAAAATAAAAAATTTCTTTGTCAGGAGTCATTTTCCACGTAGCATGCAAAAGTTGCGGCATTTATTGCAGGATGTAAATATGATCTTATTGGAATTATAAGTTTTAATGCATTTTAAATTTAAACAGACAATTGGAAAAAAAACACCGCTTTCGGCTGAGTAGTAGGTACTTTGACTCTAGAACAGCACTGCGCGCCACAGCAGAGTTATGCAAGAGAATGAAACCCTACTTCTCCGTTCTCTACGACTATCGGTTGTTCAAACAAGGTGGGTGACACAGCATGTAACGAAAGTCTATGTATCTTTTGTTTGAAATTATATATTTTAAATTTCCAAAATAATGCGATATTGAAAACTCTAGGGCATTCAATATCGAATAAAATTAATCCTACTAATGATATAAATGTGAAAGTTAAGATATTTAGCAGACGGATAAGTTATGATCCAATTTGAAATATACACTACCGTAGAGTATATCTATAGTCGACTATAGTCAATCACAATTTTTATTATTCTGTATAACTGTTATTTATAATTTCACACAATTGAATATTGTTATCTAATTTGTGACTTTGATATTAATAGTAGTAGTAGTAGAATTACAGAAAAGTTCGCTTAGTTATAAATTTATAAATTTTTTAAAAGACAACAATAAAGTAAAAACGACGAAAGAAATACAAATTATTTAACAGTTTTTTTTCTTTATCTTTTTAAATTTTTTGAAAATTTGTTTTGCCAAAAGTCCAGAGATTTATTTATTTCTATTTCATATTTATAAAATGTGACTTCGCTAAAATGTGTAAAAGAACATCGGGTGATTACTTATGCCTCGGGTGATTACTTTTGTCCCACCCTGTAGTATTACATTTGACTTAATTGATTAATAATAATAATTAAACATTTAATTATATATTTTGAAAATTTCAAAAAAATTTTTACTAGCAAAAAAACATTTCAATTTAATTCGAATATTTATTTGACATTAATTTCTAGTTGTACACAGAATGCTGCAAATATGAAATAAAAGAAACCGATAAGCATGTAAAAAAAATACGCCTTCATATCAAAAAAAAAACAAACAATTTATTTAATTAAGTATTGAGGCCAAAAATTAATTAAAAATTTAATTGAATTTATTAAACTTTTAATTGAAAAAATATATGATTCTAATTAAAGTTGTTAATAAAAAATAAAACAGTAAAATTTTGTTGTGTGTATGCATCCCCAAAGGAAATAGCCACAAAAAGTCCACAAAGTAACTTAAAACGATACATTTAATTGTGGAAAATGAATTCACCAGTGCAGTTGAGACGCTAAAATGTCGAAGGCCAAACAACACACACATACATGCAAATAATTAGAATAACGCCAGAACTGTTCTTCTACGCAAAGCTGGAGTTGGTGTATTTTTCGTTACACAATTATAATTAGGGAAGCATATTCCATTTCAATTATTCTTTTACTTACGTTTATATGTAAATGATACCCAATAGTTGAATAGAAAAAACTTTCTTTTTGTTTGCGCCTCTTGGCATAGTTAAGAAATTTTCCTGCGTTGGGATTTATTTCTTAAATGATGGCGAAGGATCCATAATTAACTTCCATCAAGTTATTCCGTAACTTGCTTAATCTAAATATTCTTCAATGTGGGAAAAAAAGGATACGGCATACTGAAGAAAGATAAAGATTACAAAATACCAGTTTAATTTTCTAAATTCCGTAAATTTCTTTCAACATTTTAGCGAGGATTACAGAACAAATCGATTGATTTAAGAAAAAAATAGCTGAACATTAAAAAAACATGAAATTTCAAGAAAAAGTTGTTGATAACAAATTTGCGTTAATTGAATAGCAATTACTAGTGCTATTGATATCTCTCATCTTCAATATTAACTAGAAATTGTAGCCTTTTTATTTAGGAAAAAAAAATTGGGAAGCTTGCAGCAAACTGTTCGTAGTTGCCAAAACAAAACGTATATTTTTTAGCTAAAAAAATAGACCTAAAAATTGAACTTTTTTTTCTACAAAACTTATTGATATCCAATTGAAAATGGGTTTCAATTCTTTATTGCTTGTAGGTATTTTTCAATGAAACAAAAGTAACATTTTATGAAATTCTAATGGTAACGGTTCACACACTTCAAATTTTCTTTAACTTTACTACTCTTTTTTTGTAAAGGGAAATTTTGCGAAAAAATTACTAATAAAAAAAACCGAAACAATAAGATCTCAAGAACTATATGTACATCTTGCAATAAACGGAGCGTTTTTCCCTATTTTCTTTTAAAGTTGCACTTGTCGAATTTTTTTCAAAACATTTATTTTCGTTCAATAAATTTTATATTTTTTAAAATTTTTTTTTTTGAAATCCACTATTTAATGATGAAAATATGTCTTTGTTTATGAAAATAATTAAAAAATTAAAAAAAAAATTTCCCCAAATAAAGTAATGAAAAAAGCGAGAAAGTTGGAAAAATGCAAAGTTACAAATATTTTTGTTATGATATTCCAACTTCGTACAAGCGAAAGCATTTATTAAAAATTCCAAATGAAAAATCGTATATAAATTATCGAAAACTCACGATTGATTAATGATTCCCCTGGGTCTTCTTTCAAGTATTTTTTAATAATGGCACAGAGCGATCAATTATTTCATTTTCGTTTTTTATACATAGTTTGTGTAGACTTAAATGCCAATACATTTATATACTAACTAAAACTATAAAAAAAATTAATACTCAAAGTACAATTTCAAATAGTTTAAACAGGAAACGAAGTGCTCACGCAAGTAAAATTTATACATAAAAATTATACCCATAAAGTGGCAACACTGAAGTACAGAAAAAATCGTAATCTTTTCGAAACTTGCTTGCTTCAGTCTCTTACCAATACACACACACAAACTAAAAAATTCACGTGTGTGAACCCGGTCATGAATAAATTTCTAAATTTCCTCTTACACCACAATTCTATTTAATTTACCTTTGAAATTTATTCCTTTCTTCGCAAAAACTTTATGCTAAACTCAATCGGCCTCAAGCAGAAAAATTGTTGTTGAAGAACGGTTGCCTTCCGGAAAGGAAGGAAATAGTAAATTGAATTGAGTTGTACACAAAGTAAAATTACGAGAAAAAAAAACACACACACACACACACACAAATTCCGTAATTTTTTAATTAACATTTTTCAATATGAATTTTCCCAAAAGAAATGTGAGAGCACAAATAAAACAAAAAACTTTTTGAATTGTTTATAACAAAGAAATTTCATTTTAATTTTAAATAAAAATTGGAGTATGAGGAAGGCAGTAAATAAGTATGTATGTATGTATGAGTATGTTGCAAGAAATGTTAAGTATTTATACATTTCTTAAAATTAAAAATTTAATTTCATTGCAGCCTCAAAAACCCCAGTAAACAATGCGTTATAGCTACCAAACTGCATACTTTTCAACTATACATATACTACATACCGTCTGCATTACTTGGTAGCAGTTATGTAGCGTGACTTGATTATCACTTGATACAGAAGTACAAAAAATCTCTACTGTTTCTAAATGCAGAAATACTTTTAATACTATTACCTGAAATATCAGGACATGTCGATTTTTACGTATAATTGATAGCAATCCACAATCACATCAGAACGCCCTTCTGCGTCGGCATTGTGTAGCACCGGCGAAGTAAAATAATAATAAAAAATGGCTACTAAACCGAAGCTTCAGCACTGCTACGATTATAAACAAAGAACGTGCGAAAGCAGAGCTGTAAAATAATTAATTAAGCTTCACCTCCTGTCGTTTCTCCTACTATCCCTTTCCTATAGTTCCAGCACAATGCTTCGCTTGTGTAGGAGTCATCTCCAGAGTGCAGGTCCCAGATAAAAAAAAAAAGTGGAAGTAGTGTAGAGTATGAAAATTAGCACTTTAACTCATTAATTTTTGCTAGAAAAAGTTCAGCAAATGCCATGTTTTCAATTTATACAAGTTTGCATTAAAATTATTTCAATATATTCCAGCGGTTAGTTAAAAAATTATTTTCGACAACAAAGAAAATACGCATTTTGATACAATTACAGCACTCATTACACGGAATACCTTCGATATTTCAGCGTATTAATGTCATATAAAGCACTACAATGCAAACATTTATGTTTCAAAAACATAAAGACAAAGAATTGACTGAATGCTAAAGTTGTTAAATGTCATCATATCGACAAGAAAATAACGCACCAGTTCACATAAACGCGTAAATATGTTGGTCCGTTTGACTGCTTGTTGTTTGCCACTTCTGGATGGAACAAGAGAAAGCATTAATTCATGTATGCTTGTTGATATTATTAGTGTAATGCTTAATAAGTTAAGTCTTTTAAAATTAATTCGACAGCTCGTAATGAACTCTTCTGTTTTCTTTGAATAGTTCTTTTCTTTGAGGGAAATATAACTTATACGCCACCACACAGACGAGGAGGCCAGTAACATTGTTATGCAATGGCGTTTTCATAATGCACTTGAGAGCAACTAAACTAATTTAGCACTTCAAAGAAAACGAGAGAATGAAAACATCTTAACATACATTTGCGTAAAAATTACAAGTGCATATTCATTAATTTATCTTGTAAGAAAATAAAAGAACATGAGATACTTATGTATAATTTTTTTGTTTAAGCATGCAAAAGGTCGCTTTCAAGTTACAAATATCAAGATAACGAAAACTAAATTTTATTTCAGTAAATATTTAAAATTTGTAGATATTGTTGTTTTGATAAGACTTTAAAGCTTTTGGATAATGTACTTAAGAATATTAAATATTTTATGAAAGTAGCAGTAGTTTTATGCTTCGATGGCTACTTTGTTTCACATTTAAGTTGAAGCTTTAAGGCACTGGAAAGATGGATGGACTCTTAAAATATTCTAAAAGATGTTTTATATGAAATTAAAATTAATTTTTCATACAAAGTCGGTTTGGTTTTTTTTTTCTATATCACCCAATTCCGAACAAAAATCGAATACAACTCGTGATTATGAGCCGGCGCTTCAAAGTTTATTTCGTAGCTACTCGAACGCACACAAGAGCGGCCGAAGAGACGTATCAGTGACTTTTGGTAAGCAAATTTCTATTGACACAGTGGAGTCCCTGAAGGGTCTTCGTCGAAAGATATCGGCTATTTAAATACCGCAGTTACGCAGCTAAAGGTATCAGGAACGAGATATGTAGCGATATCCGCAAAACTCATACTTGGAAACAGTGCAATATATTGTTACCCAAATACATGGAATAAGAGAGTAAAATTATGCTTTGATATATTAAAATAAAGAAGAGTCTCGTAGCAGTACCCGTACTCTCGCTGGCTTCAAAGATCTCACAAAGGAAGCCATGTGATTGATGTTAAACTTTCGAGCAGAGAATTAAATGTGTTACTACGGGAACTGATAACGCCGCTCCTTCTAAGTACAGGCTTAAAGAGTTTTGTGTTGGCACCCAGCTCAACTATAGCCTAGCGGATCGGGACTTTATGACCAGCACACGGATTTTAAAGTTTGATTAGAAATGCTGTTAGGTCGCTAAGTCCAAGTCCGGCTTGAAAATACTTTGTGACCAGTACGAAAAGTAGTCTAACGGTTATTGGTGTTGGAATCCTAGTAGCTGTGGTTGGCACCAAGAAATACCCCGCGGGAATAGTTAGTGTCTGGTCCAACACGAAACATATTGTGCCCTGGTGTGACTCGATACTATCTAGATGCGTTTGATGGGTAGTGTGGCGATTGGTATACGGTGAAAATTCCCATGATACTCTATCTTCGGATAGAGTTATTTATGGTGGTCGGTAGTCACAAAAACAACCGTCCTGCTTTTCACGCGACATGGGTTTCAAAGCTGATAAGTCACAAGATGCTCTCTAACTGCCCATGGGGCGGCAATGAACGTTTCAAAATTCACTGCGTGCTAAAGTCGTCATGCCAGATCCGCACTTAAGGTTTTGTTGTTTGTAGCCAGAAGAGCAATAACATTCAATTGAAATTTACATTTACCAGTTGCTATTTTTTTTTTTTTTTTTTTTTTTTATCTTGGACCAGTGCTCAGGGGCTATCCCCTACATATGCAATGCATTGCACTGGAACTAGAGAGAAGGATAGGGAAGAAATAGACAGGTGGTAAAAGTGGTAGGAAGATAGAGCTTAATTCTTGCACAACTCTGCAGTTGCGTGTAAATTATAAAGCAAAGTTGCGGCGTCTCTGATGTTTTTTGACGCATTATTTTTAAGCTAATGGAGCCATTTTATTTATTATTTTACTTCGCCGACGTTTTATTGCTCAAATACCGACGAAGGAGGGTGCTGTAGCACAGAAAACTCAGAAAAATATTTTTTCTGATTTGACCCGGCTGGGAATCGAACCTGGGTCTTTCTGGTTGCAGAGCCAACACGCTGACTACTCGCCATCAGCACCCCCATCCGTAATGCCATATTCGAAAACTGGCAACTCTACTGAGGTTCAGTTCCCATGCGTAATGAAGAGATTAGGCACACTTTTCTCACTGGAGTATCGGTGTACCGTGCGGTGTATTTCCTTGTTCTTCGCTCAAACGATATCAGGGAGCTACATGTTGGCAGATTATATGCCGATGGCTGAAATAGTCTACACGTTGACTACAAAACCAAAAATTTAGTGGGTTCAACTCCAGTTTCAGACCTATAAAAACATCTCGAATTTTTCCTGATGTTCATTTGTGTTGTTTTGTGTCAGTTGTTGTCGGAAGTTTCAGTGGCGAAGGCTAAAATTAAAATTAAGAACCTGCAAAAGCAGAGTTATAAGAATGTGAAGATTCGCCTCCTGTCATTTCTCCTACTATCCCTTTCCACTAGTTCCAGCACAATGCATTGTATGTTGGGGGGTCATCTCCTGAGTGCTGGTCCAAGATAAAGAAAAAAGACTATTTTTCTAGTTTCGCTGCAATGCATTGCATTTATAAAAAGTAAATTGTTATGAAAACAAAGTGCAGAGGCCGTTGTTCAGTTTTTTAGAAACGCATGTGTGTCAATAAGACTTCAGATTACTTTAAAACAGTAATTTTCTGAATATAAACTAACTGCCTGCTTGCGAATCACAAATAATAAATATGACTCGGGATTTTATATTGAAAACAAAAACAAATTTTTGTATTTTATTGTTGCTTTCAATGTAAAATCATGAGTCACATTTATGCTTCGTGTTCTACAAACACACAGTTAATTCGTTTTGGTTTTTTTTCTTTTATAAGAATCTCATAAAAATTAATTCTATTTAAATCACGTGAATAACTTTAATTTTCCAGATAAAATTTAGAAATTTCTGTTTCTTTAACACATGCTTTAAACAGATTTTCCTTTTAATGCATTGAATTATTTTGCTCTGTTATTCATTCAATACATTTGCTGGCTGCTGTTACAGATTCTGTAGTGCTGTACTGTGTTTAATAAAATAATTTATTTATAGTGTCTAAGAGCAGCGTTGTGGAAAGCAAATTTCATTAATAAAACCATATGCTGGCATCACTTTCAATTAAAGTATCTTGTATTGCAGTGTTTTTTTTTTGTTTTTCAACATTAACAGTAACTTTATGGTCATGATGGGGTTTCGTGCTCATATTTATAATGTTTTGTGTTCTTGCTCACTGCTTCTCTCTCTCACTCTTTTCTTTTGTATACTTTCTAATATACATTTCACATTCTATAAATTAAAGATGTACTGAGGTATGGAAGTTTACTTAAGGTACGGTCAGATGTGACAAAAAAGAAACATACACACAAGTTTTCTTTTCTATAAGTTACCCTCAAACTGACACAAAGCGAAGAAATGATCTTAGACAACTATTGTTCACCAGCGATGACGTCATGGCGGCAATGAGAGTTTTGAAGCTTTTTATACTTAAAAAAAAAATATTTTGAATAATTTTTTTTTTTTTTTTATCTGGGACCAGCACTCAGGAGATGACTCCTACACATGCGAAGCTTCGGTTCAGTAGCCATTTTTATTATTGTTTTACTTCGCCGGTGCTACAGAATACCGACGTGACCACCGTGAAGCTGTTTAACACATTTTAATTATTGTATCCCTTTGAATCTAAGGAGAGAGAAACCGTTAAAAATAGGCAGCCATTTTTATTCGTTAGTTTTTGTGGAGAAAATATGGCAAAACGTTAAAATGTGCACAAGTACTGAACACAAGTGTTTTGCCCACCCTGTCGAATCATTATTTCTTAAAGAGATAGATCACTTACACAGCTACTGACCGCTTACACAGCAGGTGACAATAAAAGGTACTTAAACGGACTTTTCATCTTTTGAGGGGATGCGTGCGTAGGACAGGATACCAGAATTCTGGTCAGCAGTAAAACAATCGCCAGGCCATTCATGTATCCGCTGAGTTCGCGATGGTGCGCTTGCCACACTGATGTGTTTGGTTGCTGTCCCCTCTGACTTTTTGCTTGTACTTTTGTACTGCTTCTGGAGAAAGAGGCCGCTTCACTGACTGTGACTGTGAACACCAGCCCAATCCACGAACACTCAAAGTGAGGTGTGTACGGTAAGATCTTGTATATTTTTGTAGTATTCATGACGTTTGACTTTTGATGGGGATGGAATTGAATATGGATATATGGAGTGTTGGAATTCTTTACACACGTAAGCAAACACGATGCCTATCAACAATTCTAATGTATTGTATATTAATAATAAAGATAATAATATGTGGCGAGAGACCATTGTGCAGCGATCACCAAGTTGTTAAAGCTGGGTACGTAGGGTAATTTTTTTAGGAATCTAATGATCTTTCCCCAACACAGAATCCTTAAGTTGATATCCTCCCAGCGTCCTTGTTCGAATACTAACTTGATTCTGACTGAGATTATAAAGAACCTCACAGCAATGTCCATATTGAATGGATACTGCCAGATCTATTCTGTAAAAGTGGTAATTTGCAAGAGCAGTGTCTAGTGATGGCTCCGCATAGAGTTCTAACAACTTGTCCGTGAAGCTTCCTTCCACTTTAGTTTATAGAAGGTCAGGAATTTTTGTACATGCGTGGCCTTAACGCATCTTAATCTGGCATGTATTTGGTCCAGCTTAGCACATCCAAACAAGGACCGCATGCCCACAAATGGCATATTGGCGTCGTGCTTGTAGTGATCCTTCGATTTCTCATTGGCCTTAAGGCGCTTATGTGATGGAATTCATAGAGTTTGAGCTTGCCAAGTGATTGAGGTTCCAGTAGCATTCGATCATTTATTTGCCTCGCCATCAGCATGCCCAATTTAATTTCCCAATTTAAGAGAATATATTCAATTTTTTAATTTAAAGGGAAAAAATTTTCGAATTTTTCCGCAAAAAAGAAAACAGAATAAGAGTTGTATAGGAAATTCAATTAATGGAAAATCATGACAGAACTACTGCAATATTAAAATGCGCGACATATGCGAGAGTTTTTTTCCCTTTGATATAAATTTAAAAGTTTTCTTAAAAATTTTTCATGCATGTGCAGAATTTTATTTCAAGTTTTCCCTGCAATTTCCATTACACGAATGAACGCATGTTAACAAGTTTTATGTTAAACAATTGTTAAAAAAAAAAAATATTAAATAAAAACAATATTTACCCAGAACTATAACATGAATAATTGAAATGGTAATGAAACAAGTGTAGAGTTGAGTTGAATAATTTATTCCTTTCAGAACAAACAGCATACAAACGTACGTACATACGTACCAGTACTACATATCATTACCTTAATATAGAAAGGCACTAACTAATAATTTGCTTTACAGGAAAAGCAAAAGTTTTCATAAAAATTTAAGTATTGCAATCGTGTTTGTTGTTTCAAGTCAGTTTCTTATTAAATTCTTCGAACAATACGCTGCTGAAGCACACCAACTTTCACTCTTGTCAATTTTCTTTTAAAGTGTTATCAATATGAAAACATAAAAATAATAATTATTTAGGGCCTTTCTATATTATATGTATGTATTACGGTGGCCCTTAAAATTGAAAGTACTCGAACAATTCAAGAAACAAGAAAAAATTACATGTAAATGAACTTTGAGAAAATTCTTCCATTCTGGTCATTACGTTTCCTGACTCAATAAATAAGAATTTTACAAAAAAAAAAAAATAAAAAGTCTTCTAAGAAGTTACTGGCCGTAAAGTTTGTAATAACTTTTCCTTTCACAATTATTTTATAATCGAATAAGACGCATTATTGTGAAAATTATAAAATTTGTATATGTTTATTTTATTTGATTCATTCGTAAATAAATTTTTTTTTTGTTATTTACATGATTTAAACACTGCGATCTCGTTTAACGCAATCTATAGAAATTTAGAGCGTTACGAAAACTGACTTAAAAATTTCTAAGTCTATTTTTGGCTAAAAGACATTATCACAAACGAAAATAAAGAATTAATTTTATGAATAAATTTAATTTAAGAGGATGGTATATTTTTGCAATTATCAGATTGAGGTTATAGATTTTATTTCCAATATCTATTGAAAAACAAATAAATTTAAAGTTTTTGACAATAAAAATATTTCAAAATGAGAATTAAAAAAATATATTATGAGAATATATTTTATACTATATTTAGACATGCATATTTAATAGAGCTAATTTAAGCAATTTTATTTAGTGTTCACACATATTTAATTTAGTCAATTCAGCTCCTTTTTTTTTATCTGCAAACAGCATTCAGGGGATGACCCCTACACATGCAATACATTGTGCTGGAAGTAGAGGAAAGGGATAGTGAGAGAGATGACAGGTGGTAAAACTTTTCAATTTTACAACTCTGCTTTTGTACGTTTTTTTTTTAGCAGTGTTGCAGCGCCTCTGATCTCAAGGAGACATATACAGGGTGGGCCAAAAGTCACGCCTGCGTGTAAAAATTTACTAATTTTTTTGTTTCTATTCATCGAAGCGTGTTACACCACCATGCAAAATTTAACGACCGAGCAACGTACCAAAGTGGCTAAATTTTACTTTTTCAATTTTTGAAGACCGAATTATCTCAAGAAATTCAGATAGAAATTCACCAGACTTAACTGGCCCTGATTATTTTCAATGGGGTTATCTCAAAGAATGAGTGTATGTTAACACGCCCCAAACTATAGAGCAACTAAAGCACAAAATTGAAGCTGAGATCAGGGCAATAGAGCCTGTAACTTTGCGTGCAGTTATGCAAAACGCCCGTTTAAAAGCCCAATTGTGCATCGATAAAAATGGTGGTCATCTCTCATAAATAAAATTTAGATCGTACAAAGCTAATATTATATTAAAAAAAAATAAAACTAAAAAATAATATTTAAACAAATAAGTTTTTAAATTTTTACATACAGCCGTGACTTTTGGCCCACCCTGTATAATTTTGAAGCTTTATTTTAGTAGCCTTTGTCAGTATTTATTTTACTTCGCTGGTACTACACAACACCGAAGAATTTAATATTGGTTACTATGGTTAGAGGCCACTGTATTTACCAGTACTTTTTCTAAAAGGTAATTTATAAGAATCATTTCTTTTATAAGCACTTTATGTAACCTGATTACTTTATATAGAGACTATAGAGACTGCTAAAGCAGTTCTTAATGTTCTTGTTCGTTGTGAGGCAATTTTACGAAATTACAGAGTATTAAGGAATTCGTTGTAGCTCAAGGCGTCTAAGAGCTGATGTTTTATATGATTTATATCTCCCGAAGATGCGAGAGTTTGAGCTGGCGTCATAAACAAAAAACTTTTATGACTGCTGTAGCTCTTAACGAATATCATTTAAAAGTACATAAAATTAAAGAGAGTGAATGAAAGATAGCGAAGTTGCGATGCAAATGCCTCCACAAGAAACGCTTACGAAATCAACAAAAATTAATTCTTTCCTTAATCCATTTAATAAGATCTTCTTCTTGTTGAATGTTTTTCCTCTAAACAATCACCAAATGATTGCTAAAAATTACTTGTCATCGCATTATGCCAGCAAAGCATTAAAGGGGATATTTCAAAGAAATTTTCCACTTTTCAACATTAAACATAAATAAACCATTAATTATTTCAATTAAAAATTTTCAGCGGAAACGGAAACTTAAAACAACGAAACAATTTTAATTGTTTTGTCCGAAATGACATTGTAAATATTAAAAATCACTCTGTCTATTTATATTACTTTTCTGTAGTTGTGTGTGTGTGTGTATGTGTCTGTTTGGATGTTTATGTGTAAGTGTGACTTCTAAGAGACATTACAAACAACAACAACAACAACAGCAGCTGCTTTTGTTGCTGTTTCAGCAGCCATTCCACTTTGAGAACATTTAATTTAACAAACTATTTGACTTTATTTCACCAACTATTTTTACTTTCAAATAAAAATAGAAAAAAAAGTTGGCAGCAATTTACTAAAATATGTTGTATAAAAAAAGAAATGCAATAAAATACTTTTAGCTCGGCAACACTTTGTGGAGCAACTTTACCAGCAACAATTTTATATTTTTTTTTAATTAAAACGCCATCCGTGTTTGGGAAATTAGTTTCATTTTCCAATGAGGAGCTGGTAAGGAAATAAATGAATGAATGAGTGAATATTAAGCTGGTCTTGCTCGTTGCTGCTCCATTGTCTTTGAATGAGCTGGCAAATACACTGAATATTGAATGTTGTGGCCAGCGGGTGATTTTCAAGATGTTCTGAACTTTCGTTGTTAATATTTTTGTATTTTTTCTATGACATTGTCCCGTATTTGAGTGTCATTAATTCACAAAATGCGAAAATATATTTTATCATGAATATTTTTTTCCAGCAAATAATTCGAGTTGCTTAGAATTGCGATCCCAATGATTTTGTCTTAGAAACAAGAAGATAGAAGCGGACTACAGACATTATTGCACCGAGATTTAATATTTTTTTGTTTGTATTTTATTCGTATTTGTTGGCATCAAGTTACATTTTATAAAATGGTGAAACAGCGTGTTGTCTCTATGTAAATCGATTAAGAAAAGAATTGAAGTGAATTGTTTCAAGAAAAGTCGATTTTAATAACCTTTTTCTTTCAAATTATTTTATTCTATTGTTTAGATTATCAGGCTATCCATGCTAAAGAATCAGCAGAATTGGGTGGTTTTGGGTCCAGTTGTGATGACTGAGCGGGATCGATTGTCGTGTCATCTAATCGGTGCCAAAACATCGCCCTTAAACATACCTATCTCTCTCACAACGCAGATGCCCTTTTGAACGGAATAGCTAGACATTGACAATTGTCTTCCCTCCTTCTCATTCCGACACCTCCTGCAGAAGTCATTGTACGGAAGATTCAACCTCCTAGCGTGCAAACTCATGTGACAATGACAATGACGTCACCATCGTATGCAGCCTCCTCCGGAAGTCAGGCGATTCACGCGAAGTCATTCCGAGTGCAAGCCAATTTGGCTATGGACTACAGAGCCTGCACAATCTTGAAGAGCCCCTGCTCCATTCCCGGCCTGAAATATCGCTGTGCGACCCGAACATTTGGTCGATTCCCCAGTGCAGAAACCGAACCCCAGTCTTGGACAGCTCGTCCGTCATCTCGTTCGCGAGTACACCGCGTCTACACAAACGTTCAGAGACAGCCGATATTCATGAACCAGAATCGACGTCTCATATACACCTGATAGAGATCTCATCGCGACCCTCTGTCGGAATATATCAGAATATGCTCTCCATAGCATGCCTCCGTAGCCTACTGCGTGAGCTACCAATGTGAAGCTTGCTGTTTCGATTCTCGCTTAGACCATGGACGTTTCCTATAGACAAGCGATGAAGCTTCGTAGATTGTGTGTTTAAAAAAAAACAAAGTATATCCTCATTAGTACCGCATCCAGTGCAGTGCATCCTCTTAATCGCTGAATTCTTGGCGTCCACCACGCTTTACCACGATCATCTAGCCTGATACCTTTGTTACTATATTGCACAATTTTCCACAGAATCATGTTGCTATTTTATGTTTTACTTGTTTAAGCCTTAAAAACTATTTGCTGTTAATATTTTAAGGCATTTTTCTTTTGTTACTATTTGAAAGCATTTGTTTTATAGCCATTGAGTTCTTTAAATTTTTTTAATTTCTGCTTTCGAAAATCCCCCAGAAAAGAAAAAGTAAAAGCAACAAAATGATAATTTCAGTCAGTTTATTATGTTGAGTGGATGTTCGTTAAATTTCCATAGTCTTTATGTTTTAGTGCTGTTTTGTTTTATCCTTTTGTTATCGTCTTTTTTTTTCTATTCAACATTATAATTTTTTCATAAAGACGACACATAGTAAAGAAAAATTTAACACAAGAATTATTTATACAATGGAGTGAATTAAAATCGCAATTTCTGTTGCCTTTTAATGCAATTCAGTCATGTAGAAATTGTAACTCACGAAACATTGAAGAAATGAGATAAATTTTTCTTGTACCTGTAAAAATATGATTTTCTTTTTGGCATAAAATAAAGAAAAAATACTTTGAAATCCATAATAAATTCTTTTTTCTTTATTGTATATTTCCTAAGTAGAGTGTTTTTTTTTAGTAGCCACTTTAGTGAAAAACAAAAACTTATCGACGATGACGGTCATGTCGAGAGTCCATATGTTAAGTTTAATTTTGTATTTTATTTATTTTAATTGCTTTATTTATTTTATTTATTTATATCATATTTAGTTCTAATATTTTGTTTTATAAATGAAAGATTGAAAACTTAGCTGTGTTCAAGTTCATAGTTAATTTATCACAATAATGTGAGAATTACTTTTCATTTTAGAATAACGGAAAAAGAGCAATTAATCTCCAACACCAGCTGTGTGATTCACTATGCAGTTTTAACGACAACTGTTTCGTTAAAAATACTTAACCCCAAAATAAACGATTTTACTATTCAGTAACACAGTTTTAACCATTTTCGTTATCGTTAAACGTTTTCTTTAACAGCTGCTATGTTAACTAAACCACAGTATTTTCTGACTTGTTTATTTTCACAATAATCTAAAACATACACAAATACGAGTACATACATGCCATTGAAGCACATGTCTGTTTAGTATCTATTTCCAAATTTTTTTATTTTCTGAATATAAACATTTTTACTTACACAGTAAAAAATGTTGGATTAATTCTAAAACGCTATGGTTTTCATTATACACTATTTTCGAATTAAATTAAAAATTAATTCCCAAATAATTTACAGATAAAAAATTTTTTAGAATTTTTAATTTAAAATCTTTATAAACATTTCAAACGCTTGCCACTACTTTTGAAGGAAACACTACAATACGCATATAAAAAGGAGGAGAAGAATTGTGACTTAAGAGTGATACATGGATTGACATGGGGAAAGATTAATTTTACGATTAATTTTTTGTTCGAGAAACGCAACATTTTGATATTCAAGGAAATATGCGACATAAATTACTTAATAATTTCGATTAATGAACGATTTCAGTCAATAGTTCCAGAATTTCAATGCTTGAAATGATAAAATCTGGATGAGAGTTTATGTTAACAGAAGTCTAAACAAATAAATTTTTATCACTCTGACCAGTGTACGAAGTTCATTATATGATTCATAAATACTTGTGTAGTTCAATGGTGCCAACATTACAGTGGGAATTGGCCAACCTGACCACTACAGTTATTTGTTGTTGTAAATTTAGTTAATAATCTTGCGATTATATAGAGAAGAAGAATAATGCGATGCGTTAGCTATCCCAGCAAATAAAATAATGGAAGTCAATGGAAGAGAATGAATGACATATTCTTAGTTTCTAAGGACTCACTTCTTAAGATCCATATTCATAATATGGAGAAAGGAGAAAGGACTAACAACCTATTTATTTTAAGAAAGAGTTAAGGCTTGAGCTTAAATCGATCGCTACTGGTGGCTGATTAGTTATCGTATTGTATTTGCAACTAGAAGCACACGGGTTCGATGACCGGCCCGGTCGAGCAAAACTTTTTTTTTTTTTTAATTTTCTGTGCTACAGTACCCTCCTACGTCGGCGATGTAAAATAATAATTAAAATGGCTCCCCTTGACTTAAAAATAATGCGTCCAAATCAACGCCCCAGAGTTGTGGACGAATTAAACTCTATCTTGCACTTGCCACTTTCAGCACCTGTTTACTCTCTACAATATCCTTGTCTCCATCTAGTTCCACTGCAATGCATGTAGAGGGGATATCACCTAACACCGCTCCAAAAAAAATAAGAATTATAGAAAACAGGAAAATATGAAAAGAAAATAAAATTACTTAAAATATGAAACAACTACAAAATTTCATTTCATTGCATAATTTTTCGAATGTAATTATTTACATATATAATCAAAATGAGCTGATGGTCAAAAAAGTACAGGCTGGAAATTTGTTAATATTTGTAGCACGACATAATTCATAAAAAAAGGAACAAGGAAATATCGAACAAAGTCATCAATTATGTCATTTTGATTACCTTGAATTAAACATTTATTAATTATATAGATTTCTCTTGGCTTTCTTGAATTTCATTTATTTTAGTAAAAATAAACTGGATTGATCTTCTTTATTTAAATGTGTTCCAAAGGAAAGGCCAAGGTGCATGAAGGCACCTTTAATCAGGTATCACCAGTTCTAAAACAAAACTACAACACAAAAAACACACAAAGCTTCTTGGTATAAAAATGCATAATTGGTAATAATTTCACTTTATTACTTTTAATTAACATCTTTAATTATAATAACATATTATCTAATTGAATGTTTAATCAATTCTTGAGCTGAAAGACAAAATTTTTTTCTGATTTTTCTATTATACAGCACTCTCGTTCGTCGGTATTTGAGCAAAAAACTTTGACGAAGTAAAATAATAAATAAAATGAGTCCCCTTAAATTAAAAAATAATGCGTCAAAAATAAGATCAGAGACACCGCAACTTCGGTTTATAATGAACACCCAACTGCAGAGTTTTCCACTTTCAACAACTGTCTGTTCTCTACCCTATCACTCTTTCTATATAGTTTCAGTGCAATGCATTGCATACGTGGGGGATATCCCCTTAGCCTTGGTTCAAGAAAAAAAAAATACCCAATAAGCATTCGGATTAAATTAAAAAATTTTTTTTACTTTCTTCGAAATTTTCAAAATTTTTATTTCAAATTTTTAAATGCACAATTTAATTGAAAATTAATTCAACTAGGTCCACAATAATAATTTAATTGATACTATTAATTTCTTTACAGGTGAAAATCTAATTAAATTTTAATTCCTGCAGACAAGCCATTGGGCTTCCTTCGCGGGGCTTAGATTTTTAATTTAAAAAAAAAAAGAAATCATTGTAATTTTTTTTAAAAGATATTTTAAATGAATAAATGAATAAAATGAATTAAAAAAAAAAAATGTTACAAAATTGTTCATTAAAATTTCATTCAAATTCAGTGGTCTCTGTGTGTGTAAAAAGTATGGCAGCGAAAATGTGTCCCAGAATCGATTGACATTATGTCACCTTCGAAATTGTCTTAGAGTCCATGGACCCTATGACATTTTAATTACAAACAAATGTCGCTTTGTAATATTTCCTGACGTACAAAAAGATTTCTTGTATCTTCTATCTTATAAAATGATCTCCAAAGCAAAATAATTAGAACGCCTAACAACAAAATACGGGCTGCAAATCCGATTTAAAAATGAACAGGAAATAAACTTTAATTTGAAACTCTCTTCAGCAACCGAGACATGAGGCGAAATATGCAGAAAGCAAGAAAATTAATAAATAAATAAACATTTCACAATAACAATAAGACTTGGACGTGTTTAATGTGGTTTCACAACTGCAGGAGTACTTCATCCGCAAATAAAGAACAAAGAAAACAAAAACAACAACAGCAAAATTTTTATTTCCCTTTGCAATATAAAACTCGAAGTGCGTACATAAAGTTGGACAAGTAAAAGAAGTCTTCCTTATACATACATATAATGTTACTCCCACTTGTTAAAACAACTACTTGTTAGAGCGCGCTTTCAGGTTTCATATGAGAATTTGCATAACATTTGTTACTGTAACCATACCATACTCTCTACCTGAATTGTGCATGAAATTTAATAGTTTTGAAAAACATCTTGTTTTATTCATGAAAGAAAGTTAATAATGGCCTGTTGAAATTCTTTTTGCAACATAGTAATTTTATTTTATGTCCGCTGAATATGTTATTAAGGTAGAATTTAAATTGTAATGTTGGCGCGTATAATTTTCACTTTGTTCAAAGTGATTACATGGGCACTGAAATATAATTTCAAAAACAAATATTTTTATTACACGTTTATAGGGGAACACTTCAACAGGGGCCTTTTAAACAGTATGTTGAACAGTATTCTGCTCAATACTTTTATTCTCGAATGTTTAAAAATAAACTCGAAGAATTAAATATATGGAGCCAGTTAAAATTTAATTTATTTAATCCGATATATCGAACTACAGAGGTATTGCAAAAATTAACGCAATTCCGAAACTTCTTGTGAAAATACTCACTAACTGCCTATGTCGTCAAATTTCATCCCTTCTATCGCCATATCAACATGGTTTTCGTAAGCTTCGTTCTAAAACAACTAATATCTTAGAGCTCACTTCAGTTGTTAATGCCGCTTATACTAATAAAATGCAAACTGATGTGATATACACGGATTTTAGTGAGGCGTTCGATAAAGTTAATCATCATCTTCTGTTACACAAAACTGTCACTTATGGGTTTTCGTTACTCTGCACTAAAATGGTTAAAATCTTATCTATCGGAAAGAATTCAACATCTGAAATTTAGAAATGTCATATCTAAAATCATTCATGTGCATTCAGGTGTTCCTCAAGGCAGTCACTTGGTCCCAATTTTCTTCTCTTTGTTTATCAACGATCTTCCTACTGTTATTTTACACTCTAAGGTACTGGTGTATGCTGATGATGTAAACATTTTTAACTCGTTTAATGATAAAAAATGGACATAGTTCCCCTATGTGCCGATATTCGAAGTTTTTCCAAATGGTGTAGATTCAATCTACTGGAATTAAATGTTCAGAAATGAAACACTGGTCTAAAGAATTTCAGGATCCATATATTACAAAACCTTTATTTACTTCACTTGTTCGACCAATTCTTGAATATGGATCTATTATATGGGATCCTTGCTATTCTATTCATATCAATAGTATTGAATTAGTTCAAAAACAATTTTTAATTTTCTGTCTCCGCGGACTTGGATGGAATTCTTATATTTTACCGCCGTATCATAGCAAGCTTGATTTGATTAAATTGCTTACTCTGAAAAGTCGATGATCAATGCTCAGTGTTTTATTTTTTCTGGGCCTAATACATGGTAATGTTGATTCTGAAAACCTGCTTAGACAAATAAACTTCATTGTTCCTGTGAGATCGACCCGTAATTTTCAACTCTTGGGATTGAAATACTACCGATCTGTGTGTGTTGTAATAACGATTCTTTTCGTCGTGCCTATGATAACTTCAACAAATGCTACCATATTATTAACTTGTCCGAAACCAATCAAATTGTAAGGAGGAATTTAACTATATATTACAGTAGCTGAATTAATTATATTGTAAATAATACTCTGTTTTTGTAATAATCATTTAGTCCGTAAGGATGTAAAAATCTATTGATGTTCTTAAAAAAATAAATAAATAAATAATAATTATATTATTAATTGACCTTTTTTATTATATTTTTTGATATATATTTATTAATACTATTATTCCTGATGATGTTAACAAGCTGTTAACGAAATATCGAATAATAAAAAACAAAATAAGATAAAAAAAGACCTCAGGCTTAATAAATATATATCAAAAAATAAATAAATAACACATTTTTATAACTTTTTCTAGTCACACCGATAATTTTAAGTGAAAAATTTATTATAACGTTTTTTTCTTTGCAGCGCGCTATTGTCTGAGTTGTTAGAGCGCTATATAAACAGCCCAAATTCCAATCCCAATCCCTACTCTAATCAAGAATTAATTTTTTTGTGATTTGTATTGGTGTCTATTCTTAATGTACGCATACACATTTTCCTTTTTTATTTTTCATTAGCAGCTTTAATTAGAATAATATATTTCTTCATAAAGTTTAAGCAATTCAATACTATTTTTAATTAATTTTTTGTCACAATACTTAAATAAATAAATAATTTAGAAATATTGATATTTATTTGAACTACAATTATCACATATAAATGAATGAAAATTTAGCTGAGTTTAGCTGTGTGGGGGGGGGGCGATGGTCGAAGTAGTATGCACGTTGACTACAAAACGAAAGCGAAGGCATAGTCACTGGTCACTGGACAGTAACGGCTGTATCCAATCCACAGGCACATAAGAACGCCCTTCCTTCGTTGGTATTGTGTAGCCCCGGCGAAGTGAAATAATTGTTAAAAAATGGCTACTAAAAATTAAGCTTAAAAATTTAATAGG
This sequence comes from Dexiosoma caninum, assembly GCA_963924685.1. NCBI lineage: Eukaryota > Metazoa > Arthropoda > Insecta > Diptera > Tachinidae > Dexiosoma > Dexiosoma caninum. The sequence continues at coordinate 86,714,496 of OZ004728.1, read as the reverse complement.
TCTCCTTGACATCAGAGCCGTTACAACACTGCTATAGAAACAATGAACGTGCAGCAATGCAGTGTTGTAAGATAGTGAAACTTCACCTTCTGTCATTTCTCCTACCATCCCTTTCCTCTAGTTCCCTACGTATGCGGTATACGTAGGGGTCATTTCCTGAGTGCTGGCCCAAGATAAAAAAAAAAAAAACTTGCAATTCCTATCGATAGCGCGTATGCAAACAATCACAAAAACCAAACAATTTACCGAAAGATAAAGAAATTAATTTGGGTACAAAATTTTGTTTAAGTTGAGTTTTTTTCAAGTTAAATTGCGCACAAATGCTTTAAAACTGATTTTCAAATAAAATTTTACTTTCTATTGGGCCCTGACTTTATCGTTGATTTTTTTTGCCAACCGTGCCAAGCAAAGACAATGCAGCCGATTTGAATTTCAAAAACTTTTAATACTCGTACGTGAACTTTTAAGTAAATTTCCATACGTAATAAGAATCATTTGTGTAAAAGCTGTTGCTGCTGCTGGCTGAAGTACCGTTCATAGCGATGGTCGTAAAACGTTATTTTCACATACAACAACTATCATTTTCACTTTGTGGCATTGACACGAACGCCAAGAAGTCAAAGCTGATACTTAAACGGCCATTATTATGTTGCATACCATTAATTTTTGCCATCTCACATGTTGTTGCCATTGTACACTATGCCGTCAGCAATCGTCATGATTATGTTGAGGTTACCGATTCCTTGGCGGTGTCCTGTCAATTGGTATTGGCCATTTGGAAAATGTTCATATTTCTCGGAAAACGCACAATATTTATGGAAATGATTAATGCCGTGCATGCTTGTAACTTGAAAGGTAGGTTTGAGTAGCATGTTGTATTTTCATGCGAGTAGTACGAGGTCATCAAATCAATTCCTTTAAATATACATATGCCATTGATTTTGCAGCCCTTCGCCAGGAACTGTCAATGATTGTTGCGGAAAATCAAAAGGATGTTAAATTATCCACAATATATTTTAGAACCGTTGTGGTTGCTGCCTGTTTGGCTTTCATGAGTCCCCTACTGGAGGCAATTTTTATATATTACGAAACGGGAGAGTTGGTTTTACGTGTGCCCTACAAAGCTAGGTAACAATGGTTGGAAAGTATTAGTACAGGGTGGCGCAGAATGCTTTGAATTGTTTAATAATACCAGTATTATAAATTTTCTTTAAAGCAGTATATTAATGAAAACATTTTTTTCATTAGTTTTGTGGTGGATATTTTCTACGTCGCACGTACCTGCTCATTTTTAAAATATTTTCGTTAACGTTTGGCGCGTAGTGGCCATGATATCATTTCGAATGTTGGTTTTTAATTGAAAAATGTTTATTGATTTCTTAACATACATATTTTCTTTCAAATATCCCAAGTCGACAAAGTGAAGTTTTTGCTGGTAGTCTGATGCAACTTGTTGAAATTTAGACGGCAACAACGGTAATGTGTGCCAAATTGTCTGCAGCGACTGCCATTATAACCCAAGTTGTGTCCACCGCGTCTATGTTAATGTTGTCGGAGTATTCACGGTAGGTGCTCTTACGGCAATTGGACGTGTTCTTACACGCCCATGTTTAGGAAAACTTCCAACCAAAACGCTTTGGGTGCAAACCGCACGTTAAAATGACGACGATATGCACACAATAGATTGTTGATTTGAAAAATAATATTTAATTGTTTTGCTACACTTTTCCATTGTGTACATAGAAAAAAATTTTACTTTCTCATTTTTAATTAAGACGTTTAATTAAAATAGTATATTTTTCAATTAAAAGTTTAATCAATTCAATTAAATTTTCAATTAATTTGTTGGATTATTACTTAAATAAGAAAATATTAGTTTTCTTTTCTTTGAAACACACAATACGACAGCATATTTTTATTTAAATGTTTATCTGATTGTTATATTTTATATATCGTTACTTGAAATGGATAGTCACGTAATTAAAAAAAATTCCTATATTGATTTTTGTTTGGCTATAATGTATATCGGAAAAATGCATATCGTCACCAGTTTAAAGTTCTGTATAATGAAATTTTATTTCTTTAGAGCCGAAAATCATAGACATGTAACTAAAAAAGTTTCTTCTTCCTCCTGGAAAAAAGGAAAAATGTTTGTTACGTGCTTTTGCATTTCACCTTACGATTTGCAACTCTCTTCATATAAATAATAATTAAAACCAAATGAACATTCGAATTGAATTCAAGTATATTTTTTTTTATTATGAATTTCTTGAAATTATTAAAAAAAATTTAATTAAATTTTTAATTATTATTATTAAATATTTATTAGAAATGGAATTTTATCAAGTCAACAATAATAATTTAATTGATGCTATTCATTCCTTTATAGATGAAAATCTAATTAATTTTTTAATTGTTATAACAAAATTTTTAATTAAAATTTAGTTTTATAAAATTGCCAAGTCTTCTTCACAAAATACTGAGAAAAAAAAGTAAAAGAAAAAATAATAATTAAAACAGTTAAAAAGAATTCAAATCATATCATTCATTGTGTGCCCTGTAGTAGGCCTTGTTGAATTAATTTAAATTATATTTTTTGATATATATTTATTAAGCCTGAGGTCTTTTTTTATCTTATTTTGTTTTTTTATTATTCGATATTTCGTTAACAGCTTGTTAACATCATCAGGAATAATAGGAAATCAGGCTTAATAAATATATATCAAAAAATATAATAAAAAAGGTCAATTAATAATATAATTAAAATTTAAATTATTATAAAAATTGTCAAAAGCAACGGTAGGATAATGAAAATGCATATTGGTTACAGTCATTAGAAAACTTTATTTCCTTTCATTTGTCCAAGTTTTAAAGCACATTGTCAAATTTAATATATGGGACCATACTGGGCCGACAATGCATAATGTAATTCAAAACAGTTTGCGTATATGACTGACGATTGCCTCGAATATGCTGCCTACTTCAGCCAATGGTACCTTCCAAAACCAGGCTAATGGTATTTTCTTTTCCACAAAAACTACATGTCATTTCCTGTCCCATTTTGCCGTATTCACTTATAATATTTGCACTTTCTTGTTCCGCTTTGAAGCCATTTTATAACACTGTAAAAGAGAACTGAGAGAAGAATCGAAATCACTATGAGGACTGGAAACTAAAAAAAAAATTGTTTGTCCTCAAAAGCTTTTAAGCAATTCTAAATAAACAGAGATTTTTCTTTAAACTTCCTGATTAATTATACTCTACTTCTCTCTTTTAGTTATTTTTGGAATCATACCGATATAAGTGGCTACGCTATGGTATACTTTTGGAATGTCTTAAGTATATACAATCTTTTTGGCATAACACTGGCCATAGATACGCTCTTCAATTGGCTGGTAAGCAATATTTCCGCACAATTTCATATTGTTTGTTTTCGTTTTAAAGAAGCTGCCAAAGCTTCCGCTGAATCAACATGTGGTGGTGGTAGAAGAACACCTGATGTCATCAAATCATGCTTGGAATATCACAAGCAAACATTGCAATTGGCTGCAAAATTAAATCAAGTGTATGGCGAAATAATTTTTATCAAATTTATAATTTCTTGTTCGGAAATTTGTTGTTTGGCTTTTCGTTTGAGCCGGCCTAGCGAATCAATGGCTGCAGCGGCATATCAGTGTATGTTTTTGACAACTGTCGCCATGCAATTAATGCTGTATTGTTACAATGGCCAGAGGATAACGGATGAGGTAAGCAACATGCATTTCATTGTCAGGATTTAATTGGCAAAAGTAATTCGAAATTAATGAGGAAGCTTATTTGAAAAGTGTTCTTGGATTCAGCTTTAAATTATTTTTGTAAATAAAATAATTAAAAGAAGCACGTGTAAAAACTTCCAAAATTAAATAACTCAATGATATAAAATATTGTTAAACAAAATTTAATTAATTTTTTAATTGACAATCGTGGAACACCTTTCATTTCCATTGACACACAATTTACAGTCATTTGGTATTTTGTCGCATGTGCTTCATTTAGTGCACCGTACAATAACACCATTGGCAGAAAAATATTTCTGTTGGCAATGCTGCCCATAAATATTTAGATACAATGTTAAAAGTCGGATCTGGCAACATTTGCCATACAATAATCTGGCAACCGTGTGCACAGACAATTATTATTGGCAGAAAAATTTATTGTCGCAGAACTTTGTGCCAATGAAATTGTAAGGTTTTCTTTCAATAGTGTGAACAGACAAATTACCAGAACAGTAACAATTTTTCATTGCGAGTGCATTGCCACCATATCTGACAATCGTATGAACATAGCTTTAGTCGAAAACTGGGCTCGAACACAGGACTTTTTTGATTTGGTACTCTACGTGCAGACTGTATTCAATTCAAATGCTTATTATATATTAATTCCTACACAGAAAAAAATATAGTTACATTTTCCCAATTAGGTTAGGTTAGGTCGGCAGGTTGCTGGATGTGAAGGTAAAGAAATGTCCCAGCCCACTTGGGCTCAATTTATTATGGTCCCACTGTGATACTTCCACGTGTGTAGTGATACAGATCAGAGTCTCTGCTAGGTATCTGGTACCTGAAACCCTCAAGTGATAAACTAGCACACTACTCAATAGACTACCGGGGCACACAATTAAGTCTTTGCTCAGTAAAATTAGTTTTTTTATTAATAATTTAATTGAATCCACGTTTATTTTAATTGATTTCGGTGTTCTCTCAAAATGGTCAAATGAAAAAAATATAAAATTTTTTTTTAATTAAAACAATTAATTGATTCTCGTGATAGGTTGTAATCTAATTATTATTTTAATTGAATTTCCGTATTTTGTAATTGAATCTTTATTTGAGATTTTTCTGTGTATTTGCTGAAAGAGTCTTGCATATGTGAAATAAAATAATCGGATCATCATTTAAATGATAACATTTTGTGTATTTCATAGCAAATAATTTCATTATTTATTTATATCAGTATAGGGTACACAAATTATTTAAAAATATAACTGAATTGATTAAACTTTTAATTGAAAAAATACATAATTCTAATTAAAGGTGTTAATTAAAAATATAAAGGTTAAATTTTTTCCTGTGTTCATTGGGATTTCCTATAATCTTCTTTCTTATTTCAAAGAGCTTGAATGTGGCTACGCAAATTTATTTTGCTTTTGACTGGTTCCATATGACGGAATGTCATAAAAAATTGTTTTCTCTATCGATGTTGCGCTCACAGAACACCAGCCAATTGAGAGGAGTATTTTTCGTCGTCGACTTAAGCTTATTTTTATGGGTAAACAAAAATAATCATATTGAAATAAAACAAAAATAATAAAAGAAAATTATTAAAATTCTTTCAGGCATTTAAAACGGCTGGATCTTTGATTGCGGCCCTGAAGACTTTGGAAGAGAATCAGAAATAATAAACATTTTCCACGTTTTTTTTTTTGTACGGTTTAATACACTTTCAAATAAAAAATGTGTTTATAATTTTAAAAGTTATTGTATGAAATAGAAATACTCATTTGTAAATATAGTTTAGGTCCCCGAAAGAGAACGCCTCCCTCAGTCCATAGGTTAGGCCCATTATGATGTAAATATGCACTGGCATATTTTATAGAGGTAATGTTTGTACAGGGTAGGCCAAAAGTAATCACCGGGCGCTTAAGTAATCACCCGATGTTCTTTTGCTGTAATTTTTTTTTTAAGACAAATTTTGGCTAAGTGACCGCCGCCAGACTTGATGACCATACATGCAGATCCAAAGGTTTTTATTAAATAAATTTACAGCAAAAAGACAGGGTGATTATGATTACTTATGTCCCGGGTGATTACTTTTGGGCCATCGTGTACATATGTATGTGAGAGCCACCTTTCCGATTTTTAATGTCCTTACGGAAAATTGTACAATTAAGACTTCCAACAAACAAAATGCTTATGATAGGATCGATGGGCGGCAAACCACTCCTCCCTTGAAAAATATTTATTATCGTATTGTACGAAAGTAGGGTTACTTATTCGGTTACTTCGTCCCGCTTCAAATAATAAACGGCTTTCGATGAAATTATCAACAAAAATGAAAATCTGCTAATAATAAGGACAGAGCGCTTTCCACTTTCTCAAAGTTAAGAGCAAGAGATGCGATTTCTGCTTCGCTCAAACTATGTACATTCGACTTTTGATAACTTGAAACTCCGTAATGTCGTTGCCAGATTTAAATTGTGTTCCAGGTACAATCAAAGAATTGAAAAAATCCATGTTATCGGGAATTTGAATGGCATCTTGATCGGCGACGCGTCATAATTATATTTTTTAGAGCTCTACAGTTTATAATTATAATTATTATGTAAAATATAAAATAAAAACAAAATAATCATTAATTTTTTTAGTTTATGGGCATTGCTTGCCGACGTTCTATAATCGTAAGTTTGGCTTTTCTACACCCTACAATTGCAAAATATTCTACGCACACATATATCTATTTATATAACAGTAAGAAAGTTACCAATAAGTTTTAAACTTTAATTAAATTCTTATTATTTGGAATTTTTTTTCTATCTCATTCTTGATAATTTGAACTCTTGTTAATATGAACTCTCGATTAGTTGAATTTTTTCTCTACTCCCTTGAAAATGTGAATTCTTACAGAAGCCTGCTGCTACACGTCTTACAGTAAAGGAAATCTTCTAAGAATAAATTTTGAATTTTGTGTTGTAGTTTCGGAAATATATTGATCTAAAAAATATTTTTGCAAGGAAGTCAATATGAGTGCAACATTTAAAATAATTGACTAAAAAATGTATTTTTTTTAATATCTGGCAAACCGTCGTTTATTTATAAAAATTTGTCTTCTGTTAAATATAGTCAAGGGGAAGCAGTGTATTTGCAAATGTATAACAATTTTCAAAACACCAGTAGAAAAGGAATAATAGATTTTTAGAAGCGTAACACTGGTCAAATTCCAAAAATTAAAAATGGAGCCCAACGTGAGACAATCGAATTAAAAAAAAAAAATTACCAAAGCGGTTCATACATGGCCGAATTCTAAAGTAAAAAATGTAACTTAAATAATAATAATAATAAAATAAATGTGACCAAAACAGACTTCCAAATTTTGACAGTTTGTAACAGCCACCTTGTTGAAGCTACATCTGCCAAACTAGTTGTCATTAATTCAGTATATTTTGCCAAATCATAATAGATGGATAAAGCATTCTATAGCACGTTCAAATAATAAAATTGTTTTATCGAAATTATTACATATAAAAAGTATGTAATAATAAATTTCTTATATTTTTTTCGCTAAAAAGCAAAATTTTTAAATTAGGATCATATGTAAAAATCATAAAATGAAATAAAAGCAATACCGTTTGAAGAAGAAGCAACAAAAAAGCACAATTTTCAAATTAGAAGGACATATTCCCAAAATAAATTCAGCTAATTTATGATTTTTATTTATTTAATTTCTTTCTTTTCGATGTCCCATACACAACACTGAAGTCTTATATTGCAGCATGGAACTGAGCATATTCAAATACAATAAATTCGTAAATAACGACTTAATAAGTAATTTTAATATAAATTGTAAGTATTCTTAATAAAATCTATAAGAAAATTTAAAATCTCTTAATAGTTATTAATAATAATAATAATTAAACTATAAAAGTATGTAACCTTTAGAAATAAAAGCATTATAATTTTTATATATTCAGCGTGAAAAATGAGAAAAAATATATTTCTTGACGTGCATTATTAATGGTTTTGTAATCTATAGGGGATTCCATTCCAGAGACTGACAGCATGAATAAGGAAATAGAATTTAGAAATTGGTGTGCGATGACCAAATGATAGAATTCATCTGCCTCTAACAATTGTTGAGAACTTTAAACGTTATGAAAATGTACGGGCTGATGTGTATATATAATTTTGTGCATAAGCAATAAAATACGCACGCTTAGATAATCATCATAATAGAATTCACATAAATATAATTACCAGTGCACCCATCCCCTTCGAAACTCTCTCCATTCAAAGTAACAAAATATGTGTGTATGAAAACACTTGTGTACAAAGCAAAGCAAATAATTATTTTGGCTAATTTTTCAACAGTGATTTTTCTTCCCCATTTAGTTGCCATCAACGGCAAGCCATATATTATGATTCCAAGGAATTTATTTTAAACTCTGTTTTGTACAATTGTAATTTAATTAAATGCATGTACGCTTAATGTGTTATTACGAAAATTGACTGAATTGCCATGTTTAAAGTACAAATCAATTTCAGTTTATTACAATTGACTGTAATGACATCTTTGTTAAGCAGCAGTTAGAAACGGAAAAGCCCTTAAAAAGATTTCATCAGCGTAGCTGGAAAAATTTCAGGGAAACGCTTAAGAAATTGTCCACTCTACTTTCAGAGGGAATGTAATGGTCATACATGAGTACAAACAAGAGAAGGACTTCATAATTCTGATATCGTAAGTGAGATATTAATAAATACAGCGATTGACAAATTGTGAGTAAATGCTCAACATGAATTATCACAAACACAAAGGACGATCAAACAGCACGTCTACATCAAGCTTGGAATTTGACTTATAAACGTGAACAGTATGGTGGAATTTTAATTTCGAATAGCACTGAGATAAAATAATGAAAAATTATATTAAGACATACTTTTCGACTTGCTTCATAGATTTTTCTTCAAAAGATATAAGGATTCCTCGTAGAGCATTGAAAATCGGCACCGAGTAGTATATGGACTTAGTTAAGAATATAATTTAATTTTATCAAAATCGGTCTCGCCCAACGCCCACCGCTCACACAATCAAAATCGATTTTTTCTCATAAAAGTTTACATATCAAAGCATACCCCTTAAATTTTTAATTAAAATTTTGTTCAATTTTTTTTATGTTAAGGCAGTCAAACGTACATACTCGTTAAATCAAAGGCAAAAATCAATGGGTGGTTCAAGTAGGGTTACTTTTTTCAATAGCCTTTTTTTGACAGATCACGTGTGAGTCGTGTCATGCTGTCGTGTTATTTTTGTTTAGTATTGTTTGGCATTACATAATGGAAAGACTTACGCCTGAACATCGTTTACAAATCGTTCAACTTTATTACGAAAATTCACGTTCTGTGAGGAATGTGTTTCGTGCACTTCGCTCAACTTATGGTCAACATAATCGGCCTACTGAGCGTACTATTCGCAACACCATCACCCATTTTGAGACCCAGCTTTCATTATTGGATAATATTCGACCGGTTTGGTGTGGTTTGTGGGCCGGTGGAATCATCGGTCCATATTTCTTTAAAAATGATGCCGGTGCGAACGTAACCGTCAATGGCGACCGTTATCGTGCCACGATAACCGACTATTTGATGCAAACCCGCTTCGATTCAGGCCTTGGAGGAAAACATCACGCGTGTCATTCGCCAGTTACCAGTCGAAATGCTCGAACGAGTCATCGAAAATTGAACTCAACGGATGGACGATCTGCGACGTAGCAACGGCCAACATTGGATAGACATAATCTTCAAAAAATAAATGCCAAAGAATGTTCTTTCAAATGATAATAAACATTCGCCATTCAATTTGAATTTTCTATGTTTTTTCCTTTAAAAAAGTAGGGAACCTCGAAATGGATCACACATTATAAATCGTACTGACAAACACTAGGAGAACGGAACAACATGCTGTTTTAGAAGGCCGCCTACACCTTCATCTTTTTCTTTCTTTGTGTTTTGTCGACGGTGTATATATTTTTCATTGTAATGATGATAGATTAATGAATAATAATAATAATAATAATAATAATAACTATAATAGTAAGACGATATTTATTACTTTTATTAATGGATCACGATAATTTATTGCCCACTATTTTTCCCCTTAATGAAGCTCTGCCATTTATAACTAACAATTGTACTTGGCAAAATTCATAAAAATAGTACAACTTGCAGCCCTGGTAGAGGGCTAAAAAATATCTCTAAAAAATTTAAAGCAATTATTTTTGTTTATAATTTAGGTAGATGCAGGTATTAGATGGTATAGATGAAGTTATGCTTTCATAAAAAAAAAACAAAAGTTAACTCGAAGTTCGCCGTAAGTATTTTATGAAAACCTTGCTCGCACGAGTAAGACACAAGACAAACACTAAACTCCATAATGAAAAAAGAATTAAGTTTTTTTATTATTAAAAATAACTTCTAGATTGAACAAGTCAGCGTTCCAATATCTCTTTTATAATTTCTTGATACTGCAGCAGCCCCTCTTTGCTCACCACATCTCTGGCCTTAACAAGAAATACCATTTTCACATGTCACGAAAATTTTGAGAATATTTCAAGCATATCGTTTCAAACCATTATTTGTTCGAATTCACAATCGAAATGATGGCAAAAGATTACTTTCACATACAACAACTTTCGTTTAAACTTTGTGGCATCGACACGAATGCTACAAAGTCCGAACTTATGATTAAGCGTCCGTGGCTGTGTTATATACCCTTAAGTTTCTCCATGTTGCATCTTGCAGGAATGTTGCATTATGCTTTTGTAAACCAACATGATTTTAAGGAAGTGACCGAATCTTTGGCTTTGGCTTGTCAACTGCTACTGGCCGTTTGGAAAATGTTAATATTTTTAAGGAAACGCATCGAATTTATTCAAATGATAAGTGACATAAATTCCATTAATTTTAAAGGTGACTTTAAGTGTAACTTATATTTGCATATTCATATTCAATGAAAGTATGTGTATTTTTTTTTTCATTTTGCAGCGGGTCGCCAAGAATTGCCAATGATAATTTCGGAAAATCTGAAGGATGTGAAAATTTGCAAAATATATTTCAGAACTGTTTTACTTTCAGCTATTCTGGCGTTTACTAATCCGATAAATGAAGCAATTTATCATTTTTACAAAACTAAAGAGTTGATTTTGAGGCCACCATTTAAAGCGAGGTACGTATGTTCCCTTGGTACTTAATTTCGCCATTAATAATTCAGAATTTGGAATATAATGATATTCAGGGTTGTTATGAAATCTTAGTGCTGTTACCATTAGAATTGAAATCGACAATAAAATGATGTTGGTATTGTAGAAATCGAGATTTTCGTTTTCTTGTTCGAAGCAGAATTATTGTCAGAACTTGGTGTTATAGAATCCTATGATATAATTTTTTATTTATCAGCTGTAAGAAATAAATTTTTATTTTGTTTAATGTTTATTAAGCAGTTGAAAATTGGCGTACATATGAAAATAAAGTAAAAAACCTACATAAATATTAAAAAGAAATTTTGACACAAATAGCGTGAAATATAGAAACACAAAATCGATTGTTTATAGAATTCATGGGAAAGCAGCCAGATATCGCGAATGGTTTTTCAAAATGCGATAAGGTTTTTGGTGGGTTCTCGTTGGCAGGAATTGGCGTAGTCTCGAAACGCTGCTTGTCCTGCATCAATAAATATGGTACCCCATCCTCAACCATTTGATATGAAATACACAAAATTACAGCTTATTTTTATTTAAATGCCCAAGAAGCATTCGACTTGAATACAAATATTTCTCTTTTTACTATTAAAAATTCATTTGAAATTTTCAAAATATTTAATAAAATTTTTTAATTAAAATTAGTATTAAAAAATTAACTGAAAATTAAGTCAATAAGTCAACAATAACAATTTAATTAATACTACGAATTTATTTGCAGTTAAACATCTAATAAGTTTTTTAATTAATATTATAACATTTCTAATTAAAATTTTGTTTTATTTTTTTTTCTTAGTTGCCAATGAAGGCATTTTCAATAAATCGTTAGAGCGTTTTTTGGTAAATTGAAGATATTTTTTTTAACTACGTATGAGTGATGCTTGAAATCAAGTATAATTAAATATTACTAATACGTCACAGCGCTTTTAACTATATGTAGTTTATTAAACAAGAAAATAAATAACTATTTAATATTCCAAGCAAATTTATTTGCAAAAATCAGTTACTGACATTCAAACTCAGATAAGATAAAGAGGAAAATTTTAATTTTAACCATGATAATAGGAAAGTGTTATTGAGTTACGTATTACATACATTAAACAGCAACTAAATTTAACAAAGAAAACTAAATAGAAAACATGGCAAAAATTATCAAGTCAATTGCTCACAAAAAGGATTAGATTAAGCACGAAAAATAAGGATAAGAAACGTTTTTATTATGCGATTCATATTGTGTGCTATCGTGGTATATTATCTTACTGCTGTATTATTGTACAACAGATTAAGAAATATTATTTTTAAAAAGCGTACTAAATTAATAAGATTGGTATTGGTGTTATAGAATCTGTTGCGGTGACTGCGGAAAACAAGTAATGATTTTTGAATTGCTTTTTTAACAATTGCTTTAGATTTTCAATAATACAGTATATTAGAGGTACTGCTCACATCACTCATATCGACCCCTGTGCGCGAAATTAATTAAAATGTTACAAAAACTAAATTTTACAGGAGAGCGTTTCTATTCCTTTTTTTCATTTTCTTAACAGCATTAGCTGTCACATACGATAAAATGTACATGGTGTTATCTCCATAACTATAACAATTATCGCTATAATACTTTATCAGCAGATGAATTAATGGATTTAGAACCAATTTGCATAAAAAAGTCGATTTGGAAAAAAGTATAACATACGATAAATTCGCGCACAGGTGTCGATATGCCTGTATGACAATAAATTTCACCACTCCCTCTCTTGTACCCTTGTGTTAATGCAAATTATGTCGTAAATGAAATCACAATTTATCTGTTCTTCTACTTATATGTATCTTTTATAATTCAATAAGTGCAGAAGGATATTGAAAATCTACAGCTTTAATTTTGTAACGACAGTATGTCATGCGATTAAACAGCATTTGCTAATATTTTAAAATCAAATATAAATATTTGGTTAGAGCAACTATTGTACGTAGAAAATCTTAGGCAATATGCACTTCAACAAGCAAAGTTAACGTATGCATAAGCAATCAACCTAAATCTGCATGAAGTTTGTCAAGTGGAAGTGCATGTAAACTAGTAGATTGACTGTTGTATTGCGTGTCATAAAGCCCAGAGCTGTAAAATATTGCAATCACATGTTTTCGCGCTAATGATTGAAAATTTTTTGATTTGCATTCAAAATCGTAAAATACGATAAAAACGATAGAGTAAATTTTTGTTTTGAAATCAATTCATATATTAATTGATTGCAATTCAGCAGAACTGTAAATTTTAGAATTAATTCGCAAATCATTCATGCAGTGAATTAGAAAATTTTGAATTAACTCTTATCACAGAAAAAAAATTAATTGATTGAAATTTGAGTCAATTTAAATGTATTTGGTAAAAATAAATTGCAATTCATTTCCAATTTAAATGAATTGTATTTCGTTTCCAATTCAAATTATTTTGTAGAAGGAATTTCAAGTCGTTTCTAATTCAAATAGGAATTTGTCAAAGTGAATTGCAATTCATTTCCAATTCATTTGAATTGGATTGATTTTGAATTCATTCGAATGAATTAGAAAAAAAAATTAGCAATTCATTATCTCATTAACTCATTTGAATTGAATTGATTTTGTAAGTAAATATACCCTGAGCATCACTGTCGTTTTGTTATTAAAATAATTTTTTATGTCAAAGATAGCATAGATATTTATGAAGAAACAAACTCCAAATAAACACCATGTTGTCTTTGATCCTGGAAAAGGCTTTTCAACTTTTGCATTGAATTTTTTCATTTTGGTAGGAGAAGTTTCCATTTCTCATACCCCCTTGAAGTTGATTGATTGCAACTAACTTTTTAATTTCATTCATATGAATTGCAATCCATTGTTCTAATTCAATTCAAACAAATTGGAAATGAATTGCAATTCACTTTAAAAAATTCAATTGAATTGGAAACGAATTTCAGGTTATTTTACAGATTCAGTTGAAGGGAAACGAATTGCATTTTATTTTACAAATTCATTTGAATTGGAAACGTATTGAAATTCATGTCTGCTTAAATCGTTTGAATTGATTCAAATTTCATTCAGTTCTTTTTTGTTGCGAAAAGATTTAATTCAAAATTTAAAAGTAACGAATTAGAATCGAAAAAGAATGATTTATTTACAGCTCTGCAATCCAATTATTGCAATCGAAATGAAATTAGAATCACCATCGTGGTTCTTTTTAACTGAAACTCTATCTTAAAGAAATAATTTTGATAATTTTGAATGGCTGACAATTTCTATATTTGAGCAAACGAAAATTTTTTATTTTCCATTAACATCTTTAAATATAATAATTAATCGTTGCAATTAAAAGTTTAAACAATTTAATTAAATTATGTAAATAATTAAGTTTTTTTTTATGAAATACACAAAATGATGGTTTATTTTTAACCGACTTCAAAAAAAGAGAAGGTTCTGAATTTTACTGTACAGTGTGTCCTACAGTGTGCTTGGCCGTGCTTGTAGTGTAGAACCATTTTAATGGCGGACCAATCGTGGAAATACATCTACCCTACACAACAATTAAATTTTTTAATTGGTTAAATTAAAGGCGAGTCAATAACATTATACAAATTTTAAAAGTTTTAACGTTAAATCTAAATAAAAATAAAAATCTAAAATAAAAATATTTGGAAAAAAATTTTAAACTGATTTAAAAAAGAAACTAATTCTTAATAATATATATAATAATAATTAAATTTTTTTTATTTAAAATTGAAAAAAGTTAAATAACTAAAATTTTTGTAATTTTTATTTTTGATTTTTTTGGTTTGTCTTTGAAGTCGGTTGAATTATTTTTGTTTTCTTAAATTTTATTTCCAATTAGTTTCAAAATAGCCCTCAAGCTCAATTTATTAAAATATTAAAGAAATATATGAAAGTTATAAAAAAAATAAAATCTTTTAAATTCGTCGATATGGGTAAAAACTTTACGATTTGCATAATTGAATTTGGACTGCATATTTTTGCTTTACTTTCACATTTTCAGTTACTTTTGGAATTACAGCACATTGTCGGGCTATTCTTTAGTGTATCTGTGGAATATGCTAAGCATCTACAATCTTTTTGGCATCTCAATGGCTATTGATACGACGTTCACGTGGCTGGTCAGTAATATTTCAGCACAATTTCATATTCTATGTTTTCGCTTTAATGAGGCGGCTAAAACGTATGCTGCCTCCACAACGGGCAGCATAACCAATCGATCGGGAGAGTCGCTTAAAATCATTAAATCATGCATTGAATATCATAACCAAACATTGCAATTGGCTGCAAAATTAAATCACGTCTATGGCGAAATAATTTTTATAAAATTTCTTATCTCCTGTTCGGAAATATGCTGCCTGGTTTTTCGTTTAAGTCGAACCAGCGAATCAATAATGGAAACAGCGTATCAGAGTACGTTCCTGGCAGCAGTCGCCTTACAATTGATCTTGTACTGTTACAATGGCCAAAGGATAAGGGATGAGGTAAGAGAAATCAAACTTCTATTCAAATCATTTCAAAGAACTTTTCAAATAAGTTTCTTTGCAGTAACTTTTTTGGTTTTTTGTTAACTTTGTATTCCAAATACAAGTGTAATCAAATTTTTGCGCCTTGTGCAAGAGCAGTAATTCATTTACTTCCAATTATTTGTTGTTGTTGCCTTTATTTATCACTCTTTTTGCTGCTTTACTTGACAGAGTTTGCAAGTGGGGCCGGAAATATATTTTGCTTTTGACTGGTGGCGATTGACAAAAGCTGTTAAAAAATTACTTTTACTGCCAATGATGCGTTCGCAGAAGAGTAGTCAATTAAAAGCAGTCTTTTTTGTCCTGGACTTGAGTTTATTTCTATGGGTAACAAGCAACAAATCACTTTTTACTGCCGTAGAAATAATTAAAATATGTTTATGTTTTTTTTTTTTAATTTTCAGGCATTTAAAACAGCAGGATCTTTAATTGCTGTTTTAAAAACCTTGGAAGAGAATCAAGCATAAAACGTACACAATTAAAGACAAATTTTGTTGAAGGACGATATGAGAGTGCTATCAAAAAGTATAAATATGAATATGTATTAGTGTGCCTAGATAAAAAAAAAATGTTTCACATTTCGTTTTACTGAGCACTATAAATATTTTCAATTAAAAATTTAATTGCTTCTTTAAGAGGATGTAGAAAAATGTTTTTTTTTTATATAAAAAATTAATTTGTTATAATGTTAACCGTAGAATATATAACCCAAAAATAGCACACAAACACCTAATCAGGATACCCGTATACCCGTTTGTAATTTTTTACAATTTTCAGTTACACAGAAAAAGGTATTAGTTTTTCTTTGTTAAGCTTGCGGTAAAACCACAGCAAGACGGAAAGAAACCACAGCAGCACTGAAAGCATCAGAGAATTATGAAGCCCAGAAACTTTCCATTGTACCGCCCAGTAATAGCAAACAATCGCTTTTGTGCACTACTGCGGGCAAAACGTATGCAAACAGGTATACCTGCACCGATAAGAGATATTATGGATTATGATGAATCACAATCTAGCTTCGCATTACAAGCCTATTGAACATTTCACCAACGATGTACAACTTTTTTTTTTATCTTGGTCACACGCGTTTCACGCAATATATCCTGTCGAAACCTGCAAAATATTAAATAAAGGTTTGGTACATTTGCGATGTTACAAATTTATTGCGGCTGCATGGACAGATATATTCCGATCAACCACACTTGCAAAACAAACTGAACAAGGTGAGCGAGTGGTGAAGGATCTAATTTGCAAATTCAAAGGAACCAGCCGAAACATAACAATTGACAATTTTTTCACAACGTTACGGCTTGCACACTATTTACTATCCTGGAATTTAACGCTAGTTAAAACCTTCAAGAAAAATAAAACATATATTCCGTCAGAAATAAAAGAGGTTTTTCTGAAGAAATATTTCCATGTCTTTTTATGTTCCCCGTAAACACAAAGCTGTGTTGCTGCTTTCACCGATGAGCTGCGATGAGAGCGATACAGCAGATAGTGGCAAACCTGAAATTATAGAATTTTACAATAAGACCAAATGTGGCGTTGACGGCATGAACCAGCTCATTTTCAACGTTTTGGACATAACGACTTTGGCTACTTACAAATTATACTACAACAAATAACAACGACATGATCCGAAATTCTGCAAAAAGTCTAGTTCCGGCACATTGCAGCGCCTGTATAGGGGTCATCTTTTGAGTACCGGTCCAAGAAAAAAAAAACAGACGAAAGCTTTTTCTGCAGAAAGTGGCTGAAGAAATGTTCATGTCCATCATAGAGCAACGTGCACTTAATTCAGCCATTGAACTGAATTTCTTAAAACAACACAAAAAGACTTGAGGGTCCTAGATCGAAAGTTTCAATATTGTATTAGTATTGGTTTTAGGAACGTTTAAAATATACACACGCGTACCCTTTTAAGCATTCTACGGTTAATAGTAGTTATTCAATACTTATGTACGAGTTGTAAAAAATAAATGGAAATTTTTTCAAATTTTCAACATTAAATTTCTATGGAAATTCTTTTTGTATTGCGAAGAAAAACATCACTGCTTCCAAACTATAAGAGATAGAATCATAAAATTTCCAAGATTTATTTACTTGACTTACTAAGAATACTCCTACAATATATAATTTTTTTTTTGTTTTATTCAATAATTTCCAAATTGAAAAAAAGAAAAAAACTGTATTTTAAAAAAATTTTTAGTCATTAATTTCCTTTAATTTTGCAAAGTCTAAACTAAATATTTCAATATGTGCGAAAATGTCGCGAATAAATTCCTTAAATAATTAAATTAAAGCAATTTTAGTTTCAGCCACAACTTGTTTAATACAAATCAATTATAAATAATTCGAAACCAATTTTGAATTCACTGACAGATTGATTTATACTCTGATTGATGTTTGACAAATATTTGTTGAACGGAAACCGCAAAATTTTGGTCAAAAGTCAGGCACACACAAACGCTAAAACAATTGTGCTAGTGGAAATGGAAAGCAATTTAATATCCGTTAAAATCAACAATATATTGTCCATACATCCATACGTACATGCGTTTTTCATATGTGTATACTCGTCTATGTACATACATATTTCCATACATATTTATACATATTTATGACTGGTTAAGTCATCAGCAAAGTGATAAAATTGCAATTTCCTAGAGAAACTAATAAATGGTGAGTTCCTACTTTATTTTGTTTTTGTGTTTGTTTGTTTCACCACACTATTGCATGGAAAGCCATTTGACAATATACACATTCGTAAGAACACATCGAGCCTTTGGTGCAATACCGTAGTAACTCTAAAATTAATTTTTTTCAGCTGGCTATGCAGAAATGATCTTTGGGGAAATATATATCTAAAGGAAAAAAGATTATGGTTCTATCTCTAAGTGTTCAGATTCTACAGCTACAAATGCCTTTATTGGCCTCCAGCTATTTCCAACAATATTTATTTGCAATAATGAAATATTTCCTTTATGACAAGATATTTACAAACAGAAAACATTACAAAAAATGCCTCTTTATTTAAAGACTTGTAAAAAAATAACTTTAGTAAAGGAAAATACTATCAAAAAGATGGCTCAAAACTATAAATGCATTTTTCTCAATACACGATTTTTTGAATTACTACGGTATTGCACCAAAGGCTCGACATGCTTATGGGTTGTATGTACATACATTTGCGCTTTGAAATGCATTCAAGAAAACTAATACAGTAGAATCTCGATAACTGGAAACTTAAGGAAAATTCTGCAAATTTTGGATTCAAGAGTTTTTGACTTAACAAGCAGCTTGAGAAACAAAGGTTTTAGTTGCAGATTAGAAAGCCGCTATTTCGATGTATATTTTTCGTGTTCAGATTCAAGCGTAAATGATAATTTCTTTTATATTTTATTGCTATGTGTTCCGAGAAGCACCAGTAAGGCACCATTACATTTTACTAACTACGAGTTACAGAGTCGGTACTGCTCTTTGAAATTCGTGATATCCCAGCAAAAAAAATGCGTTCTTTATGAATTGGTATTTTTATGACTTCTTAAACACTGCTGTATCTTAATACATTTTTAATGCCATCTTTAATGTTAGCAAGATTATCACTCTTGAAACGCATTCAATATTACTCAAAATTCTTAGGAACAATTGCGCTGTTATAATTTAATTTTTGTACTTTGAGTTGTTTTCACGGCGAGTAGTTTTGTTAATTCCTAAAGCGCAACCAAATCATGGAACATTAATGGGTGCTAAGCACTCATTTCAATGAGAAGTTATTAAAATCATGCGTTCGACAGCTTATTTGAACCAGTTCATTTGCAATAGAACCCATACATTAACTATTTCTTTTGCATTTAATTTTTTGCTGGGGTAAAGTATAAATATGTATCGAATGTTTTCTCCAGCTGCAATAGAACTTAAAATGATAATAGAAGACAGAAATATTGTTGGATTGATATTTTTTTTGGTTTAACCTGGTATATTATATATTTTTTTGGCATTTATTTTCTAAATATGATTTCCGGTATATGTCCACCGTGGCTATGAGTTACATAGTCTGTTCGATTAGTCGAATTTTTGACTACTTTTTCCAATAAATCTGGCCATATAGTGTCGAATTAGACTCCAATGCTTCAAGAGTTGCTGGTTTATCGGCATAAAAAGTGATTTAACGTAGTCCCATAAACAGTAATCCAGGGGTGTTAAAGCTTTCACAAAATTGTTCTTGCAATAAATCGATTGTTAAGCGCACTGTGAGTAAAGTTGCTCCGTCTTTTTGGGTCCAAATGTCATTGATGTTTGGCTGATTAATTTTTGAAATAAAAGGCCAAAAAGTTCAGAACGACAACGAATAGACATTTCGGCGTTTTCTGCAATACTTCGCGCTACAGCAGCAATATTCTCTTCGATACGCACCAGTAATACCAGTGCGAGGAAGATCAATTAGTGCATAAATTGCCTGTTTACTAGGCCAATTAAATTGTGAGCAAAATAAAACTATGAACTCCGTGGACAGATTTATTTTTTTTCCAAAGTTAAGTTTCCACAATTTGCAAGCGTTAACTGATTCATTAACAAAAAAAATCACATATTTTTTTTATCCTTGACCAGTGCTCAGGGGAAATTTCCTACATATGCAATGCATAGTACTGGAATTAAATGGAGAACGGTATAGTGTAGAGAATAGACACGTGGTGCCAGTGGTAGGAAGCTGGAGGTTCATTCTTGCACGACTCTGCAGTTGCGTGTTAATTAAAAAGCAAACTTGCGTTGTCTCCGATGTTGATTTTATCGCATTATTTTTCAGTTAAAGGGAGCCATTTCATTTATTATTTTACTTTGCCGACGTTTTATTGTTCAAATACCGACAAAGCAGGGTGCTGTAGTTAAATTTGGCAATCACAAAAGTAAGTCATTATCTGATAAGTTATTTTTTTTTGGTAATGTCTAATTCTTTGCTGGGTACAGTTTATAGAATAATGGGGGGCAGAAAATCTTTAGTTCGATTTGCGCAGAATATTGTTTGATGACAGACCCATGGTTTCTCATGAAATGTTTCTTAGAATTTCGCGTAGATGACCCACCCTAATATTTTACCTTTTCATAAATTTCGGAATGATTCTATGCATAAAATTCTGTCAAATTGTTGTCGTAGCAATTCCATTTGCAAATAGTTATATCACTTCCTTAATTCTAATATATAAATGTTACAGTTTCATGCTGAGCACAAGCCAAGGCACTCCATGTTTAATTGACTATAAATGTGCACTTGTCAGCAGCATGTATTTTTCATTATTTGTTTGCTTCTGCATTTTATGGTTGGTTGTTTGTTGCTGAGTTCGTCTAGTAGCTAAAATCATTTCAGTGTTTATTACTTTATCTTAAGACCCAGCAGGAAACAAGCTTAAGTTTTCTATCTGCAAGTGTTGCATTGAAAAGTCACTATGAATGACAATGACACAAAACCCATTTCAATATTTGAGGTGATTTGCATAGCAGCATGCAAATGCTTTAACTCGTTATTTCTTAATTTTATGCAACGAAATTGATATGTGGCAAAGTGTTTATATATGTGTGTGTGTGTGTGTGTGTGTGTGTGTAGTGTGGGTGTGTGTGTACGGATGTCTATTCCATGATATTCAGACAAAAGTGTTTGTTCGTCTAACGGATGCTGTGATGTGTGTGTCCTAATGATGTAAATTTGATAAGACAAAATCAAGTCAAATTTGTCGGTAAACAATAAGAGTTGCTGTACGCATATTGATGTCGATAATTTTATACAAGGTTCGACAAAATAAAAACACACACATACATGCATTTATTTAAATGATATTATGCAAACACAGTATAGTAAATGCCACTGTGTATACATTCATAAATATTTGAATGCATTCGATTTTAGGATTTTATAATGCTGAATTGCTAAATGAAATGCTCTGTTAGGTAAAAGTTTTTAAGACTTTAATATGCCATTCTTTGTTTCAAAACGTACACACAAGAAAATAGTTTTCGTATTGAAATACCAAAAAGTGTAAATTTACACTTAATAAAAGATTCTGTAAGGACAAGCAAAACTAATTGTTTTCTTTAACTTAGGCAATTAAGAAGCCTTTCAACTATGCTAAATGGCATAACCCAGACGAGTGGCAGGTGGTGCATTAATTATTAAACAATGTTTATGGAGTTTCTGGTGTTGAGTAGGCGCATTAATTCTTAAGCTAAAGGAGCGCCTTTTTCTATACGAGTATCTATTATTTTACGTCGATGAAATTTCGTTGCTTAAATAACACCGAAATGGGGCGCTCCAATGTACAGACTCTAAAACGCACATTATAAACATTTTTGGTGACTGAATTGGGATTTGGGCTTCGAGCTTCGGCTCTAGAGTCATTCAGTGCTCTAACTACGCAGCCACCAATTTATTATTACTTTTTCTTATTTATTTAACTATGTTTTTAATTATCATGGATCCTAAATCCTTTCATACTTAATATTATTACAATATCGAAAATTATGTATTCTGGCGATGGGCGAAGTAGTCTGCACATTGACTACAAAACGAACAATTGTTCTTGGGTTCAACCCCAGTTTCAGACTAATAAAACCATCTCGCATTTTTCGAAGGCGAAGGCATAGTCACTGGTCACTGAACAGTAACGGCTTCAGCTATCCACAAGCACATCAGAACGCACTCCTTCATCGGTATTGTCTAGCATCGGCGAAGTAAAATAATTACTAAAAAAAATTGCTACTAAAAACGAATCTTCAAAATTTCATACGACTCCTTGACATCAGAGACGCTACAACACTGCTATAAACACAAATAACGTTCAAAAAGAAGTGTTGTAAGATAGCGAATCTTCACCTCCTATCATTTCTCCTACAGTCCCTTTCCTATAGTTCCAGCACAATACACACCGCATGTGTAGGAGTCATCTCCTGAGTGCTGGTCCAAGAAAAAAAAAAATAATTCATTGTTCTCACAGATATTTTTAATAGACAGCGGATGGGATCATTATAATCAGATGTATAGTAATTTGGACTGATCAGTTAAAAATTAGGAGCTGGTCTGTATAGAACGTAAAAGTGAATTTTAGCGAACAGGAAATCAAAATCACCATAAATTAATGCAAAGAGAAAAGAAACGGTCGGCATTATTCTTCGAATTTTTAGTATTGAAAGCTCAACTTCAAAGACCAACTTCATTAACAAATGATGGCCACATATCCATTTAATGCCTCATAAATAAAATATTAAAAACTACTGTCTACCAATTCAATATATAGATAAAAAGAAAACAATATGTAAATGTTAAAAATGTTGTAATATCAATTAAAAAATTAATTCGACATTCAACCGTAAAGAAATTAGTAGTATCATTCGTAATTGCATTAATATCATGACTTAATTGAATTAATTTTCATTTAAATTTTTAATAATAATAATTACTAATTTTATTAAATATTTTGAAAATTTCACACAAATTTAAAAAGAAAATATTCGAATTCTATGCGAATGGTTATTGGGTATCGTCTCAACTTCTATTTGTTAAAAAGAGGGTGGCATATGTGAAATAAAACGATCAAATAAGCTTTTAAATAAAAATACGACGTGTTTTTTCTTTTTTCATAGCGAAAAAAAATTCATTATTTATTTAATTGACCGAATGAATTAATTACAAATTTAAATAAATTGATTAAACTTTCAACTGAGAAAATTTATTATTATATTGCAGTTTAAGTGAAGCGGTATATATATAAGTTCCGTGTGTAATTTCTTTAATATTCATTGCTCATTTTTATATACTTTCAGAAATGTGATGAAAAGCGAAGTTGATTGAGCTATGTCCGTCTGTCCGTGTATGGGGGGGTGTGTGTGCGTTGAAATCCACTTTCCGGCCACACTAAACATCGCAAAGAATTTGTGTTGATGTCAATCCTTCAGCAGTAGACCTGAATTGGCTGCTATTTCAATTCAGTCGAATAAGTTCAATAGTTTCGAAGAAGCACGACCACATCGTTTTTTTAGTACAAAAACTTCTATAATTTCGAAACAGCTGAATCGATTTTGGTGAAATTTAGTTCATGTTTAAGGTGTACTGCTTACTTTAATTTCCACTTGGTTCCGCTATGTGGCGCTGCGGTCAGTTTAGAAGCTAAATATATTATTTTTAAAAGTGGTTAATCAATTTCAATGAAATTTAGTCCGGAGTGCAAAATTTGGTTTGTATAACCGATTCCGAAAAATATGTCGAATTTCGATCCACTTAACTGTTGAATTGATTCGATGAAATTCAGTAAAAATGTTCAAATAGGTGAATAGACAGTTATGGGAGACAAAAAAAAGTTAATCTGTGTTACCAAACTCGAAAAATAAGTGAAAATACACTCCGCCTAAACCGCTGAACTGATTTCGGTGAACTTTGGGTATTTGAAGTTATAAAGAGGTGTGAAAAAGGTGGTTCAAAGTACCAGATCGACAAATTAAGTAAAAATCCGGTACTACTAAATGACTAGGAGGAAATTAAGACGATTAAGGAATAGAAGTTGGGCCAGTGAAAGGTATTTAAGATTTCGCACAGCCGAATATAACACTCATACTTGTTCTAAAAAAACTAATTAAATCTGTTAATTAAAAATTTAAAAGTAAATTTTTTTCTACTACTGCTTTTTTTACAGGCGAGAATCTGATTAATTTCTTAATTGATATTACAAAATTTTTAATTAAAATTTTGTTTTATTTTTTTTTTTTCTGTGCACAAAGTAGTAAAAACTTTCACTTGTTTTCCCAGTTAAAGCTTCTTAGAAGTTCTTCTAATTTTATTTATGAATATTGAATACGAATTATTATTTGATTTTCTCATTTTTTTGAAAAGTCGTCTCCAGAACTTGAAATTTAAAGACCTGCAAGAACTCGCTTGCATTTGCTGCAACAGTAGGAAAATAAAAAGAAAAGAAAACGTTTGCTTTAGATTTATATTGTTCTTTGCAGAGTGCAAGATTTAAACAATAGCAATGAGAATGATTCCGCCTTTTAGTTTTGTGTTGTTTTTGCTCCTGAACACACGATGTAAATTAATTAAAACGTACGCAGTAGACCTCTGCATGAATGGATTTGTTTTTCAACTCACAGTTTCTCACATCACTACTTTTGCTGTCAACGACTGATATTTTTCATTACGAATCAAATCAAATGCGACATAAGAAAAAAACGAATTAACTGTTTACAGTAGTTGTTGTGCTGAATTTGAACTCAACGCAAAACAACTCATTCAACGAGTTGAATCCCTTTGCATTCCCTTTCAAAGAACAAAAAAACAAACATCAATATAACACATATAACAATACCAAAAACATCAACGTACAGTTTAACATTTTTCTGCTTTTTTGTTGCTGGAATAGAAAAAACCAAAAAGTCAGCGCTCATAATAAGTGAGAAAAATATAGAGAGAAACAACAACAAAATCATTCGCAGATGGATACAAGCCCATACACAAGTTTTGTTTCATCGGTTGCAGTTAATTTACCCGATTCATCAGTATAGGTTGATGTGTAGGAGTGTGCAAATGTGAATAATTTTGTTATAGTAGAAAAGTGTTATTTAGAATAAGAAAACCTTGCAAATTTTTAGAAAATTTTTTAAAAGTACAATTAACGTTTGCCATTACATACATATACATATATATTGTTCAAATATATTAGGATTTCCTTTACACATACATACATATGTACATATACATATTTATTTAAAATGTCAGCCCTCGATTTAAATTATTCAAATGCTACTACTACATTTCATTTTTTCCCTTACTGTCGTTTATAACAGCCGCAATGTTAAGGAGTGTTATGGTGTGTCACAGTATGTTTGTTGATACAAAACCATCAGTAATCTTTCGTTGATGTGAGGGAATCATTTGCTGATTCCCATTCCCTTTTGAGTTGATTTGAGTTTTCGTGCGTGCTTTTGTTTCGTTTTTATTTTAAACAGTTCACGAGTTGCATAGCATAGCCAAAAGCAATCGACAAGCACTAACACAAAGAAAAGGGAATGACTTGAAACGAAGTTTAAATGCATTCGTGCAGACGTCTAGTACGCAGGTAGAATGGGATATGATGAGAACAAAATTTAATAAATTTGAAAAAATTCGTTTGCAATAGTTTGCTAATTAATTCGCTTATTATACCAACTTGATAAAAAAAATTTTATTTGCAATATGTGAAACAAGCTTCTTCATCCTCTTGTGTTCGCGGTTGAGTAAATTTAAAATAGACTTTAAAGGGACGAAGTTGCATTCCATTACCATAGAGTGGCATTCCATCTTTGATCGAAACGCTTAGCCAATATGTACAGCTTAGTGAATTTCAACATATTTTGTGAAAATTTAGTTGAAATACCCTGCAGAAATCGCGGCTACTCCACACACACCTGTAAAGTATACTTCATAAGGGACTACGACTAGTCCAAAAGTAACCCAAATGTATGAAATAAACGTGTTCCCTTTAACATTGCGATGTCCTAGGTGAGGACCATATACTCCAGCCATGCATTATATCAGAGTAATCCCAAAACTACTCTATGCCACTACTACGCGCATTATCAGCAGAAAAATAAACACGAATTAAACACGATGCCTTAAAGCATACAGTCGTTAAAATACGAACACTTGTCGGTCAGCAATAAGCTCTTGCTTGAAAATAACATGGTCCATGCCTGCATTACATGGGACCATTTTGTAACTACTCCTTTTTAACTAATATGGAGCATGTAATCCACTAATTTCTGCAGGGTATGTACCATTTTCTTTTACAGCCACACATTGAGGAAACATCACCGTATTTGAAAAATACTCCATGGATTCACATTATTCACTAGTTTATATTTTGGAAAGCTTTGAAAATTTTTCTAACAGGAAATGGGTTTTTGCCGGTATCAGAATTGTTTTTAAGGATTTGTTATTTGACTGCCTGGGAAGAGAAGTGTCATGAGCAAAACATAAAGTCAGAATAACATCTAAAATGAATCCTAATACACCATGCTAACGGAATCGTCTTCAAATAAGGAAAACAAAAAGTTTATTAATTTAAATATTTCATATTCAAATATGAAAATTATTCTATGTTCTGTATGCTGCGAAGCGTATACTGACACACATTCACAGCCACACATACACACATACACACATATGTAAAAAAGTTTTAATTAAACAGCCATCATGCATCATTTGTTATGTTTTGCAACAACATTTGCATACAAGAAAATACATGAAAATTAAGCGTAAAATTTGCAACAAAATCTTGTTTTTTCTGTCTGTCATTTACATTTCCGTAAATAAATAAACGTATTGCATTTTTGTTACAAATAATTTGTAAATTCCATTAAAGCCTTCTGTATTTATTGCAGAAACATGTATCAAACAATTCCATTTACCATGGTAATTATTGCATGTATCAATTACATGATGTTAAGCAGGATATATAGAGACAATCAGCACAGCACACAGTGTGCATGTGTAAATAATATATTGAGGCAGTAATTTTAGCAGGATCATGGGGATGTTACATTTAAAATTACTGCTAATTAGTTTTCTAATATTCATTTGTAATCCTTTAGAGAATTTGAAATAATCTATTTTTAAAAAAAGTATTTAACTTTCGAATAAAATTGATTGTTGAGAAAACAGTCGAATAGAAATTATTCAAGTTAAAATTATGGTGTTGCAAGAAGTTACGAATTGTTGTTGTTTAAAGATTTATTTAAGAAGTTGCTGTTTGTGATATGATAATGCCAGAATTTTTTGTAAAAAATTACAACATGCTGTTTTTTTCTAAATGCACAATTAAACAGCGGCTGTCTACGAGTCAAAATTGTTGTCTACATGAAATTTTCATACCATTTTTGACAGTTCATTTGTGACAGTGTAAAGATACACAGTTTGGCAGGCTTTTAAACGTTTCCATGACGATCCTCGATATTAAGTTTTGTACCTGTTCAAAGGATTGGCGACACATAAAACTATTCCGTTAACTTAGATTTTTTTGAATGGGTTAGTAAACTTACTACACATTCTCGCCACACGTGTGTAACCAATTGGAAGGACGAGCACCATCATTTCACCACTCTTTTTTTAAATCGTCGTGACGATTGCTAAACAAGTAAATCGTCGTTTACACAATTTCTTGACTATTGGCAGATCATTAGAAGTCAACAATCGTCTTCAACTCATCCAATTGATATTTTTGCGAGCCATTTTGTTGATTGTTTACGACAATTGTCGTTTTTAATATTCCGACGACCATTGAAAGCTCTTTATTGCACCACAATCGTATTTTACTCATTTTAATGATGCTCTGGCGAACCCAGATTGAAGATTTTGGGATGAGTATGTGTATTTTCTGTTATAAACTCTGGCTACTGATGACCAAGTAGTGAGCAGATTAATTCTGCAACCAGATGATTCTCGGTTCCATATGCAATACCGTCTAAGCAAACGTTTTTCTGATGTGTCTATGCTGTTTAAGCAAGAAAATTATAAATAAATAAAAAGACTTTCCTGTAGCTTAAAAAATATATACGGCGATATAGCAACACAAAGAAATAATTATTTTTGTTTAATTTCAACTCAAGGACACAACAGTCATTATGGCGATTGTTTCAATCGCTTAATTCGACAGCGGACGAGTTTTCTACGATTGAAAATGCCAACTTGGAGACTCTTTATTAAACGATTAATCCAAAAAGTAGGCAATTATTTTTACATAAAATATTACGTATAACGGCCATTTTCACAAAATCTGATTAAAACTTAATTGGAACTTTAACAGTCGGTTAACTCAAAATATATTTCACAATGTATGATTAATTTTTAACTGACACCATTTAACGAAAAAGTGTCTGTTAAATTTAACCGAACAAAATGTGGCCGTTAGCAATATAATCGACACCTCTGCATAGATAATTTTAATTGATAAATAGAAAAAATGTACATGTGAAAAAAATTGTTTTAATAAATGGAAAAGCAAAACTTAAATTTTTTCAATGTTTATAATTTTAAAACTTTGAAACAAGAAAAAGAAATCTTGCTGTGATATTAGAGGCTGTACAAAAAACTCTTTAACATGTGTATATCTTAATATTTTTATATACCAATATTTTACCTGTCTCACTTGTTTTTTTGAATGTTCTAAGCTGGAACAATTTGTTGCTTATGAAAATTCCGCCATTTCCTTTCAGTATATTTCAATGTTTTTTTCACAAACATTAAGATTTTTTTTCTTTTTGCTGTCATTATAGTATTTTTCGTAAACAAACACAAACAATATTGCCATACTTTTTAGCGAATTCTTTTGTTAAGTAACTGAAGGATGGTGAAACTGAAATCATTAACCGTCGATTAAATAGTGCCTGTTAAGCAAACCGCCAGTTAGTTAATTTTCTGTTAAAAGTAAAATAATTAGACATTGTGCAAATGGCCGTAAGTCATATGAAAGACTAATTGAATTAATATCGCATATTCATTGGCGAGAATTAGCCCAACGTTGCAGGGTCAGCTGTTCATTGTTGGCTTATGCAAACCAATGTGGAAGCTTATCGAAATTAAACGTATCGTACTTGTGCAGAACCAAACTGCAGGAAAATAATTTTATAATGTTCCAACGTGACACAGCACGATTCTGGAAGCAGTAGAAAAATATTCTGCTTTATATTTAAGCTTTATAGCGCTTCCGAGAATGCGCGATTTATTGCTAAGCTTCTGGAAATTGGTAGTATATTTACTTTTATTTAATACGAACATAAATATAAATAATGAATAAACATGATATATGAGCATATTTAAAAATAAAACTGCAGGAAAGTCACATGTATTATTAAAAAAACAGCTCCCATACGAAAGTCATGCAGGGCGAACAACAACTACAAATATCTCTCGTTTACAAAACTTTTTTAGTCAAAGCAGTGATTTTTGCTGGGAACATTTGTAATGCAGTGATGTGCTATTTTAATTTCAATGATATGAGAGTATTTTTGCAACTTTTTTTCCACTTTGTTTTGACCAACTATCAAAGTTTCTATCATTTAGATTGATGTATATTAGCTCTACTATTATTAAGAGTAAATTGAAACACAACCATAAAGTTCTTATATCAAAAACAAATCAACAAATTAAGAAATGGAATAAAAAAATAACTGAAGAAACTAAAAAGAACAAAAAGCACAAAACAATGAGTCTTGTGATGGGATAAATCTGCTACAAAAAGTTCTAGAAACGCTAAACGCCAAATGATTAGAAAAATTTCATCTGTTACTTTAATTCAGTGGTGTTCAAATATAAATTGTATAAATTGTACTTCGAAAAAAGGTTCAACTTCACAATACTTTTGTTTAGTAACAGCAATTATAAATTGTAATGAAATAACAAACTATGAAGTTAAATCAAACAATATATATTTTTTTGGTATTTTTTTTATATAAACAAAGTGATATTACACATAATTTAAGAGTGCAGGCAGTAAATTATCTTTTTCTATTTAAAAATATTTTCAAAAAATGTAAAGTAAAGTAAAGTAAATGTAAAGTGGCAACAACCTACGTGAAGCAAATAAAAAATTCTTTATATTAAGATACAACTTAGGACCATACATTAACCGGCAATTCGTTGATATGTGCATGTTCAGACAGTAGACATCTGAGCTCATCATAGTTGTACAGTTGAACATATTCTATGTGCAGCCGCTGGGTAGAAAAATCCCAGTGAAAATGAGGGTATCGATGGGTGAAGTAGTCTGCACGTTGACTACAAAACCAAAAAAAAAAGTCCTGGCTTCGACCCCAGTTTCAGACGAAATCATAAAAATATCTCGCATTTTGTCTGATGTGCATTGGTATGTCTTTGTGTCACGTGTTGTCGGAAGGTTTCAGTGGCGAAGACATAGTCACTGGTCACAGAACAGGACCGGGTTCAGCTGCAACCAATCCACAGAAACATCATAGCGCCCTTCTTCATCGGTATTTTGTAGCAACGGCAAGTTAAATTATTCATAAAAGTGCCTCTTAAAAACAAAGCTTGAAAATTTTCTGCATCTCCTTGACATCAGAGGCGCTGCAGCACTGCTATAAACTAAAAACCTGCAAAAGCAGTGTCGTAAGGTAGTGAAGGTGCACCTCCTGCCATATCTCTAACTATTCTTTCCTCTAGTTCCATCACAATTCATTGCATGTGCAGGGACCATCTCCTGAGTGCTGGTGCAATATAAAAAAAAATTTTTTTTTGACATCCAATCATGATAAATATTCGCCAGCTGGGCTTATAAGTTAACCTGATATGAATTCGCCTTGAATAAAATAGAAAATTCAATTTGATTAAATTTAGAGATCAAAATTTTGCTGTATTAAAAAATATTTTTGGCAGACCATACAGAATGTGCAATGATTCGATTTTTGAACAATTGTTTTGTTAGTTTTTCATAAACTAAGCTGTGAAAACATTTTTTTCGGCTGCAGTTGAACTATGTGGCAATGACTTTAAATTTTATGAAAAAAAATATACATTTATCGTGCAATCCATCTTTATATTTCGAGACTTTGTCCCAAAATTCTGATACATATGTAAATTAATGTTACTTTCTAGTTGTATGTTGGAAAATTCTAATAATTTCCATTGAATTACATTTTTTTTTCATTATCGCGTGTTAAATTTGGAATATATAACAGTAACAGTTCTGAAGCGATTTCGGAAGTACAAGGAATTTATTGCACTTCTTTTATATGTACAAAAAAAGGGAAAATTATTTTGATTTTTGCAACTTGATTTGATTAATTTTGATTGCCAATTTCATTATACAAGCACAATACGAAAACTTCCACAATTATATCGCAAACTAGTAAACCGCTTTAATTGCACAAAGCAAATTCATGTATATATAAATAAATAAATTTTTCTAGTTTTTTGACTTCTTTTTATATTAATAACACAAATTATTTAAGCTGTAGGTCTTTTTAATATATTGTAATATTTATCCTATTACATTATTATTATATATTATCCTAAACAAAGGAGTAGCGAAATATGGAATAAAAATAAATATTACATATATTAAAAAGACCTACAGCTTAAATAATTAGTGTTATTAATAAATAAATAAATAAATCTATTTTTCTTAATACTTGTTTTTTTAACCTTTTTTATTATTTTAACAATCTATTTTTTCAAGCTTTAAGGTTTTTTTTTTTTTTTTTTCTTTTTTCTCTTTTTTTATTTATTCTCGATATTTCGTTAACCTTCGGTTAACATCTTCAGGAAGTTTTTTTTTTTTTTTTTCTTCCTGAAGATGTTAACCGAAGGTTAACGAAATATCGAGAATAAATAAAAAAAGAGAAAAAAGAAAAAAAAAAAAAAAAAAAAAAAACCTTAAAGCTTGAAAAAATAGATTGTTAAAATAAATAAATCTATTTTGTAAAACAAATAATAAAACCAAAAAAAATAAGTTTTCCATCTACACATTGGACAAAATCATGACCAATCTTGGTCTGCTCTGCTCTGCTCGCGATGATAATAATTTGAGAAATGAACACCGCTGCCTTAATTGTATATGTACATATGTTTGTATATATGTATGTGTTTGTCCGTATATTTTGGTCTATTACAAATACAAGAAATATGTAAAAAGTTTGTTACAAATACCAACATTCAGTTCAATATCACTTAAATTCACTTTCGTACTTTTTGTTCACATCAATCTCCGTCTGAACTTATTTGATTACAATTAAATACCATCTAAGCATGTGAACAGATGTTTAGTTTTCTTACTGAAAGTTAATTCTGTTTTGAAAACGAATGATGTTTAAATAATATATGTACATCGTTACATATAGTTATACATAGTTAGCCAATTAATGGCTTTATATATATATTTCCCAATGAGAGAGTACCCGAAAAAAATTTAAATGCCAGGGGGCAAATACCTCAGCACATTTTTTTTTCTGTTCATAGTTGCTATAAACATATGCTATTAGTACGATACATTACAGTACAATAGGGGTGCTGATAGTTGAGTAATTAGCGTGTTGAGTGTGCAACCAGAAGAACCCGGATTCGACTCACGTTCAAGTCAAATTTTTTTAAAAATTTTTCAGCACTACAGGACTACAGTCCTTCCTTGACTTTTGAGCAAAAAGACGCCGGCGAAGTAAAATAGTAAATAAAAAAGCTCCCATTAGCTAAAAAATAATGCTTTACAATTAACATCAGAGACTTTGCTGTACAATTAACAGGCAACTGCAGAGTTGTGCAGAAATGAAGGTCCATCTTCCTACAACTTACACCACCACCTGTCTATTCTCTGCACTTTACCTCTCTGTCTATCTATTCCCAGTGCAATGCATTGCATGTGTAGGGGATATGCCATGAACAGTGGTCTTTTGAAGAAGCCTAGCGCAGAGAACAGGCAACACTGTATTCAATACTAGTCACTTCACCCAACAGCCTGAAATTGAGTACCGTGATGCCACCGGCATAGTATTTTAAAACAGACCTTAATATGAGACTGATACCGCGTGTCTAACAATGACTTTATTATGAAATAATTTTTTTGAAGAGTTGAATTCTCCTTTTTGATATGGCAACTAGAGTGATCAGCTCGGTTGGAAAATCGGTTCGAAGCGGTTTTTTTTTAGTGCTATGACTGTGGGTTTTTTTAAATGTTTATTTCTCGAATTTTTCATTGACAAAAAAACCGGCCAATGGAAATTTTTCCGATTTGCTTATCTCAAAAAAAAAACAAACTTTTTTATTATAACTTTAATATCAAGCATGGATAAATATTTCTCCCTTTCTCTTCGTTACATTTTATAAAATTTAATCTTCTAAATAAAAACAAAGTTTGCAAATAAAATTTCAAAACCCTTAACTCAAGAATTTTAAAATTTAACTTTGCCAAATTTACAACAACAGTTTGTTATGTATGTACATACAGATCATGTACATGAATACATGTATGAAAAACATACATATGTAAAACCATTATGAAATTTATTGTATCGGAATTATAAACATTTTTATTTTATATTTTCTATTTTAGAGAATGAAGACATTGTTTGCGGTGCGGTGCGATTGCGAGAAAAATAAACATAATACAACGGAAGACGGCGACGGTAATATTTGTCATTGTTTGTTTACATTTTCATTAATTTATTTGTGCTTACATTTTTATAAAATTTTCTAAAAAAATTACAGTTTGTGGTAAATATTTTGCAATGGCAATGGTAAATAAAAAAGTTGAAGCTATTAAAAAAATTGTTAATTTGGTAGAAGCCACGTTTGATTTATGTGTAGAATTAGAAACCACGACACATACATACTAACAGGAGATGGTTGGTAAGACCCGTTAATGTATCAAGGGAACTTCAAAAACATGTTTTTTTGTTTACAATAATGTCGGGAACATCGCCAATTATTCAAAAACTATGGCAACATCAGAAAGAGAAAGAGTATAAAAAATTGAGAGAATAAGAAAGCTCGCAATGAAAATAGAATAGACTTTAATTTTATGACGTTCCGCACTGCGGTTTTCTACATCAAAATCGTATGAAAAACCGCACCGCAATAAAATATCGTTACATTGTGTTCGGACTCTTATTTGACTTTTTTTTATAATTTATTTTATTATTTCATTACTGAGGTCGAGGTCGTTATTCTCTTTAAAATTATATTGTTTGTATTTCGTTAACAGTTTGTTAACATCATCAGGAAAAGAAGCCTCTGCAAGGATTTAACGTTTAGGAGGTATAAATCTCTGCTACCTAAGAACTTTAGCTAAGCTCGTCGTAGGGAAAGGGATGTTAGTTCCATACCTTTTATTATACAAGATGGGGCACAGACATTATAGGTATTTATATATTGTAATATATTTTTTAATGCCCAATGGGAGACATGTGTTACATTAAATGATAATAAATGGAAATGCAATGGAAAGTAATCAGCCGAACAGCTAACAGCTGCTGGACTTTGTAAGGGAATATCTTCAAAATTCTGCGTAGGGACCGCTGCTCGTTGTTCCGGGCTCCTCTTCGACATCCAGGACAACAGCAGCGATATTCTTTAGATCGGCTGTCCCGGGTCCAGGCCGCTTAAGAAACATCTCGTCTTGTCCCACTCTCTTCAAAGCGAGTGACCAAACGCCGCAGTGTTTGTCCAGTTGGTGTCAGAGAACTAGGAAATCTGCGAGGAAACTTACGCTGAGTCTACACAACTGAAGAATTCTTGCGCAAAAAAATGGAAACAATTATTCGGCGTTTTTGCGATGTAAACCGATTCATGGTTGTCGATTTGCATTCTGTGTTTGTTTACTTCACAAATGTCTGCATACAACTCCAATTTAAGATTTTCACTTAAAATTGAAGAAAAGATCTGATGTTCATCATTTCATCATTTCATGCAAGACATCCTCTTGAAAAACACAAAATTTTGTTCATTTTTTTCTACACATTTTCTGGAGTTGAAAAAATCGAAACTGAAATCTCATTTTAGTTGTTGGAAATAAAAACTTTAATTTAAAATTTATTTTTATTTTCCGTGCTAAACACATCCTTGAGCAATTTTTCTACCGGCAATTAAAAGCATGCGGTGCTCAACACAACGTAAATTTATTTTGCAATAAATTAAAAAGAATTAATTAAGTTTTAAATTCCTTATGGACACACACACACACACACACACACACACATACACACACACACACACAGTAAAACATAAACACAAACAATCATAGATGTGTTAAACACATGAAATAATAAAATCACTGCCAGAAATCTTGTTCTTTCTATTTCATATAATTGTTGGTGAAAAGAAAAGTTTCTCAGAACAAGAGAAAAAATTTCTTGTTTAATATTTCCCCACATATTTCATTTCTATTATACCCACTGACCACAAAAGTTGGTCTTAAAGTGGTCAGGTTTTGTAGCCATTTGTTATTAACACTTTTATTTTGGGGTTCTGCTTGCAAAAAAAAAAATATCAATGTTTTTCTTCCTCGACTTTTTTCTGCAATCTTTCTTTCAAATTTCTTTCATATTCCTTATGAAAAGATTTATTTTGCAGCAATTCAAAACATGTTTGAACAAATATTTGTGAAACAAATTGCAATGGAAAAGTATTTTCTTCTTTTAGAAAAAAGTTTACAGCGGTAAGTAAGTGGAGGAGGAGGTTAAGAAGACCTTTAACATGTGTGACTTATGTATGTCACGTCAAATTTCAATCAATTCCTAAAGGAACACAAATAACATTTTCAACTTTAAAAATTGCAGCCAGGTCAATAGAAATATAAAGCAAGTTGTTGTACGAAGAAGAAGAATTTAAAAAGTCTGCTTGAGTAGTCGAAATGACGAAAGTCAAGTAGACGTGCAAAATCTTTTAAAGTAAAACGTTTCCTAAAATAAAAAAAAAGGAAAATTTAAATTTTTAATGCACTTCGCTGTGTTTGCTGCCAATTTTAAATGAGCAGTAACTTAATGCCACATCAAACAACTTACAAAAACATAAACGATTAGGAAGTTATGACTTTAATTTTGAATTTAGGCCGCAGTTATTTAATAAAATTATTATTATTAAATATAATTATGCAACTATTCTTTCAATTATTCAACGTTAAGGTATGTACACATGATTGTCATTTACTACAATATTGACAGAAAACTTGTTACAAAACGTGTGAACACACAATTTTTGTGTGGCAACATCGTCACAAAATGTATTGTCGCTGCATTGTATGCCAATAATATTGTCACAATTCTGACAATCGTCACAACACCCTTCATTTCCATTGACATACAATTTACAGTCATTTGGTATTTTGTCGCATGTGCTTCATTTAGTGCACCGTACAATAACACCATTGGCAGATAAATATTTCTGTTGGCAATGCTGCCCATAAATATTTAGATACAATGTGAAAACTCGGATCTGGCAACGTTTGCCATACAATAATCTGACAACCGTGTGAACAGTCAATTATTATTGGCAGAAAAATGTATTGTCGCAGAACTGTGTGCCAATGAAATTGTATGGTTTTCTTTCAATAGTGTGAACCGACAAATTACCAGATGGTAACAATTTTTCATTGTGAGTGCATTATCACTATATTGCCGTATCCTACAATATTGTATAATCTGACAATCGTGTGAACAAAGCTTTAGTTAAAGGTCATTACGAATATTTATCTATGTTTGTTAAATGGTTTAGCTGGTCTATATGCAGCATTTTATATGGTGCTAATATCAAAATCTTTAGTAGACCTTTAACCGAATTCTACAAGAAAGCTAAGAAAATTCACATGTTTATACAAGAACTCCTAAAGAATATTTGGGAATTACGAAATATATAAACAAAGGTTTAGAAAAATTAAATAGATTTTAAATCAAAAAATCGAGGGTGGCGATGGCACGATGGATGGTAGTCTGCACGTTGACTATACAACCAAAAAACAGACCTGGGTTCAACCTCAGTTTCAGACAAAAAAATTTTTAAATAAAAATAAACATCTCGCATTTTTCTGATGTGCATTAGTGTGTCTTTGTCTTTGTCGGAAGGTTTCAGTGGCGAAGGCATAGTCACTGGTCACTGAACAATACCGGCTTCAGCTGATAGCAATCCACAATCACATCAGAACGCCCTCCTTCGTCGATATTGTGTAGCACCGGCGAAGTAAAATAATAATAAAAATAGCTACTAAACCGAAGCTTCAGCACTGCTACGAGTATAAAAACAAAAGAACGTGCGAATGCAGAGCTGCAAAAAAATAAATTAAGCTTCACCTCCAGGCGTTTCTCTTACTATCCCTTTCCTATAGTTCCCAGCACAATGCTTCGCATGTGTAGGAGTCATCTCCTGAGTGCTGGTCCTAGATAAAAAAAAAAAATTTTTGCTCTAGAAAGAAATTTAAATTTTTTTAAAATTTTAAAATTTTAATTTTTTTAAAATTTAAAATTTTTTAGTTTTGTTTATATATTATTTTATAGAAAGTCCGATATGAAGAATTATTCTGCATGATTAACTTAAAGATTGTGTTTTTTTAATTATGACGTTAATGAAGTAAAAGAACGATATGCCGTCTCGCGTTGCATTGGATAATTGGTCATGCTATCTCCCATATAAAGGCGAAATATATTTCCGTATATTTGGAGAATGATAACATTAAAAGTACTCAATTTGATTTACATATATATTTATTATTATCATTTCATCTATAGAATGAAATCCTTTCAGAGCTCTACTAATTACAGACATATATCGTCTAATTATATTATTTAAATAAACAGAATTTAAATATGTTATAATTAAAATTAAAATTTAAAGGTGGGGTAAAACTAATACATGGCTCCTTCTCTGCACAATTTATTCAGTGAACATGTTCCACAAACATTCGAGTATTTCTTAAAACTCTCGTTGGACGATGAAAAGTTTGCCATCTCAGTACATTATATATTAGCCCTTATTATATACCCCAAAACATATGTATTTAGCCTTATTTAAGTGACGGAGCATGCGGGTAAAATTATGTAATTTAATCGCAATTTTTTTTTAGTTTTATTCAATTCTTCGAAGCTCTCTGTTCCTGATAACTCATAAATGTTTTTTATATTTATTTTTTATAATGTAAACTTTTGTATATCCGCTAAATTTATATTTTACATCTTTAAGAGGGTGACAGGGTACCCCGGCAAGACTACATAAAATGTTTTTTTTTCACATCTCTAAATGTAATTTGGTATTCCCGTATTTGAATTGATTCATTCATTTTTGCATTTTGTCATACGAAGCATTGCATTGTGTAAAAATGTCAAACTTTATTTTATTTATTTAAATTATGTAATTCTGAAGCAAAAGCCAACGCCAGCCTTTAAATTAGAGTTAAATTATTGCGTGCTTTATTTTTTTTTGGAAACGATTTTTTTGCAATGTTTCTTTATAAGAATTTTAATCAATATTTTATTGCTTAAAAACAAAGCAATTTCTTATAAAAAGTAATTTTATACTTCATTAAAAATTTAAAAAACATTGTATCCGTTTTACGCACAGAGCAAACATAATGGTGCTGGAGGTGTACGTGCTCCCGTGCCTTTCGTGGTAAATTACTTTTCCTATTAATTGCAACAATAAGCAAACGAATAAAAATTCAAGAGCTAAAAACAAAAAAGGAGAAAAAAAAACTTCGAACAATACGAAAAAATTACTATTATTAATATCTGAGAGCAACAACAGCAAGCAAAACTACCGGAAGCGTTTTACATTTCCGTTGGCCATTAAAAAGAGGAGAAAGAAAAATTTCTCTGTATTAAAGCATGAGTGGGCAGTCATATGAAAATGGTTTTGCAATGAACATTAAAATATTTTATTTAGAAAAATTTCCCATTGGCATTTCTTTATGATTTTATTTTTTTTTCTTCCGTTTTTATTACTGTTTGTTGTTTTACTGTTTCATACATTTTTCCCTGACTCTTTTTTTTTTTTTTTTCAACAAATTTTTTTTTTGTTCCTGAGATTGAAAATTTTATTCGTTTTCTTTAAATTGGTATTATTTCTTATATTTCAGATATTTTGTTGAGAACAATTCGTATTAATACGATTCAGATTTGTTCATAATTTATTAGAAAATCTGTTAATTTTGTTTGTCAAGCGCAAATAAAGAATTTTGACAAGAAAACAATTTATTTGTTGGCACAAACAAATGCCTTTTGCAAAATAAACATGCCAAGAAGGTTTTAATTTTTTTTTGGTTCTCTTAATAAGAAAAATATTTACTGGAACGACTTCATTCTGTCGATT
This sequence comes from Dexiosoma caninum, assembly GCA_963924685.1. Lineage (NCBI taxonomy): Eukaryota > Metazoa > Arthropoda > Insecta > Diptera > Tachinidae > Dexiosoma > Dexiosoma caninum. Next base: position 86,675,129 of record OZ004728.1, on the reverse strand, counting down.
GGCAATTTGGTTTTAGTTTTGTTTGGTTTTTGTTGTTTGTTTTGTTACCGACTTAAGAGGGGCGCTGCGAAAAAATTAATGATTAAAATATATGCGTTAATCTGGACTTAAATATGAACTGAAGAAAAAAAAAGAAAGAAAAATTCAGAGCTGTTGGTATTAATTAAGGAAGAGAAGGCATACAACTCATCAACAACTTCTATATATTTCTGCCGATGTAAAAAACTTAATAATTACAACACAAAACTGTTTGTGAAAGTTTCAAATTGGACAATAATAAATATAAAAAAACACCCATCATCCCACAGCAATAGAAATAAATTAAGGACTCTTGAAGTCTCCTCGGCCAAGTAAATAATGTGAATCAGAGAAAAAAATTGCATTATTCGATGCAATATACACAGTAGGCATACAACTTTTTACAATTTTTGCAAATAGGAAAACTTGCATAACACAGTGGAATAGAGCATTAAAAAATATGAAGACCCGTTATACTTTTTTTTTTAATTTTTGCAAAAAGTTTTCGTACCAAACGCAAAGAATTTTTTCTCAGAATTGTTTTTAAAAGAACCCACATTTTATATCAACGCTTTTTTTACATAGATGCATATTTGCATAACTAATAATAATAGCGCAAATGCTCCAAAACCCTTTCATTGAGATACATAAGGGAAGTATCCCACCCGTATGAAATCCAAAAACAAATTTCCTTCAGAAACTGTTGCTATAATATTGAAAAATTTAAAAAGAGATAGATTTCGTACAATTTTATTACAAATTTAATAGCAAAGTACGATGATATAAAAAATGTATATAAAGAAAATAAAGCGTGTATTAAGGTTAAGACAATTGACAATGACAAATTGACACGCAATCGTATTTATTAATTGGCTGGTCCAAGTTCTCAAATACTTCGTGAAAAATAATTATTTTCCCTATAGAACTTAGTAATGCTCATTGGAATTATAGAGCTATTCTGGCAATTTTGCCTTTTATACTTATTCCTGAATATCTATTGCAATTATATTCTATTTGCAAATTTGTAACTAATGCTTGTAGCGAAGTATAGTTCTCTGATCATAATTTGAACACAAATAATTTCGCCACCCTATAGAAATCATTGTTCGGCTCTACAGAGGGTGGCGATGGCTGAGTTATTCATCACGTTTATTACAAAACCAAAAAAAAAAAGCTCTGGATTCGCCCCTAATTTCATACTAACTTTTAAAAATATTTTGCATATTTTGTATTGTACATTAGTGTGTCCTTCTGTCAGTTGTTCTCGGAAGAAAAAATATTATAATACCTAAATTAAAATAAAAAAATAAAAAAAAAAAATTTAAAATCCTCATACTTCTGTTAGGTGACCGCATAACATCGACAATCAATTTGACACATCGAAACCACTGTCACCTACCTTGTCAATTAACAGTTAAAAATTAATAGTTGTTTCTTAGTGAAATTAAAGTATTTTGTTGTTGCTGGAAAGAATGCAATGAATTTTTTGGTATGTTTATTGTTGCGTTATTTTTTATGCCATGTATAAATGAATTCATATGTAGATACGTGTATGTATATAAATTGCAGTACATTAATTGATGCATTACAACAACAACAGTGGTGGCCCTTAGTTTTAAGTGGTCTTAGGTTTAAGTAAATGAATTTTGTACAAAGAAATCATTGGCATAGTAACAATAAAGAGCGAAACATATCATCTCGTCTTTCAATTAAGTTCACGGTAATAATTCCGTTTGCAATATATCACTGCCCAAATAACATTTTTCAGTGGCATATAGACAACAATTTTAAGTATTAAATTGCTCTATATATGTAGCTGCCGGTGGGGAAGAAAATTCTCATCGCACAACTTCTTTTTGACGTCAGACGCGCTGCAACACTCCTAATTTCCAAACCAAAAAACGTGCAAAAGCAGAGTTTTAAAATAGTGAAGTTTCTCACTATGCCTTTCCTCCAGTTCTAGCACAATGCCTCGCATGTGTAGGTGAAATCCTCTGATATCGCTTAGTATACCGCATTATGTTTAACATACAGCTTTGACAAATAAATATGGTTTTTTCTTAAACATAGCCAGCAACAAAAAAAAGATATGTCAAAGAAATAGTTAATACATGAGTTCTATTGCAAATGAACTGGTTCCACTTAGCTGAGGAACACATGATTTTAACGCAGGGGTGCCATTGGCGAGCATGTGTTCACATTTAACAAAACAGCTCGTCATGACCACAACGAAAATTACTGGAATTAAATTACAACTGCGCAATTGTTCATATGAATTATTCGACAGATTTGAATGCGTTTTCCATGAGTTCAAAAGTGATATTCTTGTTAACATTAAAGATGGTATTAAATATGAATTCAGTTAAAGAAATGCTTAAAAATTCTTCTAAAAATTCCAATTCTTAGTGAACGCATTCACTTCTTTTCTGTGGATAGTGATTGGTTTTCAAAGTCAATTTAAAATTGAATCAATAACATTCGTATGTGCATGAGTGTGGGTGCGTTTGTTGGTAAAAAATTCTTTATAACCTGTAGAGTTCTCTTTCAACCTACAGTGGTAGTACGATATGAGATGCCTGGTTTCATTGGTCGGTTTGTTTGTTCACAATTCTAAATCTAATGGAATTTCACAGAAATTAGAAAATGATTCCTTCATTGATTTCAATTTCACAACGAAATCCACATTCAATACCCCACCGACCTGTAGCATGATATCTGATAGTTATTATTGTATATTTGATTGGATAAATCAAATTTACTAACAACTACTGACTGTACACGATGGAACATGAGCTCAAACAAGTTTTTGTGAAGGAGTTTCGGTTTTTTTTCTTTTAAATAAGCCAAAAGAGTAACCATGTGGAAAATTATGTCATTCGACATCAAATACATTTCCATCAGATTTACTTGGAAATATTGAATCGAATCGAGTGTCGTAATTCACTTTCATAAACAAACAATTGGTTTTATATTTTATGTTCCATAATTCTGATACGCAAACTAAGTGCAACAATATCAAGCCGTGGTAAAAAAAAGGCAGAATAAACCAAGTTTGAGCTGTGTAAAGCTTGTTTTCGCTTTAAAAGCGTAACGACACATTGGAATGGAATGCAACTCTCATGAGTTGGCTGGTTCTTCAAAAAATATTTTGAAGTTACTCGACCGTGTCCATTAGAGGGTGAAGAAACTTACTGGAGACGATGGAGTGGTAGCCAACTCTGTTGAATTTCTTGAATGCTGTCGCAATGTGTTTTGTTGTTCTATCGTTTTATCACTGATGCGTACGCACAACGCGTTCGCCATTAAGAGCACATTAGTGGTCGATTTAGCAGCCAATTCCACTACACAATCCAGAGAAAATGTTCGGCCGAACAGTGCGTAAAGTGGAATATGTGCCGAGGTGTTTTCTGTAACTTTCTACGTGGGAAGATTCTTATCAAGTGGTCATAAGCACTACTCCTTCCCATAATCGCATTTTCCAGCCGCAGTACAATACAATGCATGTGTTACAGTTATCTCCTGACTACTGATCCAAGATAAAAGGAATTGTTTTTTGTTGGCCGACTCAAAGAAAACTGTTGTTAAAAAAAAAAAATTAAATCCATAACCACGCCGCTAATGAATTTTTGGCAGTTTTGGGTCTATATGTTTAAGAATGCTATAGTTACCCCAAACAATTTGACCTGAAGTACTCCTGCAGGCATAAAAAATTTTTGTGTTCTGCTAATTTAGTTGCACCACAGCCACCTGCACCTTTTAGTAATAAAAACACCAGCAAAATAAAATAACATACAAAATTACTTTCACTAAATCAATAAAGTGTTTAAGCCCAGAGTTGTGTATGAAATAAACCCTTCTTTATCATAATTTCACCACCGAACGAACACTTCTATGCTTTTCAAAAGAAGGTCACCGTTGTTAGCAGGCATTTTATTGGACTGAGTGGTACTGCTCTAAAAAAATCAATTACAATTGACTATCAAAGGTGTGTTTAATTAAGTGCTCTGACTTCGTAGAGCTACTAAATTCTCCGTAGACAATTTAACGAGACTTCAGAGTTAAACGAACGTATTATTTCCCTATAAAAATTCATAAAGAACATTTTAGAGGATTATCTCCCCATATTTTAGACCATTGAACGTAACAAAAATGCACTTTTACTTGAAAGTGCTTTTATAAACGACCCCACGCACGTTTCCTTCTCTCGCGGCTGACAAGAGTTGCATGCTTTACGGCTGCAACAAGAAAATACTTCAGATGCCTTTAACTTGTCTTGGAAATTCCAATGTTCTTGTCGTGATTTTTCTTTTTCTATTCCTTCTTCTTTATATTATCACTTTCATACAGCATTCAATCTCTTGTATATTGTTTCTTTATTGTGTTACGATTTAATGGAAATTCAAGAATGGCAGCTGCGTAGCCAGCGCTGATTGTGTTCGAAGGGTAACAAAATAACAACAACCAACTGGATAATTCTATTGTTTGTTTTATTTTCTTCTTTCTTTTCTTGTAGCAAAAGAGAAAATCTTAAGTGTTTGCATCGAGATATGAAAACAAGATAACATGGAAAATTATGGCAATTTATGACATTCCGATAGAAATCAGTTTAACTCTGCACTTGAAAAAATTACACAAAGACGTTCATAACAAAAAAAAAAAATAAAACTACTCTGGAATGCTTATAAAATTTCCTTCATGCTTCCTTCACTTGCGTATTTCCAAAAGGGTATGTAAAAAAATAGTGTTTGAAAACATATGAACATTTACATTTTTCTTCGGCCTTGGAGAGTTATAAATTATTTTGATAATGATGGGCATGGTATAGGTGCTGGAAAATTGGGCAGATATTTATAGACTTGACTGTCACGAATATATTAAAAGATATAATGTTCTTGTTTATATATGAGATAATTTTCAGAAAAAAATTTCACCTTTAAGAGCAATTAAAGCTGAAGTACTTTACGTAGTCCTGCTCGTACACATGAATGGGTTCAAGGCGGAGGAGTTATCAATTTTTCGGTTTCAAAAGTAAAGTTAAATAAAACAAACATAAATGTATGATATCGATGAACATTTTATTTACAATGGTATTTAAATAATCGCCCCTAAAATGTTTGGTGCACTCGATCTTTCTGTGGTAGATTTCGACCATTCTTTCCCACATTTAGGGCGGTATTTCGGCGATAACTTGTAGAATATTGGTTTTAAAGTGCTCCAACGTAAGAGCTTTGATCAGCGTAGACACGGTCTTTGATGTAACGTCACAATAAAAATCTAAAGGCGTCCAATGGCATGTTCGTGTTGGGCAATTGGCGTCACTAAATCGTGAATTTACGCATTCTAAAAACTATTCATGCAAGAAACCCCAAAATCAGTTGCTTTTTGTGGCTTTATGGAAACCATAATCTTTAATTACTGGCCACAAAAAGTCGGTTATCATACGACCGTAGCACTCCGAATTAGTCGCCAAACTTCCACTAGGTTAGGTTAGGTCGGCATGTTGTGGATGTTCCATTTCATTATGGTCGCAGTGTGATAACTGTTGTGTAAAAACTTTCACCGAGTGTAGTAAGTCTCTGCTAGGAATCGAATTAGAATCCTCAACTGATAAACCATCACACTATTCACTAAACTACAGGGCACACTTTTATCAGCAGTGACTACCATAATCACATGGCCATGTTGCAACGCCTCTAGTGCTGTATTGGTAGCCATTATTTTTTTTTATAACAACAACACACGTTCTGCTCAGCTCTTAGCTTTTCTACAGAAACACACAGGAATCGAACTCGTAAGATAACGCTCTTACCGATACACCGAAAAGATGCCATATTAGAACCATCACAATTGTACAGCAAGTTTTAACTATCTTTACGCCTTCTCCATATTCGTAAATGGCAAACATTTCACTAAATAAGCAACACTTCAGATGACAGATATTTAAAAGCTGAACGCCTTGCCAGACCTAACACTATGAAATAGAAATTGTACTTGGCTAAACAAATTTATAAAAAAACACTAAAAATGTTGAGGTATTTCGACGCAAAGTAATATTAGTATTAAAGAAACTAGACCTTAATAATCAATATAGCAATTAAAGAAAAACTACAGGCAGAATTATCTTCGATCCAAATACATCAAGACTTCCAGGAAGTCGATCACGTGGACGAACCTGGTCTCTGAATGTTTCACATCTCTCAACAGTGTGACGGATTAATGTCACAGGGAGCGATGATGGCAACATACAACATACGGTCTGGAAAAACAGGTATCGTTCCTCTCCGTAGGCGAACTACGATAATACTTATCATATTGGCAGCACCATATGTTTATGACGATGACAACAAATAGTTGGTAGGAGAAGACTGTCTGTTCCATACCGTGCACTCTTTGGCCCTGCAGTGATGTGGGAAGAATATAGTGCCTGCGGAAATTCCCCAGATATAAATAAAAGATCTTGTGGTGGTGATTATGGAACGTTGTCTTTATGCGATCTATGACAAGAGGAGGAATCTCTTCTACCTTGAGTACTATTGTAGCAGGGACAATTACACAGCTCCTGAATTTTTGTCCTGTTAGTTCCTTTTGAATCGCAATTTCAAACAAAATTTTATTTGAAGAGTAACTTTGTGCGATATCGGATGGCGTAAAACCAGCAACAGCTGACTTGTAAAGGAATTAATTATCGGATGTAACCATAAGATTGTTACTTCTGCATGGTCGAAGTAGTCTGCACGTTGACTACTAAACGAAAAATTTGTTCTGGGTTCAACCCCAGTTTCAGACTCATAAAAACATCTCGCATTTTTGCTGATGTGCATTTGTGTGTCTTCGTATCAGTAGTTGTCGGAAGGTTTCAGCGGCGAAGGCATAGTCACTGGTCACTGAACATTAACGGCTTCAGCTGTATCCGATCCACAGGCACATCAGAACGCCATCCTTCGTAGCACCGGCAAACTAAAATAATTACTAAAAATGGCTGCTAAAAACAAAGCTTCAGTATTTAATACGTCTCCTTGACATCAGAGATGCTTCACATCCTGTCATTTCTCCTACTATCCCTTTCTTCTAGTTCCAGCACAATGCATCGCATGTGTAGGAGTCATATTCCTCAAGATATAAAAAAAAAAAAAAAGCTACTCTGTTAAAATGTTCTCTCAATCTCTTTCTCTCTGAAAGCCATAACTTTCATTGGATTCCCGTGATTTCCATGCAAGTCAAAGTTATTTTAGAATTGAGGTTGGTGGAAAAATTTCTCCATCGCATTAAAGTTGTTTGTCCAGGCAATTGATATGGCCTAAATTGATAGATTTGTAGACATATTTTCTCACAATTTATAGCAGCCCTGCTGCATTTCAATTCACGTAAATCTACATATAGCTTTCTCCTCCATTCTGTTTTCGTTCTTTCTATGTGATCTCCCTGTATTCTTAAACCATTTTTAAACTGTTTTCACATCCATTATGCATCGCATAAAATGTTTTAGAAAATGTACAATCATGAGTGAATATAAAACATTGGAAAATTCCATGTTGATAGAATTTATTAATTTAAAGCATTCTCAGTAAAAGTACGTGATTTTCATAAATAATATAAAGAATAGAAGCATTTTTATGTACCCATAAGTCATACACTTGCACTGTCACAAATGCAAAAATAAGTAAATTCTACAAAAAAAACAAAAATATATACATACTTGTTATTATCAACGGCATCAACGTGCGATTCGATGTTGTTATTGCATTTTTATGTGGCATAAGAATGCAGTGTTCAAATGCCACTTTAGACCGCATGCAAGGAAAGTCAGCGCATACAAACAAAAGCAAATATATTGGCGTGTAAATGGGTCATAAATAACCGCATTATTTCCTGCTTCCCTAAAAATGGTTTAAAATACCCACTAAATCAGCGACCAAGTTATGACATTCCATAACGTTTTCAGGGAAAAAGAAAAGAAATTATTTTTGAAATGTATTGAAATTTCAGTTGATTAGTAAAAGTACAAGTTTTTCAATGAATTGCTGTAGAACGTCAGTATTTCACGAAGACTTTAAGAGATATTTTCGCATACATCACTCCCAGCCACTCTACGAGTTATGGTTTGCAATAAATTTATTGTGTCAGAGGCTGTGGGACATACAACAGTGTCCTGTTCATACCACAACTCTAACAATACGTGTATGTACATAATCAATAATAGGGCAGCATGAATGACGGCAGAATGTGTGAATATCGTATCCAGCAGAATTTACGAAGATAAAGCAACCCAGTAACAACCTACACTCCACCTACTACAGGCAAAGGATTCTCAACAATTGGTCTCCACTTATCAGAAACCCAAATATAATGAACGCAAAGGAACTTAAGTTGAAAATATTATTCTTCGAAAAAGAAACCTCCCAACTGTTACTGAATGAATTCAGCATACGGCATGCATGTAGAAGGATCTATCTGCCGAGTTCAAATCATGCATCAGTTCTCCTGCACGGTCAACAGACAAATTCTTGTGCAAAATTCACCATGTAAGCGTTGTGTAGACCACAAATGTTAAGAATGACTTAATTTCTATTGCTTACGACTGCAATGATTTCATTTGAACCGGCCGATCCAATATTCCATGTTACGGAGCGAGACAGTCATCCCAAAATTATCAAATAAGTTTTTTCTCTTGCAGCATTCTACCTTTCGGCAGTAGTAGATCGTAATGTGATTTAAGGTGGAGGACACTACTAAGCTCCATAGATATTCGGAGCAGCGGCTAAAGCAGTAGCGGAAAATCACTTTTCCGATTGGAAGGTATCCAGCTCACATCTGACAATAACAAATTCTGAGTGCATATGACACTGGCAACGACAAGGCGAGATATTGGTGCCTGCAAATAAACAAAAGTCGTTTATTGTCAACGTTTACTGGGATATGAGCGATCTCAGGCTGATTTGTCCCATTTTCAATGGGCACTGCGGTGGAGGAACTTAGTCTAGCTGTGTGTCACTTGTTGGAGGGTTGTTGAAAAGGTACCCGATTTGGTGGTGATCTACCTCAATGTCCCTCACACTGAAATAATAATACAGCAAACATCAGTTCACCTTGTTGGAGGGAGCTCAAAGCGGCATCTTGTTGCAATCGGAACACTTTACAAAAGTGGTATAAGGTTTATTTTAAACTAGCCGTGGAAGTCATGCCGGTATCCATGACTCTTCTATTTTTTTATTTATTCTATTTATTTTATTTCTTATTTTTTATTCTTCTATTGTTTTCAGTTAATTTGATGCATTTTTGTTAGTTTACTGTAAAAAAACATTATATTTTTGGATAAAAAAAGTGAAAAAAGTAAGAAATAGAACATTTTTATGATTTTGCTCTATGAACAACTGAAAATGATAATTTATCAATATTTTCACGAAAAATTTGCACTTTCACAAGGCCAAAACTGCCTGAAGGAGCGTTCCAATGCTTTTGCGATGTACTACAGAGTTCTTAACTATTGTCTTGGCTACAATTTTTGTCTTAGTATTGGATCGAAAATCTCAATGGTTTGGCTGTTATAGGCCAAAATATCCAAAAAAACGTAACAAAAGTCTGATCAAGTCAAAATGCGCCAGCTCGATTTTCACCGTAGACGTATGGTCTAGTGGACTTTTTTGCTTAGTACAATCCCAAGAATCAGAAACGCGAAGCACCAATTAAGATTTTTTTCCTTCCATACTAATCGCCCCACCCTAATCCCCAATCAGCTTAATTAATTTTAAACTATTTTATTTTTTTTTTGGCACTCAAGGAACGACCACTAGATATGCAATGCATTCTGCTGGAACTAGGCAAGAAGGTTTTTGGAAGCGGTGTAGAGAAAGTAGTGTTTGTGGACATTCGATTTGAACCTTCCCATATCAATCCATGACAGTAAAGACTTCTGCGGGTAGTATATTCCATATACATGCCGTTCGTTAGAAAAAGGAAGTTTTCTCCGTAGAGTGATTAGACCCAAAATCGACAACAAATTGATGCACTTTAAATGATGAACGCGTATAAATGATCGGGTTCCCGGTACAAGTTTCCTAAATTCAATAGAACACATCCCATTATGGTAACGATAGAAGAACGAAACATCAACAAATAGCGAACTGAGAGTATAACAAATTTTATGAAAAGCAATTCCTACAGATACTTAACATTTTCGTAGAGAATTGTTAACATTTAAAAGTGATTGTCCAGTGACATTTAAATCGTTCTGATGTTTGCCAAAAATTTTTACTACTATACTGCAACAAATCAAATGTCAAAACTTCCCACAAACAAAACTCTGTCGCAAAAGTTCTTGCTGAGAAACCCTTTTTATAAAATTAATTCAAACGGGTGCGGTATGAAATATGCAAACAGATTTAACGACTATCTCTCGTACACAGAAAAAATTAAATAAAATTTTAATTAAAAATTTTGTAATACGAGTATCAACTAATTCAATTCAATTAATTCAATTTTGACATATAAAAAAAATTAACAGTATCAATTAAATTATTATTGTTGAATTAATTTTCAATTAAATTTTTAATAATACTAATTCAAAAATTAACTAATTATTTTAAAATAAAAATTAACTAATTTTTTATAAAATTCAAATAGCAAAAAAAAAATTTTTGGAATGTTGCAATCAGATAAGCATATGAATAAAAAAAAAATTGTGTGTTTTTTATAGAAAAATTATTTATTTATTTAAATAAAGAAGACAAAAATTAATTAAAAATTTAATTGAATCGATTAACTTGTTAACTCAAAAAATATATTATCGTAATTAAAGTGTTAATTAAAAATAATAAATGAACAATAAGTTGCACAAGAGCTGTAATAAATTAATTAGCAAACAAAATTCAAGGTTTATTAACCTTTTGAGAACGAAAGAAGATTTTGTGAATACTGATAGCAGTCTATCGCTAATTATACGTTATTTGATTACTATATTGTAACATTCTATGCTAAATGCAGGAACACTACTTACTGTTTTGTCGCCGTCACAATTTTTAATGCCATTGAAAGAAAAGTATTTTCATAAATTTGCCTCGCACTATTGTTCTTTTTTCACATTCAGTAGTTGAATTAATGGAACCATGCAAAGTGGTTTCTATTTCAGTTCTCCTTTTGTTTGTAGGTCATGTATGCTTTTTATTGTGGGAAAAATTGCGGCTTTCATTTTATTTGAAAATATTTTACCGCTTGTTGAATTGTCCAGGGAAAGACTACAATTACATTGACATTAAAATACTCAATACTGCTGCATAAAATATGGGATGCTTAAGTGCTTTCATTAAGTTTTTAGCCATTAAGTTGTTGTTGTTTTTTTTTTTCACCGCCATCTCCATAGAATTTAATATTGAAACGGAAATTATAAAATATTAAAACTGTTTTAAGTCATTAAGGGAATTATTAAATTTACTATACAAAAGGCGTGGCAATGAGTGTTAATAATCCCTTCAAAATGGTTTAAATAGCACACAAGTGTTTAGGTTGGAGCAAATTTTAGAGCTGATTGCCAAATGAGGGGTTAATTTAAAAGTGACTGAAATATACTGGGTTATCTATATCTGGTTATCACTAAATTTGAATTTTTGCCTATGCACTTTTAAGTATTGTTTATCGGTTTATTTTATTTATTATTATTGTTAATACCTACTGTTATTCATTAAATTTGATATCTATATTAATCATATATGGCCCCATGGGCTCGATTCAGTTTTTCAATTAAATAAATATATAAATAACTTTTATTACGATAATCGTGTCGTTAAAATAAGTACAAAGAAATTGAACGAAAGTAGCAAGTCAGCTTTTATCGTTTAGTTTGCGAAAATAATTTATATGCTGTTTATTTTGTACCGACAAAATATATGTGGTCTTATTATTACTTTTTACTATTAAATCTTATGATTTAGGAATATATTTTTTAATTGTTGTGAAAAATCAAATTAAATAACATCCTGCTTTCATTGTTATAAAAATGTAAAAGACAAATATAGAAAGCTTATTTAAAGCTGGCAGTCGAATGATATAAAAAGGAAACTTCAAAAATAATTATTTCGATAATGTTTTCAAGCTTGCAGCGGCATGTGGCTCTGTTTTTTTTTAGTTTTTATACTGTTGCATACAGACTCGCTACTCTGTGCTACACGTGTATGTATAAAACCATATAAATCATTGCATACCCTTAGGCATAAAGTAGTTTATATGTTCTTTTATATTGTCTGTTTTCATATTTTATTATTTGTTTTTTATTTAACTTGATATATTAATTTTGTCAGTAACTACAGTAACGTTGATACATCATTGAATTCTCAGAAAATAATATAATAAAATAAAATAATATTTATTTAATGAGTACAAAGTTATGGTTTGCATAGTTTGTGAAGATGTACCAAGTACATGTGAATGCGTGATAGTGACGTCTTGAGATACTCCAGAAATCGTAAATAGCAACAGTTTAGTTAATTTTTATTTAAACATTCATTCCAGTTCATAACAAAAAAAAAATGGAATTCTTTGCAACGCATGTGTGTCAGTTTCTTTAAGAAGCAAATCAACAAAGCAGAAACATTGGAATGATTCATTTTTTTCATAGAGACAGTGAAACATATTCTTTCTTCTATTTGATTTATTTTTTCTATAAGCATTACTTTCTACATAATCGATTGCTTTCACAACAGAGTTTTCGTCGTCGTATAATGCCTGATTAAATAAAAATCAACTAGAGCTACATACGAATTGGAAAACAAATAAATAATAAATGTGACAGAACAAATGAATTATTGTGAACGATATCTTTCCTTTGAATTTTTTCCCTTTCCCTTTGATTTATTCACTGGCTGTTTCCTGAGTAAATTCTTCTTTTAGTTAAAGATTTTCTTTTTTTAAATAAGTTATTAATTATAGTTAAATGATACAGAAATAATAAATTAAAAGCAAATGAACAGACCAATTGAGTGTGTATTTTGTCAAAGTTTCCAAAGACATGGCGGGCGAGTTTCGGAGTTCTCAAACAGATTAATTTTTTTTTATTTCTGTTTTAATTTTATTTATTTTATTTAATTTTTATAAGTTTATGGATAACTCTATTTTTATTTATTTAATTTCACAAATTCTTAAATTTTCATACATTTATGAATTTACGCCTTCAGGTAGTTCTATTCTTCAAATGCATTACTTTTTATGTGCAGGACGAATTTATTGGGCTCATGAATATTTAAAAAACAATTTACCACTTAAAGCAATGTAAATCAAGAAATTTTCATTTCTGTATAAATCTTAGGTCGTTATTTAGTTTTTCATGTCCACACGAAATGAAATTTATGAGAAGAACAAAAACTAATTTTCAAATATTTCAAATATAAATAAAATAATCGTTGGTGTGCTGATTTACGGAATTACGGCCTTAAATTACTTTGATTTTTATTTAATTTTTTTGTTTTTAAAATTTTCTTCCATTTTCCGTATTCACTGAGAACTGATAACGGGAAAAAAAATTCCACATGAACTTCATGATATCAATTTTCAGCTCGAGGGGAATAAAAATTTTTTTGGGAACAAAAATTTCACTAATTCTTCGCGAGAGGGGTGGTCATTTAGATTTTCATTGCTAATTTAATTTGACAAAGTTTTTGAAATAAATAATAAATTTGAGCGCAGAAAAATAAATTTATCCACCCAAGACTAGAAAACTTGTAAACTTTCACGCATAAAATACAAATTGCTTGTCTTGCTACACCGAAACGTAAATTTCAGTAAAATCTTTATATTGACAACAATAAGAAATAAACCATAAAGACACAACAATCCAGCTAATAAAAACACAATTGATAACCAAATAGTGGTACTTAAATTTAAAAGAAAAAAAAAAAACTCAAAGATAAAAATATGTTTCTAAAGACAATTTAAAAATAAAATCATTGCCTTAGAAATAATAGAAAAAAAAGGAAATATACGTCAACGATTATATGAACAGACAGATAATGGATTTATGGTACCGTCTATGCAGTTAGAGGAACACTTTTGCTACCGAAATTCTTGCCAACAAATTTCAACTTTTGACAAACTTTTGCTGGCTTCAAGAATAAACCAATTAAGAAGTCATTGTTGTCAATGAGAATAAATATGTTTAAAGTAGTTGGCCAAGACAATATTTATTTATCCCAGTGACTTCCAAATTAATAAATAATTTGTTTCATTTCTCCCCACTCATTATTTGTTTTTAATTTCTTTGTTTTCTATTCTTTCTTCACTAATGAATAATGTATACTTTTCTAATTGCATTAATTATATTAAAAACAAAAGCTTTTTATCACTCAATTTCACGTCAATTAATATCGGCAGTATTTCGTCAATTGATAAATTTAATAAACACCATTGATTTCAGGCATTTGAAGCATTTATAATGTCGATTTCCATACCTTTGGAATATCATTGTGCAATTTTTCGTATTGTGCAGTAATATCGTCAATGTGTATGTCACATTCGAAGGTGGCACAATATACATATATGGCACAAAACACTTCGCATGTTCATTGCACAACCAAAATAAGTGCAATATACTGTGTGATGTGTTGCCAACGTTGTACAATATTTACTGTTTGTTGTTTATTGTAAGTGAGTTGCGCCATATTTCATTTAGCGATGGCACGATGGATGGTACGTCTGCACGTTGACTACAAAACCAAAAACAGACCTGGGTTCGACACCAGTTTCAGACTAAAATTTTAGAATAAAAATCAACATCTCGCATTAGTGTGTTGGTTTGTGTGTCAGTTGTTGTCGGAAGGTTTCAGTGGCGAAGGCATAGTCACTGGTCACTGAACAATACCAGCTTCAGCTGATAGCAATTCACAATCGCATCAGAACGACCTCTTTCGTCGGTATTGTGTAGCACCGGCGAAGTAAAACAATTTAAAAAAAAAATGGCTACTGAACCGAAGCTTCAGCACTGCTACGAGTATAAACAAAGAACGTGCGAAAGCAGAGCTGCAAAAATAATTTAATAATTAATTAAGCTTCACCTCCTATCGTTTCTCCTACTATACCTTTCCTATAGTTCCAGCACAATGCTTCGCATGTGTAGGAGTCATCTCCTGAGTGCTGGTCCAAGATAAAAAAAAAAAATAAAGGGCTTTTGAATTTCTTACAAAATTAGGGATTGTTTTGAATGGAATCATGAATTTAGAAAAATCCCAACTCATACAAGGTGGGCCAAAAGAAATCTTCCGGGGCAAAAGTCATCACCCGATGTTCTTTTGCTGTAATTTTTTTTAATGACTTTTTTCACTTTGGTTCTGCTTGGATGGCCTTTAAATCTAGCGGCAGCCACTTGGCCGATATCAGAAGCTGAACCAAAAATTTTCATGAAAATAAAAAATTACGGCAAAAAAGTATTGCATGATTTATTTTGCCCCACGTTGTATTTATCATTATGCTTCGACATGTAATATTTTACACAACTTTGCTGTGCTGCGACTGATAATGGGTTAGAGAATTCCAAGAAGAACTGTCTTAGAAAAACATATGCGATTGAAAACTAAATTGTTTTCTTTTTTAAATTCCTTCTACGATGCAGCGAGAAAACCATTAAGACCTTTCTATATTTAGCTAACGACAAGCAGCTGCATGCATTTTAGTTTAATTAAACAAGTGTAAATGAAATTAAATGTTTCTGATTTCGATGTCGTTGTTTCTGTAAATCTTTTTTTCTTTTTTCTAAAGGTGCATTTGTGTAAGTGTGATTAAAAAGTCAGCAGAAATAAATTACAAAATAGTCGATTACTTTCGTTATTTCCTCTCCTTCATACTCTGCCTTTCGCGTCATTTCTATGCTGCCTGAGAAGAACACAAGTAATTTTCCTTTCTATACTTACTTTTCGTTGTACTGATTTCAAGTTTGAAAAAGTAACATAGAACCTGAAGTAAACGCATATACGAGCAGCGAATAAGTGAATGATGGCAGCGTTAAATATTTCATCACTCTGCGTATCACATTTATCATTTGCATAATTTTAAATTAATTTATTTTCATTTATTTTTTTTCTTTCTGCTTATTCAACAGTGATAAATCTCATTTCATCACATCATCTACTGCAGTTTAGTTTTGATGGATGCCAGTGATGTGTATAGTTTTATTAAGTTCCTTCATAATGTTGTAAATTAATTATGTTAAATAAATACACTGGCAAATGGAAACATGCATGTTGGCTTGTATGCTTGAGTAGATAATTAAGAAAACTTTTTAAATATTATGATTGCATTTTGTAGCTCATTTCGATATTTTTTTCTAGTTTAGAGATCGTAATTAATTACATCAGTATTTGACAGGTGGGAATGGTTTAGTCCATGTAATTTACATGTGGAGATATAAATATGTGAAAATAAAGGAACATAACATAAATTTCAGTTGTTACACAGGTCAACGAAAACAAATTTTTTGGTGTTGTTTAATTGGAAACATATGGTACTCCCCCTTAATGCCTACAAATTACATTTTCTCGATTGACTGTGGTTCTCGAGATTTGCCGTTATATAGAAAATAGCGGGCGTTGGTCCACGTAATTTGCAGTAACTCGAGAACTAGCTCTTCGATAGTTATTATACATTTTTTTGCAAATCTTTATAGTTTAGGAGATATTCAGAATGTTTTCAGAAAAAAAAACTTTTTTTCAAGAAAATTTAAAAAAAAAATTTTTTTTTTAAAGAATTTATAAAAAATGTAAAATAAATAAAATCTAAAATGTTGTTATTAATTTTGGTACTCCCATTTGTTATAAATAAAATGAGCCATATTTCATTCAAATCCACTTTTATGATTGATAATTAACTGGTAGCACATATTTTACAGAGAACATTTTTGTGATTTAATTTTTTCGTTTTAGAATTTATTTTTTAAATGAATTGCAATTATCTACATAAGTATGTATATCCAAATGAAATGTGCATATAGTCCAGCTAAACCATATAACAAACATATATACAAAAATAATTGCAATTAATTTCGTCTAAAGTTGAATAGATGAAAGAATATTTACAAAATTTGTTTTAATTATGAACTTTGCTGTACCTTTCAGTTTACCGTAGGTTTAATTGCAACTTATAGAACTAGAGAGCGCATAATTTTTCCATATTTTACTGAAGCAATTGATATCGTTTACTGTAACGATATTCCTGAGCTTCTTCTAATCCCCCATAGTGTAGATGTAGAAAAGCACCAGCAAATCCATACGCGTTTATGCATGTATGTATGTCTGTATGTATGGCCATTGTTGCTTATTATACAGCACATTATGTTCATTCAGCTGATGGATCTTAAAACTTCTAAGCTGCTTAAATACAGAAATGTTTTTGCCTTGGCTACAGATTATGTTACCAACACATATGTTTGTATAATATGTGTTCAGAATTATCTGAAATTACTAAGACTTTTTTTTTACCATAAGTATATCAAGTGATTTAAGATAATTTTCGATACTCATTCCATCCTTCTTCGTTCACTTGTATTGTACGATAAATTTTTTTAAGAACTTTGCAAAAATTTTAAACATGTTGATTTAAGCGGATTAAACTATTAATGTGCATGTAATAAATATCACAGCCGTGTTACTAAGTGACAATAAATACATTTTTTACATTTGCGTTGTTCTAATTTAGGTTTGACAAAACAACAAAAACATTATTTAGTGTGGAGATGTATTTGACACTTGTAACGTTGCCAGAATGTAGGGGGAGGGAAGTTAATTGGATCTGCTACAATTTAGCGTGAAATGTATTTCCCTTTAGAAAATTCACAGGACGGAAAATGTTGTAACGAATTTTCTTTAATTTCGTAATTTTACATTTATTTCTGCTTCAGTAATCGTTAATTTTGCACAGAAGCATACGATTAGTAGACTGTGTGCTATTCTGATGACGATCAGAGTGCGTAATGCGACAACCGCTTACAGCCACACCGACTCGCCGAACAGACGCTGCAGTTGCCTCTCACAGCTCACCGATGCTTGGCGGATGTCAAGAATACAGCCGAGGAACCCACAAATATAGATTCCTGAAATTTTCATAGTTTTAATTAATTTAAAGCAAAATAAACTGGCAATATAGTGAAATATAAATCCAAGTAAATTCCGTTTAATTACGGAGCAAAAAAAAAAGTGAATCCGTTCACTATGGATTGGTATTTTTGACTTCTGGAGCACATCCTTATCTGAATTAATTTTTAATGCCATTTTAAATGTTTTATTATTAATTACCACTTTTTAACTCATGGAATACGGATTCAATTCTGCCGATTAATTCTTATGAGCCATTGGGCAGTTGTAGTGCTAATTGAAATACATTTTTAAATATGTTTCGAGAAGTCATTAACCCACGCTAAAACGTAACCAAGTCATTAAACATTCATTTAAATAACGCGTTTTGTTAAAAGTGAACACATATTTTCTCGCCAATGACATAGCTGTATTAAAATCATGCATTCTTCAGCTAAGTTGAACTTGTGCATTTACACTCGAACTGATGCATTAAGTATTTCTATTACATGTCTTTTTTTTTTGGATGGGTGGAAACAACACGTGATTAATTTAAAAAATTAGTAAACAATTGTGTTTGTCTCTTTTGTTACGCTACAAAAGGGCCTTAAATTAACAAGTGATATTGGCCTTTCATTATTGAACAGCAATTTTTTATTTGTGATTTAATTTGCTTTTGCTTTAAGTTGGAGTTGGCCACGACACGAATATTTTATTGGTGACAGCCGTTGTTTGTAATGAGAATACTGTTTTAGATATTTTGATTTTAACATTGAAATTAAAATTTTCCATTAAATTATATGCTTAACAATAACTAAAAGTGAGTGCGCGTGGTTCATTCAACTCACGTGCACATCTCATATTATAGTACACACAGGGGTTTAAAACTTGAAGTTGTAGATCAAAGTAAATAATCTGTTGTGACGTCTAAGCAACAAAATTGTTTTTTTAAAAAAGAATTAAATACAGAAAATGATTTCTTGTAATTTAGAAAATATATAATTAAAAAAAAAAAAATTTAAATTCAAAATTAAAAAAGTCGTAATTTGGTTCTTTCACATTGTTGTCGAAATCTTTTAAATTATTTTTCGCTAACTATTTGTGTCTTTCATTTTTATTTTCTCTATTGATAAAAAAAATTGATAATTTTATTTGACACACATATGATTCTAATTGTGCTTTTTCCCTTATAAACTATATGTGAAATTTATTATTACATACTTTATGATATTCTCATACAGTATGAAAAATATCATAAAGCATTTTATTACAAAAGTAACTCAAAAATTGAGGAGGAAAGCATATCCATATAGTACTATTTCGCTAACGCTTACTTAGCTCATCAGTGGATTTTCCCAACGTCTGAATATAAACCCAAGATCTATATGTTTAAAATTCAATTAATCAAACGAGAATTGGTTGAATATTAAACATACAAACCAAAAAATCTATAAACAAAAACATAACAATCCATGAGTTTACTTTTATAACATACTCACATTTCTATTTTTAGTTTTTTATTCTCATCTATATCATCATATAGAATCATATGTATAAATAAATATTCCCAAAATAAATTCAGTTTATTTGACACAAATAATTGTTTAATACAAGGTGGCGCAAAATTAATCTTCCAATTTTGCTTTTGAATAACGTAAAACGTAAATAAAAAAAGATTATTTTGAATGGTGGAAATTTTTATTTGGACTTGTACAATTCTTTCTGTTAATTGGAAAATTTGATAACAGCCAAGTGGTTGCCGCCAGTGTTCATACACATTTGTGCCCATTTTATCGCGTTTTCCCCATTTTTTTTACAATATTTCTGGTAGTGTAACAAATTTAAAAATTCTATAAAAGCTCCTTCAATTTTTGTACCATCAGATCAGATCACTGTGCGGCGTTTTATTGAAAAATCTCAATTTCATCTGCGATATTATTTATTGAATATAAAATGACAAAACAAGAAAATAATAAAAACAAAACTAAAATAATTTTTATTATCACATTATTGTGTAAACTATCACAGTATACAGTGTGTTTAATTTATATAATTATGTAGCAAACATTGCCGTCGCTGAGTTCTACTCGAGAAACCAGCCGGGCGAAATGCCTAGCAATAAAATGTTGTTAAAATTTAGATCTTCCCAAACATTTTACCAGCTGACTCTTTTCCAGGGTTATAGCTTTTCAAAAAGAAAAGAACACTGAACGACAACTTTAGCCAGCTGTACTGCTTGACTGTTACTTTTCTCAAAAGAAAAAATTCAATGGCATAATAAAAACTAAAAACGCTTAACCTTATAGGAGGGACACAAACAGGACGTCGGCATGTTTAAATTTCCAAAGAATTACACCCCAACTACTGAAATCTGGGGGGTTATCAATCAAAAATATTTCTTTTAAAAGTTCCTACAATTTATTTACTCCGTCACTTGAGCTGCATTTCGCAGTTCATTTATAAAGAAAAAATTCGAAAAATAAAACATACAAATTACGAGTATCAAGCATAAAACGTTATGCATGCATAATTTTCGCTTTTTCCGTATACGGGTAACAGGATGAAAAAACACAGGTATTATTAATCATCACGTCAGGTGCAATACACTACAAGAGTCAAAAAGGTAAACACCGAAAAAACAAGCTCATGAGTTTTAAAACACAACACAAATAAGTCATATATCAACATGCACACAAGCATACTCACTCACACTCTAAAAAAAAAAATTCATATTCCTCTAAAAAAGATGCAGATTACACCCGATTCCATGTAGGTTTTGGTATGGCTGAGTGTTCATAAACCCCGCTTACACAAATTTAAACTCTCAAAACACACACACACACACACACACACACACGGCTAAACATGAATTGTTCTGTTTTTTAAAATATTTTTTTCTTCTTGTTGTACAACAGGATCAACTCTTTTGCAATAAATAAAATTAATATTTATATTCGTACATAAAGTTGTTTACTTTTCGGTGCATGCATGTGCACATTTATTCATGTTGATGGCTGTGTGTACGAGTTTATTTGCATTCCTTCATAAATGTCAATGCTTATTCTCACATCACATTTCAGTGCAAAAAAAAAATTTAAATTAAAAACCCAAGAAGAGAAAAAATATGTACAAATCTGGTGTATGTGGAACATATTTTTTTTTTGGTACGAGGGTTGTGAATAAATCCAACTGCAAGAGATTCTAAATAAATTGAAACAGAAGAATTAAAAAATTTCTAGCCTCTCTGTTATATTTTAGTTGAATTTTTTCGTAATTAATTTTGTTCTTTATATTTTTAAGCTCAAAGTCATTTCAATTATAAAATGATAGTATTCTTGTTTATTTTCAATAAGTCATTGCTCTTCAAATCTATCGTGGATGAATGCTTTGACTGATCGACCTTATCGTATGCCAATCGCGCAAGTAAAGCGGGAGAAATTGTGAAGGGGAATCTTTTATGTCAATCGTCTACGATGCAGAAAAAAGAACCAGGTACGATGCAAAATATATCAACTATCAGCATTCTAAATGCAATAAAATTAACGTATTTTGCATTGTTCATTTAAGGCGGACATTCTGGAGGACGAAATTATATGAAAATATTGTACTCAAAGGTGCATTTGCCATTTTGATTTATTCAATATTTATATACAGATATAGAATTAGGCATGTCCTTAGGCGTGCCAAAACGTCCTTATGCAAGTGAGACCCTGCGAGATTTTTAAAGATATTTTTTTTTTGGGATTTTAAGGGATGATTAAGATTCCGACGAACAATGGTGACATTTTTTGTGATAACATATATTGGGTACTGGTAGAGTACAGAAGAATCGGCTGTTGAAATAACAAAGTAGAAAAATTCTGCTAGTGGTTTATTAATTTCCAAAGCAGTGTCAAGTTAATGTATTAATTTTAAAGTAAAAACATTCCACTCTGTCTTTTGTTTTTACTTTGTTTATTATTACAGTTCGCCGATGCTTCATTAACGATGTATGATATGATTTTCAATATGAGCTGACCAGACTACGCCCTTAACACAAGATATTTGCTTATAGAGTCGACACATCAACTTCTCCTTCATTGATTGTAAATTATTTTCTTCACCAAAATAATTCAGTTATTTACTATGGATGGCATTCAAGTAGCGTTTAATATTGTCAAGTTAAACTAATTTACAAAAATTGTGAATTCAAATTCTTTATTTACCGACAGTCTCCATTTGGAAATGAAGATAAATTTTTGAATTATTTTTTTAATAAATTAAGAAGTTGTTTGAGTGCTAATATAATACAAAAAGGTATCAATTAATTAAACTCCACACTTGCCGATTAATAAGGTAAACAATAACAATAAAGGATTATAATAAAAGTACAAAATATCAGAAAAAAACAATTCAATAAAAAAATAGGAAGGAATAGGAGTTTTTTTTTTATTTAAAATACTAGATTAATGCGGTGCGCTCTGCATTTGTGTGGCTTTGTCTCAGTTGTTGTCCGAAAGTTTCTGTTGCGAAGGCATAGTCACTGGTCACTTAACAGTAACGGCTTCACCTGTATCGAATCCACAGTCACATCAGGAGGGCGTTCTGATCGGTATTATGTAGCACCAGCGAAGTAAAATAAATTACCAAAAATGGCTAATAAAAACCAAGCTACAAAAATTTAATACATCTCCTTGATATCAGAGACAATTATTTACAGAGAAATTACTTTACAGTGATGATAATTCTTGTAATACATGGACATTTGCATAATCAACGGCGTTAAAGTTACAACTGTGTATTGTGCTTGCCCCATGACGCCTTATTAAAAAGCTTATAATATACAGAAATAAAAATAACTGAGCTTTGTTTTCCACTATGACCTTAATTTCAGGCAAAGGAGATTTTCAGCAGACTCAGATATCGTTGCGCTCTGACAAAACTAAAATTAGAACTCAACCCTCGTAGATATAAATCAATATGAAAAAAATAACACCTGAAACTTGTAAAAATCTACATACATACATACATATATAGACTACGTATACAATTTTCGATAGGAGCTGTAACCACAATTTTCGTATAAGAAAAAATAATAAATAAAAATGAAAAAAAAAAAAAAAAAATGTTGCAAAACGAAACCAATATGTTAAATTTGCTAGTGCCTGGCCATTGGAGAAATATTATACAGGCAGTATGCAACATGTCTTATCATGCTTTCACATGTGGCTGCATCTGGTTTTAATAAAACTAAAAATGAAACTTTTTTAAGTGCAGCTTAAAAGTTTTTCTTTAGCTGATGATATTGATTGGAGGAAAACGAAAGAATATGCCAATAAAATAAATATAAATTTTGTGTTTATGTTATTTTTTTTTTCTATTAAAGTTCAAGGTAGAAATTATTTTTTACTTAAAGTTTTACACAGTTTTATAGAATATAAGTATCTGAAAAAATCAAACAAATAATATGTGAACTTTACACGGAGGCATATTTTTTTTTTTTAGTCTTTTTGTAGCCAAATGTGGGCGAAGATAAACTTGCATTACTTTTTCGCATAAAAACCACCCCCAGCTAATTAAATTAAAACTCATATAAAAGTTCCTCATGCAGAATAGTTCAAAAATTAAACATATTTTAGCCCACATAATAATCCTCAAGTATTTGAAAATATTTATAGGGTGACTATTTATGATTATGTTTTTTTAGGGGAAATCTTTAACATATGCAATGCATAGCACTGGAATTAGATAGGGATGGGGAAAGCGGTAGGATGATGGAGCTTAATTCGTTCACAACTCGATAGTTACGTGTTACGTTAGGTCGGCAGATTGCTGGATGTGACGGTAAAGAAAAGTCCCAGCCCATTTGGGTTAAATTTATTATGGACCCCTTGTGATACCTGTTGTGGAAAACCTTTCACGTGATGTAATGATACAGAGCTTATGCTAACCTTCGAACCTTCGAGTTTGGAGCAATTGCATCGGGTTTTATATTCAATGCGGTATCTATAGGATCCAACTTATAAATGACTTTTATGGCGTACACAATCGTCCATTTCAGTCAGCGATATGTTGACTTTCAGAAATATACCAGCCAATTGGCCACCCAACTCGGCCGATTTGACACCTCTTGATTATTTCTTGTAGCGAGAAGTGGATTAATTGGTTTATGCTGATAAACCAGCAGCAGTAGACGTCTTAAATTCTTCTTGTCATTCGTAACATACAACCAGCAATGCTTGAGAAAGTTGGCGCTGTGATCATATGACCCAATTAATTTTCAACTGTATGCCAAGTAACAATTTTTCGATTATTTTGATTATTTTTTATTTGGTTAAAAAAAAGTTTTTATACTTCTGTCAGAAGCATTCATAATTATTTTAGATGGTTCAGATGACCTTTTTTAAAACTGGAGAAGTATAAAGGAAGTATTATCGTGCAGCCTCATCTCATCATCTAGTAGACTTCAGTGTATTTGTATATGTGTTTGTATGGTTTTGGATTTATATCGAAACTAAACCACCAAATGACTACGATACAAATTAACCGTCTGGTTCAAAAAAGTTAGTACAACACAAGCAATATTTATTAAGCATCAACAATGGAACAAGAGAATGTCTGCTCAAAAAACCGGTAGTATAACTCTGCTAATGACATGGCAACATATGGAATGATGAATCGTCCCTAGTGTCATCCGAACATAATAGTTCAGAATGAAATAATACCCATGCAAAATGGAACATTCACATGGAATATGTCCCGTCGAATCATTCTCGTCAATTCAGAACTGACATAAAGGTGAAGCAACCTGACCAAACTTCCACAAGAAGTAGTTCACTTCAGAGCAAAGTTTCTTGCTGCTGTTTACTTGAATTAATCTATTACAGACTATGCATCTCGTTTAAGAACAATCGGTCACTTGTATTTAAAAGACACTCTCGTACTTTGCCGCTAAATATATTTTAGCTCTAAGCGGTCAACCTTTTCTTTTCTAAACCACGGGAAACATTAGCAAGAAGCCGTAGTTTTTTTTTTATTTAACATTGAAACAAAAACTCTTATAAATCACCCTCTATTCATATATATAAAAGGTTCTTTGCTGCCAGCAACATTGTGCGGATGAAAGCAACAAGAAAAAAAAAAACAGCTGAAAAGACATCTGTTCAAAAACTGCGAATGACAATTATGAAAAATATTTTCATTTCCATGTTTTTCCTCTGTTTGCTTTTCATTTACACCAGCGGACTGTTTAAAACAATTTCATGTGTAAAATTCATAGAAAAATATTTTATTTTCTCTTTTCACAGTTTGTTTTCTTTTTGCTCACCGTTATTTCAGTTTTATTCAAGACTTCCTAACACTGCCAAACTTTTATTGCAGTGGTTTTAAATGAGAGCAAATGCAAATATTTACCCGGATATGGGAGGGAAATAAAAAAAGAGTACATTAACAATACAAGGACAGTAGACAATTAAAAAAGGTTACATTTTAAAAGAGAGAGAGGGGCAAAAAAATTTAAATCTTATACTCAAATTAAAATAATAAAAAATGTGCATATGAACGGAATATCTTCTCATAAATTTACAAGAATTTTCCTCTGCGAAATTATATGAAGGCAAATGAGTTTTCAAAAATGAGCAGAACCTTTGGCAAAATAACTTAAGCTGTTGCTGTTGCTGAATATACTTTCAATCTTGGCTAAAAAAAGGTCAGTTTTATTTTAACCGGCGGAGAACTCGAGAACTCTTTTATTTACAAATTCTTTTTCCAATTTATTTGTGTATCTGTAAAATTATGTAACACGTCTCTCTTCGATATCTGAAATCATTTTTAATGCCATTTTAAATATTAACAAGATTATCACATTTCAACTGGAAAAGGCATTCAGTTCTACTGATTATTTTATATGAACAAACTGCGCAGTAGTAATTTATTTTTTGTACTATGCAAAGTATTCGTGACGAGATGTTTTGCTAAATGTGGACCTGTGCTAAAACGTAACCAAATCGTTGAAGATTCATGAGTACTAGGCACTCATTCAAATGAGTAGTTGTTGTTCAGCTTAATTGAATCAGTTCATTTGCAATAGAACGCATGCATTAAATATTCTTTTTGCAGGTCTTTTTATATTATTTAATATATTTTGGTTATTAATATTAAATTCCAATTTAGCTATAGTTCATAGCGCTTTTAGTCAGAAAGATTTAGACATGAGACTGCATTCTAAGGGAACAAAGAAAAGGCCAACGTCAATCAAAACCAACCAAAACTGAGCATTTATAGGCTAAACTTATTTTAATTTATATTTCTCCAAGACGAAATGAAAAAAAAACAATAATTAAGGAAACTTTAAAATTTTATTAGCGTCAACTTTTGCCGACAATACATCAGGTTTACAAGATGATTGATAAGAAATTAAATCTTTATTCTAAATTGTTACAATTACCAATAGGAAAGCAGCCGTTATTTTCGTTATTTTTACAAATTCGTTTTAAAAAATATTGCTGTAAATCGACGGATTTTATTTTGCATAATTTCCGTTCTCTCTAAAATTTGATTATTTAACCATACAAATGACAAAAGATAAAAAATTAGTTACCACAAAGTTATTATATCTTTTTTTTCTATCAATCTTTGTTATACATTTATAATGGGCTTTGCGACAAGTACGAAATTTTTATTGCAAATTTTCACATTATCCATTTAACGATATTAATTGTTTCCATACCAACTCATGTAATCAATTAAAATGAATTTTCTCGAATACATTAATAGCAATATAATACAGGAATAGCACATCTTATTAGTACGTGTCTGTTAACTTTTGAGTCTTCTTTATCAAAGATATTAACTTTTTTTTTTATTTTACTAAACCATGATATCTATCCTTCATACGTTTTTATTACTTGGATGATTTCGCATTGAAAACTTTTGAAAAATATTACAATGTCCAATGAATAATTTATGCACACACACGTGTAAATCATTGGAATATTATTCTTTTTTTCAACAGAAAGGAAAAAATTCTGTACATTTTACAAATATTAGAAAACCAGACGTAACTGCAAAAGTTTTTCTCTTTTTTTTTTTTATGAACAAATTAGACAAAGTGACATGTAATAAATTACACTATATGAAACACTTGAGAAAAAAAACTTTATAATTATTCGACTTTTGTAATGAATTTGGCTCTGTTTAAAATATTTAACTTAAAATTGAGAGACATTTTTGTACATGAATAATGTATGAAGGACAAAGTTGTCACTTAATTGAAATGCTAAACGGTAAACCTCATCATGTGCTTTTATCCCATGATAAAATTGAATTTTGTTTTATCTCAGAGGCTCATTTCTCACTTTTATCATTTCTTCACAAAATTTATTTCCTATTTTGTATGGCAACAATTTCTATGGAAATAATTTGATGCAGATAACAAAAATAATGATTTTATAAATACTTTAAGTTATTTTTAATAAAAAAAAATCATACTACGAACAAAGTTGTTGAAATGCTTTGGAATTCTTAACTGACTTGGCTAACGATAGTGTGCAAGACCAAAAACCTCAATGTCTAATTTTTATCGCTTCGATGTTAATTGTAATCAATATGTGACACATGCATATATATTTTTTTTATATATTTATC
Source organism: Dexiosoma caninum (assembly GCA_963924685.1). NCBI lineage: Eukaryota > Metazoa > Arthropoda > Insecta > Diptera > Tachinidae > Dexiosoma > Dexiosoma caninum. The sequence continues at coordinate 86,647,446 of OZ004728.1, read as the reverse complement.
TAATAAAAACTTTTGTGCGCTGCCATAAAAATACTTGTATTATATATTAAACTAAATTACAGAATAAAAGAAACAATTAAATTTAGTTTTGTATTTATGTATTCTCTATTATTTAATAAATATTAATCAAGTATTAGGTATTAGATATGTTTTATATAATAAAATCTTTTATTTAATTCATTAAATTATTATTTCTTTTTTTATATAAAAAATAGACTTTCAGGTATTTGAGATATATTTACTAAATGATATAGTAAAATAGGTCAAAATAATATAATGCAGATATCATAAAGGAATTTTTGCAGAATTTTTTTTTTCATTTTTTTTTTTGTATTCAAGAAAATAAGCTTTTTCTTTATTGAAATTATTCAATTTGTTTTTTTTTATTTAGCAAACGGGGTTGTTCTTTACTTCCTTGTGATGTTGTGCTATGAAGGAGAAAACAATGGATGGACAGCGTCCATTTTCTATCATTCATATTCATTTTATTATATTGACTTAAGAAAGCTTAACATGTTCTTACTTTTTGTGCATACATACATTAGGTTTTGAGTAAATATAATAAAGCTTTATTACTGCGCTTCAATGAATTATGTATTCGAAAAAGATTTATGTGAAAACTATCGTACCACTTTTCATAATTAATTAAGCACATAATAAGGATTTTATAATCATGCCTAGTAAGCAAAAATAATTTTAAATATAATCCAAAAAGTATGCAATAGTTTTATTCTTAATATGAGCGATTTTGAATGTAAACAAATTCAATATTGCTCATACGACACATACACGAAAAATATATTTGTGGTACATATTTAAATGGTATTCATAAAGTAATAAGCTTTGAGGGAAGGAAATATTTTGGATAGGCATCGCAGATCTATTTTACTTCTAATACCCTTAACAGTATGACAAGGTACCTGGGTACTTTCATACAATTCATATAAAAAAACGATAATTACAAATATATTTTTAGTGCAATGTTACTCATCAGAAAATAAACGAAAGTCGATGTGAAAATGTCAGACTGAAATATTTATTTGGTGAAAGAAAAATAAACGAACAATTGCTCTTTTTACTCTATATGGATGGTAAAAAAAAACACCTTTAACCCTAGAACCATAACGCTATTTTATAATACGTTAATACCAACGATACGTAAATTGTACGTATATATATACATTTCGTTTGATAAATTTCAATAAATGACAAATCTTCGGTAGGATTTCATTTCAATTGTTTTTTTTTTTAAATCATTAAAAATATATATTAAAATTACTTTCTTATAAAAAGTAAAATAATTTGCAAATATTTACATTTTTCTCTAAATAATCCCTCATAGTGCATTGATGACAGCAATATTACGTTTTTATTTTTTATCGGCATAAACGAGACTAACGTCATGTTTTCATCATAAACACAGCGCGATGATCCACAGTGCTGCAAACCGAATAGCTCGAGAGTTATCTCAGCATTGTTCTTTCGCAGTGTGCTGACGTTTCGAGAAAATTACATGCAAGAATTTAACCTTTATTACCAACGGTACGTAAGTTTTACGTACAGTCTCTAAGTGCGCATACTGTGAATTCCTATAAAGCATTAAATATGTGTTGCTTTAACACTTGTAAGCAAAGCAGCACAATTGATGAGAGCATAGCGAAAATGAATTGGCGTTAGAATGCCGATCACTTCTTTTATATACATGTGAAAAGAAACTGTACATAAAATTTACGTACATTATGGTTCTAGGTTTAAGTGCATGACAAGGTATCCGGGTCACTATATAGAAATACTATTGGAATTCAAAATATCGGTAACAATACATTGAAATTTTACTTCAAATGTAAATATAATGCAAATCTCAGACTTATTTTTCATGATTTTATGCAGATTTTTGCGCAAAAAAATTCTCTTTCCAAAACATATCCTTATCTATATTATCCATGGCATGCACTTAAAGAGGTTTTTTTTGTCATTCACATAAGGGTTACTCGTTTAATGTCAAAAATAAATAATCTCCAAATTAGTTTTTTTTTTCAATTTAAAAAAAATGTAAAGTGTGAATAAGAAAACTGTTAACATTTAAATGCGCTTTGCCTTGGTTTTGACTCAAATGCTTTTAAGTACAGTTACCATGGGGGAAGCCAATCAAAAAAAATTTTTTATCAATGTACAGTACTGTACACTTCTTCATCGAAAGTTGAGCATGTTATTCTTAGCTTAAAAATTAATGCGCCTTCTCAACACCAACTCCGAATTTTAGCTAAAAACAAATAACGGGTAGCAGCAGAGCTGTGTAAGGCGCTCACTTCTATAAATTCACAGTCTGTTTCTTTTCTGCCATATCCTTTCCCGAAAAAAAGAAGGCAACATACAATTGCACCATTATTTGTAGGCACCTTAATTGCCCAAATGTTAATCCTCTTAGCTAGAAAAAAATATAATTTTTTTCCTACGTTTTGTTTAAATTAATTAACGAAATAAAAGCTTTTGAAGTTCAAGCTTTACATTTTCTGTCATACGCATACCTCAGTAGCAGCAGTGTGTGCAAAGAATATTTAATTTTATATTTCCTATCACTTTTAACTCACGCAAATGTATTACAATTTTAATTGAATAAACAACATAATTATAATTTAAATATGCTGCAAAAACTCACTTCGACTGTTTCCATGGTACATTAGAAATAATACAGCGACATGTTTTTCTTTTTCTTGTAACGGAAAACCAAGGTCTTGACTAAAACAAATCTTTTCACTACAAGTTTGCACAAGCATCTCGTTGATTATTGTCTTTTTTAATGCAATATGTGAAAAATTGACGTATTCTTCTATTTTAATTATGTTGAAATAATTACATGGAATAGAAAAACAAATATCTCTAAGGAAATGATATTTGTTTTTCTTTTAAAATCATGCGCTTGTTTTCCGTTTTTCACGCATCGTCAGGAATATGACAACAGCGTCATTTATTTTCTTAAATTTAAATTGGTTTTAATGGAAAACAATATATGAAGTGTTGCAACAAAAATAAATGTGTTAAGCATTTATTAGTTTAATTTTTTTGATTTGCTAATGGCAGACTGACTGTCTCTTTGGATATCACGAACTCGTGTTAAAAAGAAAACAAATTTTCATTCTGAGAATTCTAAGAAAAATGATTTTGTAAATAAGATTATTCTTTTAACAGTGAATTCCTATGACAGTTGTTGTAACAAGACAAGCGATGCTGAATTAATTTTATATGATGCTGTATAAAATACAGTACGTGCTCGATTTATGCAACCGTTAGGAAACCTGGGTTGTTGTTTAACAAATAAGTTACCGTCACAGATATTTAATTCAATTAAAATAAATTCAAGTGCAGTTTCGTTCGCACCCGCACTACGATCAGCCCACCAAGTTTCTCAAAAATTTTATAACTCTGCCCTTCACTCCTTCATAAGCATTCAGTTACACATTACTGTAGGGGATCCCTAGAAAAAAGTTTGACTTTATCCAGAATGATTTATTTTTATAATTGCCAGACTTAATTATGCGCTTGCTAACTGCATTATAACGGTGGGTTTTTTTTAGCTGCATAAGAAATTAAATAGAAAACAGAACTACTGCTGGAATGAATTTTGTTTTATTATAATAATCTGGTAGATAAGTTCATGGCATTTATTTTTTAAATATAATTTCCGGCATATGTCTATCGCGGCTACCATTCGCTGCTTTGTCGGCCACTTCTGGAAATAAACTTGTCACCAAATTGAGTTTCGAATAAATCGAATATACAGCACGCTGATGTAGGATGATCAGCCCGTTTTTCCAACCGCACGTTGGATGAGCAAACCGGCCAGTCAAATTTTTTCCAATTTGTATATCTCGACCAGTTAAATTTTTACTGATTTGTATATCTCTTTTGTGTTTCCAACTAAATTCTCTAGTATAAACGCGTAGCATGTTTCATGAGTGTGACAACATTTCATGAAACATATTTGTGTAATGTGTATGGTATATTGTGTATTGGTAAAGTGTATTGATTAATTGAGAGCTTTAATTTTTTGACATTATGCTGGTACATTAAAGTGGTAGAAACAGAGGTTTGGTGGCTAAATACTAGAACGAGATACTTGAGACAAAAATATTGATATATCTTTCTTTAAGATCGGATAAATGCAAAAGCCAAAGGTATAAAGAAAAGTTAAAAAAAGCAACCCCTGCCTTTGTCAAAAAAAAATTTAATTTTTCCAAAATTCCGTCCAAAAATATTTTATATTAGGAAGTGTATGGCGTACTTTGTTTTATTGTAAATAAAAATATGCATAAAAATTTGCACATAAAATAAAATTGTGTTGACACCGCAATGACAGCTCCTCTGCTCATTTTGAAAGAAATAAGGCCCGCTGATGCCACCAGCATGTAAACCGCATTAAACAGTAAATTTTAATGGATATAATCATGATTTGTTAACAACTTGAGTATTGTCTTCGCGTAAAATTTAACCAGAAATGATCTTCATCACTAAACACAATTCGTCGATAAAAGGGCTCATCTTCGTTCAGTTTCAAAGGATTTTATGCAAGCGATAGTGATACAAAAAGAATTGAAAATGCTATGTTGATTGGGTGTTCTGATACTAAGGTGCTTAGTTTTGCTGAAGGTCAAACTGCAAAAAGAATCGCTGTTGTCGACAAAGTGCCAGTGAGTAATTTTTTGAATATCGAAATATAAAGGAACGGATCAACAGCGGAACTGTACATACGGACAATAGCGTACAGCCATTTTTGGCAAAAGAAAAGAACCGTAATCTGAAAAACAGTTATAACAGAAACAACAACAATCGTAACAAAGATAAATGTTAAATGTTTCAATTGCGAACGAAACGGTCATTATGCGGCTCAATGTAAAGAAAAATCTTTAAAAACAGAACAGAGAAATGATCGAACACATCGTGAATAAACTTTTGAACATACAAGATGTATTTTTATTTAAATAAGGAACCAGTAAAATCCCAAAATCTGCGATGCAAACGATGGTCGTTTGGCTTTAATTCTCGCATGAGTTGTATTTTCTAGATTTTTACGTAATAATTTCCACGCAGCCGAAGGAAAAGGGTTAAAGACATGAGAACGACGACGAATAGACATTTTGGAGTCTTCTTTAATGCTTCCCGCTATAGCAGCAACATTCTCTTCGATACGCACATTTCTTTGTCGTGTTGATGATTTTGAATCGAGAAAAGTTAAATTAGTCAGAAAACGATCAATAACTGCACAAATTGCTTGCTCACTAGGCCGACTATGTTGGCCATAAAATAAACGAAGTATTCTATGAGCTTCGTAATTTTCCACAATTTGGAATCGTTGTTGTGGCGTTAAACGATTCATGAGAACTTACCGGAACCTCACTGAATATAAATGTCAAGATAATTTGACATTTTCAGCTGTCAAACCGTCATTATCGATAGTTCTCATGCATATAAAAATTAAAAATTAAAATTAATTAGTTCTCATGGCACAAAAAAATGTAAAATTTATTAGAAAATAATATTCTTGCCAAAGGAACAAAAACTCAACAATAAAGTAAAATAGTATTTTCTAATAAATTTTAAATTTTTTTTAGAGCCAGCAAAAGCTTCAGCTGCCCCTCTCTGTGACGCTATTTGAAGAATGAATAGCAAGCGTTATAAGAATGGAAAATAAATGTTTAAATACAGCGAAAAACGCGGTATTATTCTTATAACTCCAATAATTTTTTTTTTATTACGAATAAGCAATTATTTGTCTGAGTAAAACTTCCTTCAAAAACCATATAATTTTAACTACTTTTCCATTCTTCAGTTTATAGCACTTTACTGTTTCCCTTATCTACTGATTTTTACTTTATTGCTCCAGCACAGATTTCGTAATAAATTTTGTTATCCAAACTCTTCAATAAAAGAAAAATTTTCGAAAATATATTTATCAAATGGAAGAATCAGTTTATTTTTTATTATTTTACAATTTGAGGGCAGATTTTTATCATGAAAACCTTTCAACTGTGCATTGCTGTCAATTGAGCGTGTCTCATTTTATTGCTTTGACAACAATGTCTTCCACTATTCTGTTGCTATTAATAATTTTATTTACTTCAGATTTTATGGATTTATTCGTTAACTTTATACATATCGTGTAGAAATATATACAAATGTGTGTGTATGTGTGTGTGTGTGTGTGTATATGAGCAGCAGTTTTCATGTTGAATTGCTAAGTTGGAATAACATTTCAAATTGGCTGGAGATAAAGTTTTCGTTGTTGCTGTTGTTCTTTAAAGTAGTTGTTTTCTTTTGAAAATGAATTCCAATTTTATTGAATTAAAAATTCATTAGAATGAATTCAATTATTTTGAAGGAGGCACGGTCCGAATGAAATAGTCAATTACTGATTGGCCCATGTTATTGCCCGATATATTTCGGTCGCTTAATTACATTCAAAACAGAAACAATATTTGAAGATTTTTTTTTTTTCGTTTTCAATGTAATTAAGCGATAAATAAAATCGTCTTATATCGCTGCCTGATTTGGTTCATTATTTATTTTATAGTTTGTTTTATTTAAGAAAATATTGCCAACAAAAAAAATACCAACAATTTATAAAATAAAAATGACTTGACAAAAATACTTAATTCAATGTCTGGTTTTCACAAGCCACATAAATATCGTGGCGATGGCACGATGGATGGTAGCCTGCACGTTGACTACAAAACCAAAAACAGACCTGGGTTCAGTTTCAGACTAAAATTTTAAAAATAAAAATAAACATCTCGCATTTTTCTGATGTGCATTTGTGTGTCTTTGTGTGTCAGTTGTTGTCGAAAGATTTCAGTGGCGAAGGCATAGTCACTGGTCACTGAACAATACCGGCTTCAGTTGATAGCAAACCACAATCGCATCAGAACGCCCTCCTTCGTCGGGCTACTAAAGCGAAGCTTCAGCACTGCTACGAGTATAAACAAAGAACGTGCAAAAGCAGAGCTGTAAAATCATTAATTAAGCTTCACCTCCTCTCGTTTCTCTAACTATCCCTAACTATTCCTATAGTTCCAGCACAATGCTTCGCAAGTGTAGAATTCATCTCCTGAGTGCTGGTCCAGGATAAAAAAAAAATATTTTTATATACAAATTTTATTCTCATTTAATTTCGGACGTATTTGCATTGTTCTGAAATTATCTGAGACTTCATGCCAATAGTGATGTCAAAATTAGTGTTTTCCACATTCAGTTTACCCAAAATGAACCTTCCCCAATGCTGGACAAATTGACAATATTTTCATTGTTACTTCTCGGTCACAGCACTCTTTATACACTGTCAATAAATGGAAAACAAAAACCCTCAAAATAAATTTTAATTATCATCATCATTTTACATTAATATGGCATATTATTTTTCTGACGTCATGATGACTTTTAATTAGTAAATTTTGTTTTTGTAAAAAGAGAGCAAAACATTTGTGAGCGAAATAGCTGGCCAGCATTCGAGTTTTTTTGTTGTACAACATGCATGTATTTTAATACAATACACACCATACACACAAACACATATGTATATCCATCCGCACCTTCGTAAATAACAAAAAAAAAAACTCAGTGCTCAGTGTCTTTAGTTTGAAGTCATTAAAAGTTCATTTGTTCCCTGTTGACTTGTTTTCATGTACTCGTCTGTGATTTCTGTACGAATCTTTTCGTATAGTAAATTTGTTATTGTGTGCAAAACGTAAGTGAAATATTCAATTTCCTGTTTTAATATGTATGGCGGCTTCTTAAACAAGAATTAAATGGAACACTAAATAACAAAAAGAAAGAAATAAAAGAAAATACAATGAAAAACTTAATGAAAACTTTCCACATGATTGCCAATACGTATGAGTACTTTTGCCTGAGTGTCTCCTGCAAACAATTTTCTTTATCGATATTAATATTAAAAGATGACAACAAAATAAAAGTTGATTATTCCTTTAAGTGCAGACGTAGACTGCTTGAAATTAAGAATGATCACACCAACGAAATTTTCTTTTATATTCCTCTGAACAGAAAACAAAATTCCCACAAATGACTTGTGTTATTATGCTGGAAATGCCACCATTGCGGATTAAAAAAAAAGGAAAATGATTATAGAGAAAGCATGCCCAACGCAACATGCACCTCCACATGGAAATCATATTCAAAAATTAACAACTTAAAATTATCTATTTACTTTAATGTAAAATTTGTCAAACAAAAAAAAACACTCGGTTTGACGAATGGTGTTTTTTTTTGTTAAGCGTCTTATCTTGTAGGCTACTGAAACACCCACAAAGGATTTCCTACGACAAAAATTTCTCTGGGAATAAGGCAGCAGTAGTTTAAGTCGACATCAGAACATCACCTGTTTGTTGACAAACTTGCTGGCCGCTACGAAAGCACTTTTTAACCAGTTCAACATTTCAATCTTCTGCGTGTAACATTTTTTTTAAAGTTTTAAAATCGCATTGAAGATGAAGAGAACGATTTTTGTTTTTAATTTTTTTTTCTGAAGCAAATCTTTACATACACAGGCCATTTGCGGCGCCTGCCTTAATTTCTTAAATTTTTATATTTTTAATTAGATTAATAATGTCAACTTGTTAACATTTCAAATTAACTTTCTTGGGACTTTGTGCTTTTCTTGTTTGCTAGATTAAATTAAATATTTGCACAAGTAAATGTTGTGATTATCCCTGTGATTCATGTGTGCCTAATTGTTCCCTCGTTAGGCATGTAATTAACGTCATGTTTTATTTTTCCTTTCATGTGTGCAAACAGTCTTGCTATAAAGACAGGTCGGACGAGGTTGATGAACAAGAAGAGAAAAAAAAACAACAAACAGTGAGCGAATGTGTTATGAACGAAGTTTTTTTTTTATTTGTACTGTTTGTGTATTCCTTAAGGACAGATATCTAATGCCACGTGTTAAATTTTTGATTTCAGTTTTTTCACAGCGGCATAAATTTTAAAAGTTGAAATCTTTCATAAATTCTGCTGGAAATTCAAAGCAGTGAGAGTGAGTGAGGAAGGGAATGATGTCGACTTAAAAAAAATGTTTACCGAGATGAAATTGCATTATGAAAGAAATTATTCTATTAATTTGCAATTGCACGAGTTGTAGACAGCATTTTCAAATATTAAAGACGGCGACCAAAATTTTTAAAACAATTAAGTTGAAAAATTTTTAGTCACGGCGCAAAAATATGACCGTCGGTTCTCAAAATATATTGTGTATATTATGATTTCAATGTTTCTTGTTTACAAAATGCAAATTTACGAGTAGTTTCTCTCACATGACAATTATTACTTCCAAAATATTACAGAGACAGTTTAGTGTGAAAAATAGCAGTTTGTTTCAACTTGTAGCATTTTTATTTCATTTTAAATATTTCAGCCAGCAGAAACTTACGTGGCGGAGTTACAGAACTTGCACACTGGTTTTATAAAAAAAAGCGATTTCGATAAATTTTCAGTTGTGACTGTTTACGGTTTAGTGTGCGATATATTTAAATTTGCTTCTAATACCAGTGCATTAAAATTTTTAACCACTTATGCTGCAATTTCAAGGCAGACACTAATCAATTTCTGTAACTACATTGTCACCAGAGGGCAGCGTTGTCATCTTTTTTTTTTTTTTTTTTTTTTTTTTTTTTTTTTGAGAAAAACTTGCAATTGGAGAAAACAATTTTTTTTCAAAGCAATTATTTTATTTTATAGAAAAATAAAGTATAATGTATATAGTGCGTTTTTTTTTTTAATCAAAAAACAACAAGTTTGTACCGATCAAAAACTACTACTACCGTCTGCCTTAGTTAGAAGCAGTTATGTAGTGACTTGATTATTACTTGATAAAGATGTGCGAATATTTATTATTGTACGAAAAAGCTCTGGGCCCTCGTGATCGAATGAATTTGATCGCGAATTTTGCTTTTTGAGATCGTCATATTCGTTATCGAATAAGACGTATCGAAATTTCAGATCGTAGCATGCGATAACGAGCATATTCTCTCGAAATGTCATTCGATAGACTAAAAGCTGTCGTAAACTAGTTTTTTGTTTGCTATTTAAGAAAGAAAATTTTTTTTTTATTATTCAATTTAACATTCACTGTTCGATAGAACATCGAATGCAATGAGACCTAAAAATTAGTTTTAAATTATTAGTTAATTAAAAAAAAATAAAAATGTCCTGAAGATGGTTACCGAAAATAAATATAAAAATAATAAATAAAAAGAGAAAAAACCTTAAAGCTTAAAAAAAAATAGATTGTTAAAATAATAAAAAAGGTTAAAAAAAAGTATTAAGAAAAATTATTAGTTAAGTTTCAGTTATTAGTTAAGAAGAAAACTGCAGAAACTTGACATCAGCTAGTTCCAGCACAATGCATCGCATGTGTAGGGGTCATCCCCTGAGTGCTGGTCCGAGATAGAAAAAAAAAAAAATTATTATTATTTTTTTGACATAAAAAAACTGGAAAACTTTTTGTACTTCAAAGCACATATGAAATTGCACAGGTGACAATGCTGCCCGAGGGTTTTACTGCCTGATTGGCTTTACATCATCTGTAATGATGTTTGGTCTTATTCTTGTTGTCCTAAAATTATTCAACAAATGAACACAACATGGAAAAGGTTGATAGATTCTTAGGTCTTGTAGTATCGACAGATATTAAATTAAAACTTAAAACGCACATATCTCGTAAAACTATGAATAACGCCAAATCAGTATTTTGTTATATTATTAAGTAGTGGTGCAAAGAAGTTGACGATCAGTATATAACCAAACTAAACATTTGCATGGTTATCGCTCGTTGGGCCAATTTTAGTGTGGCTTCCACAATGTAAAATCCCTATAAAATCAATTCCTTTCACTTTGCCTAAGAAGTCTTCCTTGAATTGTAAATACTATTTAATCATAATCCATCATATAAATGAAAGTAGCCTAGCACGTGTGAAGTTTCTTTTAAATATAATTAATAATCATCTTTTATTCAAAGTCCTTCTTCACAAAATAGAACTAATAATTTCAAATCTATTATCACAAAAAAAATACATTCCTTTCGTTGGAATTACGCAAACCTTTTCCATTTAACAACTAATTTTTCATTAAATTCTGTAGTCTTAAATATAAAAAAATATTATTAATTTTGCGAAGTGTTAAAATTCATTCAAATATACTATATCTTTTATTAAATAATACCCTGCTTATATAAATTGTTACTTAGCCTGTAGGAAGTGTTTTTTTTTGTAGGTTGTTTTTACGTTAATAAATAAATATTATATAATTATTTTTGCCATAGATTTCAGTACACAGGATTTATCTAATTACTTTCTTTATTTTTAAAACACAGCAGCTGCAAGTTGTCAGTTTCCTATCGCCCTTATTGAAAATCGCTTTCCGTATGCGGAAGAGTAGAACAAGTTTTACTTTTGCTGTGTAAAATGTAAACAGTCGTTTATATTAAAATATGTTTCTTTCATATGCAGAGTTTAGCATGTGTACCTCGAGTAATTTGTCTCTTTTCTAAAGCTGCATTAATAATTCGTGTTGTGAGCATTTCACTTAATTACTTTTGCCGTGTTTGTTCATTGGCTTTATTTGGCTGAATTATGTTCCCTGTAATGAGTGATAGCATGTAATTATGTAACATTGCCTTTTAATAAGGCTATATAGAATTGGCTTAAAACTTGTATCATATTTTAGTTTAACACAAGACTGTCACTGCTACTCGAAATAAAATTAAGAAATTGTCGTTACTGAGAAGGTTAATTTTTAATATATTTTGTATAGAAATTTTAAATATTCGGATGGTTTGAGCCTTTTTGAGAATACCATATTTGGCATGAGGAACCCAATGAGCAGTGAATTCCCTTTCATCCCGATTTCTAAGAATTAAATTTTCTGTGGCTTTTTAAAAGTCCATAGAATGGCTCGGGGCCAATTAGGGTTTGATGATGATGAGTTACTGAACAAAAATATAATCATGAATATATTCTTCTGTTCTAGCATGACCACCGGCCTCACACATAGTTTCATATTTACGGAAAGCTCACACAATTTAAATTAACAGTCGCTGAGGTCCTTGTGAATTTTATGCACAGTGGCAAATATCACTCACTATATTTATTTCAGTAGCAATTTGTAATGCAAAAGTTTACATTCAAAATTGCGTGTTGAACGCATTCAGCGAATTTGAATTTAATTTTTAGTCCCTTGAGGTGTATCTAAAATGGACATATCATGTGGTTGACGATTGTGTATTGCTTATGAATGTTGATTGTTAATTTAAATTTACTTATTGAAGTTAAGTTACATGGACACTTTTTTGGTCGTATTGTAAGAAAATTTGCGTCATCAACATCAGTAGAGGTATGACAACTTGTTGGTATGTCTGAAGTCTGTATTAAATAAACTATGGGCTCTAGTATGATATTTTGGGGAATATTAGATGTATTGAACGAAGTGATAGTATTTATTTTTTTTTTCATTTATAAATGTTTAATGAAAATGACAGGATATAAAATATTTGATTTTTTTTTTTATAAACTATTAAAACGCAATTTTTAATAATAAACTGTGTGTTTTAACAAAATTCTGGAATCAATCTTGTTTTATCTTGTTTATAGAATTTTTTTTTACTTTTACATTAATAAATTTAGAACTTTAAAAAAGCTGCATGTGCTGTTTATTTTTCCTTGTGTTAGTTTTTTGCAGGCAATTCATTTCTGTCAGGCTTAACGCAGGATGTTGCAGATGGTTGTGACTTCGATTGAGTCGTGCCCGGAGATGCCCTGTGTATCATTCAACAGTAGACAGCAAGTTACTTGCCAATTTTACAGAGAAGCAAACGTACGAATGCTTCCTATAGCAATAGTTGCCATAACAATATAATACAATTAGATGATTATTTTAATCAGTACATGGAGTATAATAAATTTGGCAAAATTGAGGCCAAAAACAAAATTTCCTTTTCCTTTTCAGCGCAAAAGATTATTAAGGTTTCCTGTTTTAGCTAATAAATTTCACCATTACAGTTGGAATACAAGTATGAGCTGCCTCATATTTTCTTTGAAATAAATACTCGTTTGTGTTACAACTACTTCCACGCGCATAAATAAATTTTTAATAAGAACATTTTAATTCTACATCGCCTTTTATGACTTAAAGTTTTGTATATTTCACAAAGTTTTCCAAAACAAAAATAAAAATTATATAAATCTATTCAATAAATGACCAAAAACTCCCAAAAAAAAAACTAAACTCTAAAACTTTCATTTCTATGAAGTAGCACACACATATTTACACACACTCACACGCCCACATATGTATCGTTGTGTTGTGTATGTTAAAATCTCCAGCAAAACATGTACATTCATGCAATTTATTCAAACTGTCACAATTCCAAAATATGTATGACAGAATTTTCTATGCATTCACAACTAATTTGCTTTCGTACTGTATTTTATGAATATTTTAAATATTTTACACACACATGCATACATAAATTTACAATGTTTTATATTCAAAAAAATATATACATATATACTCTTCCCTGTTTTATAAATTTGTCGAAATGAAAACAATACAATGAATCAGGGATGATAAAGCCAGAACAATTGTACTTTTTTCAGTACAATTTGCATTGCAAAATTGCTGCAGTATTCCCAATAACATATTCAGTACAATTTCAAATGTGTTCATATGTGCTTGACATCGGGAATGTGAATTTCTTTTTCTCTCACTTCACATAAATTTTTTTTTAGCAGAAAATTTGAGGCCATGTGATATTATTGATTTTTCAATGAGTTACTGCACCTGAACATAATGAATATACTAATGAAATGAGAGATTTAGAAATGAAAAAGAAACCAGCATTCGCTAGTAATTGACGAAAGTACGGATTGAAGAGTGTCTGAATATTTGCCGATTATGGTAAGAATTTTTAATGATTTTAAAGTTTTGAGGAACAGACTTTTTCTGCCGAAGCATTTTTTTCTTTAATTTTTCTTATTTTCATAATATATGCAGCAATCAATAATAATTGTTACGGATCTGGTTTTTTCTTTTCTTTTGATTTCGTTTTCGGACAATTTTTTTTCAACAGGAAGCGCAAATCTTAGCTTAAAATGGAAAAATCATGAAAATTGGAAATGATGCGTCCGTTGCACCACCCATGGCAAATATAACCGCACAAATATATTTTGTACTCTATGCCATGTATTCTTTTCCTTCACATCATCACGTGATATTTTTTCTGAAAAAGTAGAAGTAGGAAAGGCAAAAAAAAAAAACGCCAAATGTCACGATGCCATTGGTCGATCATTGTAACGGTTTTCTCACGCCAACATTGTTCCCATCATGATATGAGAGTAGAAGTGCATTGACGAAAAAAAAGATGTCTGGAAAGCAGTGTTGGGCAACGCATTTATCATACGTCATATGAAAAGGGTTGCCACACTGAAACCAGATCCGTAACATAGTTATGTTAAAAAAATTTATGCCACCGGTGCTCTCCTTGCCCATCATTTTATTTGGCAAATATAGTTGCCTCTGCGTTGCAGGCGAATTTTTATCCAAAAAATTTAAATGAAAAGTATGTTGTTTTATATAATTTTTTTTCTATTTAAACTTTTTAAAAAATTATTTATAAAGAATTTTAACAAATTGAAAATAATAAGTGCTGTAGTTGGTATCCGCCAAAGCAGTCACGTGCTGATGTGAAGGAAAAGAATACATGGCATAGAGTACAAAATATATTTGTGCGGCTATATTTGCCATGGGTGGTGCAACGGACGCATCATTTCCAATTTTCATGATTTTCCATTTTAAGCTAAGATTTGCGCTTATTTAACGGGATGCTTCAAGTTCTAGTTGCTGCTGGGAATATGCGCTGTTTTACACAGAAGTCACTAATCAATTATTAAATTCGTGTGCGAAAGCTGCCCGAAAATCAATCGAAGTCAACATGAGTTTGCTGTATATGAAGTAGTTATTATTCACATATATAAATATACTATGTATTTCGCAGATAATAAATAACAATCGAATATAAAACCACTCCTTTTTATTGTGATCATACTCATAGGAAAGCATTTTTGGTCTATCAGATTTGGATTTTGGGTTAGCGGCGTCTTCGGTTTATATTTCTTTGAGAACGCCGTTTGCTTTATTGACAACGGCGAGCGCTATAGGTCGATGAGTAACAACTTCCTTTGGGCTGAATTGAATGATGTGGACACCATTGACATTTGGTTTCAACACAACAGCGTTACATGCGACACAGCTCATGGCACATTGGATATTTTGCACGACACCGTTGAGGGCACCACCGAGATCATGCGATTTAACCCCATTAGAGTTTTTCTTGTGGGATTTTCTTAAGTCGCTAGTGTACGCGAATAAGCCATAAACCACAGCGCTTCTCAAAGACAACATAACACATGCCTTCAGTCAATTTCAGCCTGATTTATGCGCCAGAGTTATGGATAGTTGGATATTTGGGATGCGCTCCACCCAGAGAAGCCGTCGCGGATATTTGTAATGGCATCAATACGTCTTTCGAACGAATAAAAAACATGTCGGTGATATCTTACACATATTTCGTTATAATTAAAATAAAAAAATACAGAGAGAAAGCGATTAATAAAAGACCCTGTAGAAATGTCCGATGTCCCCAAATCGAGATGATGTCATGATGTCTGCATAAAATACACGTGTGTACAACGACAAAAATAAACAAAACTTTAAAATTATGTTTAATTGAGTTTCTTTCCCGTTTCGACACACAGTCAAATACTTGCCAAACATGTTTTGGGGTTATTGTGGGCAGGTTGTAACTCACGCGAACTGCGCGAACTCCCCTGAAATAAGGAGTCTTTTGGAAAACATTTCTGTTGGGCCAACCATCCGCATATTTACTCTATCTCTTACGTGTACAATTATATCACGCAAAATCCCTGGGCAACTATGTTCGTCAAAGTTTTAATGGGAATAATTTTTGAAACCGACTCCAATTGAGCAATCCGCCGTAAGTGAAATATTTAAAGCAACTCTTCAAACAAACTCTTCAGTTAAAATGTTCAATTTGAAAACATGGTTGGTATTACAGCGGATAATTATAATGTTATAACAGGCGCTACCATCACTGTTCAAGCTAAATCTAAAAAGGTTACTATTTCCCAGCAGTGTGTATATATCACATTATTATACTGGGGTCGTGTGAAGCTTCAAAAAAAAGTATTGGTAAATAATAAGGATAAGTTTATAAATGAGATGAATTTCACTTCTGCAAAAGCTCTAACAGAAATGAAGCATCTGCAAAATTTCAAAAATATTTATGTACTGAATTGCACGGAATTTTGTTGTCTCATAAATAGGCCGTCCCCCGAATTCTGGAGTAATGGGAACACCTTCAGTAGTATTTAAATTTGATAGATTTCGAAACAAGTTCTGAATAAGAGAGCACTAAATTTATTTTATATTCTGCTTACCACTCTAATAATAAAACTTAATACAACTTATTTTGTATTTTTAGTGCCATTGGGGTCAGAAAAGTACAAATCTTTACTCGATTAAGTACAATTTCAGTACAGTGTAAATTATCATCCCTGCGATGAATTATTTTGTATGAGAGGATTAATTTTTGAGTTTTGTTAAAAAGTTATGTGGGTTTTATCCATAAAACAAAATCCAACGGTGTGTGAAAATATTTATGGAATAATTGATTGACAGAAAATATTTTAAAATTGATCGAATGAACGAATTGCATAAATAATTTTTATAAAAGAACTAAGCACGATTTATAATAAATGAAAATTTGTTTTTTTTTAACAGTATTTTTAGAAATTTTTAAAACATCAAACCTTATCTTTTTTTTTTTATTGATTTTGTGCTTTTCAGGCTTCAGGAGTTTTTCAGTTTAAGCTGATTCTCAGAATAAGCCTAAGTGACATTCAATTTCAAGTACTAAAGAAATAAGAAATCTCTGAATCAAAGAAGGATACAAATGCTGACATAACCAGCCATTACTAGAACGTAGTACTTTAGAGAATAAACCCTACAACTCACTAATGGCTTCTTAAAGAAAGAAAAATTTGTTTTTTTGTTTTATTTTATAACTTCTTTATATTTATTTAAGTACCAGCATAAACTTGTAAATGTTACAAGGTTCGGTAGCATTGAGTTTTAATAGCGGATCGGTAAACATTAAAAATAATATTTCCAATTAAAACTTTTAATTGAAAAATATATATTTTGAAATATATTTATTAAGCTTGAGGACCTTTTTTATTCTCTTTTATTCGTTTGATTATTCGATATTTCGCTAACAGCTTGTTAACATTGTCAATATAATTCAAAAAATATAATAAAAAAATGCAATTAATAATATAATTGAAATGAAAAATATAAATATAGTTACTCAAATATGCTTTTAATTTAGCCCAGTGACTTTTTAATTATATCTGAGTATTAGACAAAATGCTTAAAGGTTTTTTCTACACACTGATGTCATAACGTCATATTGTTTTTCTGTGGTCTTCAATTTCTTTTCCGATTATGCTATACTGAATATTGCGGGTTATTATTTTTATATATATTATTATATTATTGCGGGTTATGTTTTCGGTTGCTTTTAGTCTTTTGTAACTAGTGCTATAATTAATCTGTCTAAATATTATGATTGCCGGTCAAGTGCTGATCGTAAGAAACGCCTCCAACTTCCAGTGCTGTATATTATCAGAGATGTACTTTGTTTTTAAGCGGATTTTCGTGATCATGTTTCGATATACACATGTATAGAATTTATATGAAGTGTCTTTTTAAATTTTATTTCCTATAGGACATTATTATTCTCAAATAATTTTATGTTTATAGATTGTCCGCACACAGTATGCCTGTAACGATTTCATATTTTTACAATGTGATAGAAATATACAGCTACTTTTTGCTGAGAGAAAAAATTGCGAATATTAAGAATCTATGAATTGTGATTTTTAAGATTCTATTTAATGTGGGTATTCACAGAAGTAAGTAATTATACGGCGAGTAGATTATAGGTTAATGCGTGATTTTTTCCTGGACAGCTAATCGTATTGCTTAAGATGGAAGTAGCAAATGTTCTCTATAATCATTTCATAAACAGAAACCGTGAAGTTGTTTTCGAACAGATTTGATACAATCACTATGTAAAGGATGTCCCAACAAGAACGCAAGATTTAAATTTGTCGCCATTCGAAGTGTCATTGTTTGACATGTGAACAATTGTTATTGTTTGCTGGTAGAAGGTACGAGGTTAGTAAAAATGGAGCGCTACACGAATGAACAACGCATTCTCATTGTGAAATTGAAAAATTATTGAAAAATCATCTTCAGTGACGAAACCCATTTCCATCTTGATGGCTTCGTCAATAGGCAGAATTGTCGCATTTGGGGTGTGGAAAATCCTTGAGTGATTCACGAGAAGTAAATGCATCCTCAACGTGTCACTGTGTGGTGTGGATTTTGGGCTGGAGGAATCATTGGACCTTTTTTTATTATGCAAATGAGGCAGGTCAAGCGCAAACAGTCAATGGTGTTCGGTATCGTGCCTAGAATTGAAGAAATGAATGTGGAGGGCATGTGGTTTCAACAAGACGGCGCCACATGTCATTCAGCCAGAGAAACAATTCAATTGCTGCATCAGTCATTTCCCGGTCGTGTTATTTCGCGTTTTGGAGCCCAGAATTGGCCGACTAGATCGTGCGATTTCACACCATTAGACTTTTTTCTTTGGGGTTTTTTGAAGTCGATGGTTTACGCGAATAAGCCGACAACGACTCAAGCCTTAAAAGAGGAAATTGGACGCAGCATTAATGAAATACCGCAGCATTTATGCAAAACGGTCATTGAAAATTTCATTAAAAGATCGCGTGTGTGCCAACAAAGCAGCGGCGGCCATCTGTCCGATATGTTGTTCCATACATAACCTCATTTTGTCTACTTTACGATATAATAAAGTTTCACGATTTTTTTTTAAATATCTGTGTTTTATTTAAAATTTAAATCTTGCGTTCTTTTTGGGACACCCTTTATATTATAGAGTGTATAACATATAATACAACCGTATGGCTAAAGACCTTACCATGTTATACTCCATTCACACCATGCGGGACAATACGGCGCATAGATAGGGACCATCCCCAAATTCTCCTTACACAGTGCTTTCTGCCACTCATAACATAACAACTGATCAGAATTTAAAATGTTTACATTTTAAGTAGGCTAATGATTGCTAACATGCAGCCAGTCTAAATGCTATGTGGCAATTACTAAGACACAAACGAAATGGTAGACAAAAATTACAAACCACACAGTCAAACACTAGGAGAACGGAACAACAAGATGTTTTCAAAGGCTGCTACACCTTCATCTGGAGCATGCTTCGCCTTTTTGTTAACTGTGTGTGGTTATTAGCAGAAAATTAGAAAGTTGAAAGTTGGAAAATTGTTATTTTTCATTATTAAGCTTAAGCTTAAAAGAAACCAATTAAATGGCATAAAAGAATGTACAAAAAAAATTGCAGAAAAACCTCTGCAATAGCAGACCACCGTAACCATTATTAATACTAACATTTCTAAATGGTATTTTATTTTAATGAAAGGCTTTTTTGTAATTTTCTTATTTCAAACACAATTGCTTAAAAATTTAAATATGAAACAAATGTAAAATTATAAATAAAAATTTTCTCCATCACTACGTTAGTGCTGCTTCTAATCTGTTGACAGTTTTGCTATAAAACATTACAAAAGTGCTTGTCATCATGACACTGATAGGAAAAAAATATTTACAGTTTTTTTTCAACGTACTTTACAATTCCCACAAGTAAGAAACCATATTCATCATATTGCCCTCAATGTGCATGTTTCTGGAATTTTTATTATAAAATGGCTTTGATAGGAAAAAATTTCAATATAAAATTTATACGCAAAACATGATAAAGAATATTATACACTGTTGCAAATCTAATGCCACATGGAGTTGCAAAAGAAAAAAAAAATAAATAAATATAAAAAAGAGCAGTTGGAAAGAGTGTATTACTCCTGCTTTATAAATTTCATTACTGACATACAAAATTCCACAAAACAAACAAAAGTAAAAGAGTAATAAATTCCTATTTTACCAAAATTTTTTATTCATTCACTTTTCCATATTTTTGTTGAGTTTTATTGAAGCCAACATTTTCATGAAGAAAAAAAAAAAAGAAAAAAACACCGAAAGTGCAGTGCTCACACGATAAAGTGATTCAGTTAAGTGCCGCTATACTGTGTGACATTTATGAAATAAGAAAAAAAAAATAAAATGAAAAGTACTGTATAAATACAGGGTGTTCGCCGGGAAGGTATACTACTTTGTTTTGCCGCCATTTTGGTAAAAATTAGTCTTGACAGTTCATATTTGGCAGTCGTGAAAATTATGGAAAAATATTCGATAAACCAACGTGTTTTAATCGTTAAAACATTTGATCAAAATCAATCATCGATTACTGTGACGATGAGAAAGTTACGTGAAATTTTTGGGGAGAAACAACGTGCCAAAAAAACGCACTATTTATCGTGTAGTGAATGATTTCGAAGAAAGAGTGACTGTAGGTGATAGGCCCAAGCATGGACCACAACGTACTGCAAGATCGGCTGAAAACATTACTGCTGCTCAAGAAAGTGTTCAAAACAATCCATCAACCTTAATTCGACGCCGTGCTCAGGAGCTTGGTCTTCAAAGAACAACTTTGACCACAATTTTTAAAGACAAAACAGCATGCTTTGGGCTTGATTAATATGTGGTATCAACAAGACAGTGCCACATCGCATACAGCCAGGATAACAATGGAATTATTGCGAGACCTCTTTCCACAACAAGTTATTTCAAGAAATGGTGATGTTGATTGGCATGCACGGTCGCCTGATTCGACTGCTCTGAACTTCTTTTTGTGGGGATATTTCAAAAGCAAGGTTTATGCAAACAAATCAGAAACGCTTGAGCTACTCAAACAAAAAATATTCGTGATGAAATTAAAGAAATACCGCGTGAAATGTGTGAGAATGATGATGAAAAATGTGCTCAAAAGGGCTCGCATTTGTGAGGCTAACAGAGGCGGACATTTGTCTGATATTGTATTCCGACATTAAATAAAACATATATCAATATTTAGATCCATTCTCTTACATTTAATCAAAAATTATAAACAAAAAGAGTAGTATAACTTCTCGGCGGACACCCAGTATATACACAGAGGTTTACAAGTTTAAATTTCATTTTAAATAGTGTTTTATTGTCATTGACTGATGTGGTTTTTGTTTCATCTTTTTGCAAGTGCCAAGTGTTCTAGGCAATAGAATGTGTTCAAGTTCCCGCCAGAAGATTTCAATATAAATTACAATCCGCAGAAGAAATTGGTGCAGCAGTAAAATCATCATTTCGGAAAATAATAAATAATAAATGGCTGAACCGATTTGCCTAGTTAAATATTCGTGGTAGTTGGACGTGGAAGCTTCAAAAGGTGAGAAAAATAAGACTAGTAGTGAGCATAGGTTATATACATAAATGTCGCTCCAAAGCTATCCAACCACTTTTGAGGGAATTTAAAACATGGATATATCTGAGTACAACGGGGGGCGGAAGAGCACCTCTGCAACTATCCACTAACATAGAAAGATCTGAATACATAATAACACATAATGTCCTTGCAATGTTAATAAGTGGATGGCGATGGCTGAAGTAGTGTGCACATTGACTAGAAATAAAAAAAAAAAAACTTGGGTTCGACCCCAGTTTCAGACTAAATCATAAAAATATCTCACATTTTTTGTGGTGTGCATTAGTGTTTCTTTGTGTCGGTTTTTGTCGGAAGCTTTCAGTGGTGAAGGCTCAAGATGATACTTATCCGTAAGTAACATCAGAGCAGGCTCCTTCGTCGGTATTGTGCACCATCATCGTCGAAATAAAATAATAAAAAAATTATCTACTAAATACGGCTTAAAAAAATTTAATGCGTCTCCTTGATAACCGAGGCGCGTCAAAACTGCTATAAAAACAAGAAAACATGGAAAACAACGGAGTTGCAAAAATAATGAAGCTTTCCTCTCTGTGTATTCCTTCTTCTTTACCCATAATTTTCCTCTAGTTCCAGCACAATGCATTGCATGTCTATGGGTCATCCCGTGAGTGCTGGTTTAAGATAAAAAAAATTCAAATTAGTAGCGACGCATGCAACCAAAAATATTTGTAGTCATGCAGCCTGCCGAGTTCCATGTTTTTGGGTGTTCGTTTGCTATGCACAGTTTTTAGTTGTCAATATTACTTTTTCACATCCGAAAAAATATAATAATAGCCGTTCTACTGTAGGGTGCACCCGGTAACTACTTTTAGCATCCTAATAGAATACAAATTGTTTTTCATACTTCAGCACACTAGTAGGCATGAACCTCAGCAGCTTCACAAGCCACATAATATTAAAAATACTTTTTTTTTATAATTAAAATGATAAAAAAAGGGCGCGATTATGTGCCGAAAATATTCTCCCATAAATGAAAAATCATCAAAGCGGCTTATAACTGCCATGTTTATTAAATTTATCGCTGTGTACATTCAGTGCAGTACACACATACACATGCAAATAAAAAAAATTCAACTTTGCTTTATTGAAAGTGATGCTGTAATTTTTTTACTTTTATTTTCCGTTTGAACTTTTTCATCTATTATTTTTTTGTGTTTCATTGGCATTGCATTAAATGGACTGTGTATCATACATAAATGTCAATCATTGAAGATAATTAAAAAAAAAGATCGCCAAGTCTACAAAACAATTTGTAGCAGCATACAATTGGGAAGAAGGCAAAATGGCACACAGAATGGCGTAATCTGATGTCAAAGACTGGAGAAGGTGTTGCAAAAAGTATACTTTTTAATTCGCTTCGTGAAAGAAATGTCAATTTTTTTTTTTTGGTTAATGTCACTGATGAGTATTACAACGAATTGATGGGGGTGATGATGCTGTTGAGAAGTACAATGACGAGAGCATGACTGTCATATAAAAAAGACGGGCAGTTAGTGCGTCAGGCAAAGTTGTTTCACAAGTTAAGCAAATGGAAATTGTTGTAAAAATACACTGTAGATGGGAAAAAATTGTGTATTATTTCTTATTCTTGCCTTTTTATTTTTTGTCTGAGTGCTGGACTCAGGAGATGATCCGTACACATGCGATGCATTGTGCTGGAACTATAGGAAAGCGATAGTTAGAGAAACGAGAGGAGGTGAAGCTTAATTAATTATTTTTACAGCTCTGCTTTTTGCAGCAGTGTTGATGCTTCGGTTTAGTAGCAATTTTTATTATTATTTTACTTCGCCCGTGCTACCCAATATCGAAGAAGGAGGGCGTGATGAAGAAAGATGTGATTGTGGATTGCTATCAGCTGAAGCCGGTATTGTTCAGTGACCAGTGACTATGCCTTCCGACAACATCTGGCACACAAAGCCACACTAATGCAGATCAGAAAAATGTGAGATGTTTTTTTTTTATAATTTTAGTCTGAAACTGGTGTTGAACCCAGGTCTGTTTAGGTTTTGTAGTCCACGTGCAGACTACTTCAGCCATCGACACCCTAATTGGCCACCTAAATAAATCAGATGTACGATGAAAATGGTCTCTGACAAGGAAATGATTTGCTGACTACATACGTTTTGTGCATTTTGAAGTTTTTTTTATGGTTTTTCAAATATACGAATGATCGTATTGAAATTTTTCAACTGCCTGTAACTCTAAAGGGTGCTTTACATTGTCCCACAGGTTGTACGACATCCCAAATTTTTGTGTAGACGAGCACAAGTCGGATCGTCTAAACGTAATATGTAATGAAACTATAAGATTTTGAGAGAAAATACGGATGAAAATTTGACAGTTGTATGGTTCTCTTGATTTTTTAAAATTTTTCAAAAACCAACACACACCATTAGATCAGGGAAGCATTTTTATGTAAACAAATGTGAGAATGCCAAGGAGGGAAAACTGCTTTTATAAATTTATACCAACTATAAAATCAAAATGTACATTTTAGACCACGACCGCACAATTTTATAAAAATATACGTATATTTTCCAAAAGTACACTAAAAAAATTTTGACCACGAAAATAACATATTCCAAAGTAATAAAAATATTTTTCAAGGTTATTCAAAAAAAAAAAATTCAATTGCACAAGAACTCCATCCCTGGGGAAAACAAGCAAACAGCTGTAGTTAAATTAAATCAGAATGTTTTCATCTTACTTGATTTTATCCATACCAATGGTGTAAACGCCAGCAAACAACCATTCGATTTATACTCTCTTTTTTTGACATACGGATGGAATTTCAATTTTATTTTCTCTCACATTTTACGTACGACAAATCTTATCGTTTAAAGCACCCTTAACTGGCAATAAATATTACGTACAACTAATTTTACTTAAAAGCGAAATTTATTTTTGATCTTCATTATTATTGCAAGGTGAGCCTTCGAGGAGAGAGGGCGGAAAATTTCCTTTCCTCTAGTAATAAATAATAAGGAAACCAACAGACCAATTGAGTGTGATTTGTCAAAATTTACAAAGACATCGCGATCAAGTTTCGCATTAAATTAAACTGCTAGTACATACATCATAGTTCCAAGTCTAAACATTTTATTTAACATTCTATTATTGTTTAAATGCACAACTTTTCATGTCGGTGAATAAGCCACTGGCCCTTGAATATTTAAGAATAGAACTGAACACTTAGAGACATGTAAACCTACGAATTTTTATATCAGTTTTAATCTTGGGCCCTTATTTAGCTTTTCATGGACTCATCATGCCAAATGAAATTGTGTGAAGAACATAACTAAAATTTGGAAATATTGAAAAAAAAATTGTTTTTAAATTAGTCCCACTTCTATTTTTATTTTGACCTTAATTAAATTTTTTTAATTATATTTATTTTTATTTAATATTAATATTATTTTAAAAAGATTTTCTTTTTCTTCTTTTAAAAAAATATTTTTATTAATACTGTTGCGGACAAGAGCTTTTTCTTGCCCTTTGATGACTTACAAAATTCCAAAATTGAATTCTATGGAAACTTAAATCACTTATCGTTAAATAATTATTCCTTCACAAATTGTTCAGAACTTATTTATTCAAAGGTTTTAAATGGACTGTACTTAATGATAACAAAAATTCATTTCAACTCTTAATATATTTTAAGTATTGTTGGGTACTCAGTTTTACGTTTTTTATGCATAGTTTTTCAATTATTGTCTCATTAAGCGGTTAATATTGATAGCTGTAAAGTTTTGGTCCAAAATTCTTAATTTTTTCTACATTGATTTACAATGACTGTCTCGAGTAGCAGTAACTTGCATTATATTTATGTATTTGTTGTTATTATTTTAATTCACGAAACTAGTGCATTGACCGCTGCATAAGAATTTGACTAATTGAGACAAGTAATAAAAAGTATACCCAGTTGGCAATTCAACAAATACAAATTATTTTTTCCTGACGATGCTACTTATTTGGTAGCGAAATATTGAAAATAAATAATATATATGATTCTAATTGTGCTTTTTCCCTTATAAACTATATGTGAAATTTATTATTAAAGCAACTCAATTATTGAGTTGCTTTTGTAATAAAATGCTTTATGATATTTTTCATACTGTATGAGAATATCATAGGGTATGTAATAATAAATTTTACATATAGTTTATAAGGGAAAAAGCACAATTAGAATCATATATATAAATGAATATTCCCAAAATAAAATTCAGTTAATAGAAAATAAATAATTGTTGAAAAAAAAAAAATTTTCATAAAAAAAGGCCATCGCTCAAAAATAAATATAATAAAAAAATATTGTTTATCATTATAAAAAATCCTCACCAAAGAAACGCACACAAATTGAGACTTAACAAAATTAAAAAATTTGCATGAGATATCAAAACAAATTTTCAAATATTTTAAAAATAAATTTCACTGTGGCAGTTATGCTTTCAAATTATTTAGATTTTTATTTTATTTTTATGTTTTTCAAATCTGCCTACACCTTTTGTATATTCACTGAGAACTGATAACGGGGAAAAAATCCACATGAGCTTCATGATATCAATATTTAGCTCGAGGGGAATAAAAATTTTGTGGGAACAAAAATTTCACTTCTTAATCGCGATGGGGGTGATTATGTAATAAATATCTGTCAAGGGTGATGTTTTATTATATACCGATTTGAACTATTCGCATCTATGTCCGTTATACCGATATTTGCCTGTTCATATTCATGTTTATTTATGGCAACAAATACCTTCTCTACTGTCTGTGTTAAATTATTTTGCTAAAATTATTTTCTCATTTATTGTAAAACTGAGATTTAGTTTACTAAAGAACCATTTCTCTAGGTTACAATAAAATTAATTTCCTGATTTTTCAATTCTTCGGTGATGAATTGATAGAAAAATAAGCAGAAAGTAGCAAGAATTTCAAAACCTTTTAAAAATATTTCCAACCCCTTGAAATAAGTAAATAAATCATTGAAAAGCATGAGTTTGTCATTTTTTTTTTCTTTGCAAGAATCTTCTGTCTTCAACTTCCGTTTTCATTGTGTCTGTCTTCTAGTTATTTTCATATTGTTGTGGTTAAAACCTTGAACAGTTAAACACAATTGTAAATCAGACCCATGTAAAAGGCATATTTAATTTCGAACGCACACACACACACAGACTTGTAGAGCACAAATAAAAATAGTCACTATTTTATTGTTCGCATTAAAAGCTGTATCATGGAGCCCACACACATTAAAAATATGAGCACGAAACTAAAAAAACATAAAAAATTCAAATGTAAATGGAGCAAGACTATCACTTTCATATAATAATCAACTGTCATCTGAGTGTCTGACCTCGACCCGTTTTTCATAGTTCCTTGCACACATACACACAGGCACACACACAAACACACTCATATATATACACTATAATACACTTTCTAATAACAGTACATCAACTGGTTACGCTTAGATTTTGTCTTAATAAAAAGAAAACATTTTAAAAAATATAAAATTAAAAAAAAATTTCGAGCATTTAATATGAATGTTTAGTTTTAATATTAAATGAATACAAACGTTATAGGCAGCATTTTATTTTTATTTACATGTGTATTTTTTGCTGGTTGTGTTATTTATTTATTTACCTTTGTATGGAAGGGAATTTATTTTTCATTGTGCTGGAGAAAAAAAAAAGCGAATGAAATTAAATATTTATCTAAGCGGAAACGGATATTTATTGTTTGGTATTCAATGGATTCCAAATATTTGCTTTTGTATATCTCGACTTTGTTGAGACAGGGCTTGTTGTTGTATGTATGCATATGTATGTGTATTTTTCTGTGTTTATGTATTAATGCTTATATTTATAAATACTTCGAGCGTATATTCCGATATGCGTATACAACCGTAAATGGATTTCTTTGTGTATGTGTATGTCGAAATAATAATTTCAGGGTAGTTTTAATGTTCCTTCCGTTGGCGAACAAAAGTACACCTATTTCCGTTTTAACACGATTTTGATATAACGCTATTGGAAAAAAATATATATATTTCATTTTGTTAAAAAACATATGTTTATAAAAGATTTGGAGGATTTTCAGTTAAATACATATCGAGCCTTTGGTGCAATACCGTAGTAACTCAAAATTTGAATTTTTTGAGCTGGCTATGCAGAAATGATCTTTGGGGAAATATCTATCCAAAGGAAAAACGATTATGGTTCTATCTCTAAGTGTTGAGATTCTACAGCTACAAATGTCTGTATTGGCCTCCAGCTATTTCCAACAATATTTATTTGCAATAATGAAATATTTCCTTTATGACAAGAAATCTACAAACAGAAAACATTACAAAACATGCCTCTTTATTGAAAAACTTGTAAAAAAAATAACTTTAGTAAATGAAAATACTATCAAAAATATGGCTCAAAACTGCAAATGCATTTTTCTCAGTTCACGATTTTTTAATTTAATTACGACGGTATTGCACCAAAGGCATCGAGCCTTGTACACTTTGGCTTAAATATAGAATCATATGTTGTCATGAATTCCTGTAGAAAAATGTTTTTGTATAAAATTATATCGATTTTGCTATTAAAAGAGGTGCACTTGAATATGCAGGGTGGGGCAGAATGAGCGATATATGGTTTAAATGGTTTATAACTTTTTTATTTATGCGATTATTATAATTTTTTTTTTTTTAAATACAGTATATTATTGGGGATTTTTTGCAATTAGCTTTGAAAAATGATATCCTGTAAGTGATGTCCATTTTCTGCTTCGCACATACGTGCTCCAATGGACATTGCCGTTTTTGCATCAATTCTTAATTTTTGAACATACTTTTTTATGGAATAAACGTGTATCTGGTAATGTTATATTCACTTATCGGAAGCATTCATTAAATAAAACTAAAAGGTATTATTAGTTACGTTTGTGAAAAGAGTGGAGATTGCAGGCTTTGCATCTACATATATCCCTCAATTACGAAAATTTGTTTCTTTTTGGTCGGTCTACTGTAGTTAGCGTGTTGAATTTACAACCAGAAGAACCGCGGTTAAAATCCCCGATCAGACCCAAAAAGATTTTTATTTGAAAAATATCAACGCTAACAGTGCCCTATTTCGCCAGTATTTGAGTAATAAAACATCGGCGAATTAAATTAATAAATGAAATGGTTCTCCTTCAGCTTAAAAATTAATTGGGACAACATAAAACCTGAGTCTCATCAATTTTAAAAAAGACACACAGTTGCAGTTGTGCTGGAATTAAACTTTTTGCTTTTTCACCCCCTATCTTCTTCTTAAATCTCTTCACACAATCTTAAATCTGTACAGTACATTGATGTGAGAATGTTATTGCTAAATCAGGCGTTCGAAGCATACTGGAAGAATAAAATTAAAAGCAAAATGATAAGTTAAAGGCCACCGAGCTCGATTTTTCCCACAATTAATCTCTGGAAAGATATCCAAATCTAAATCCGGTTATATATACATTTTGATTTTGTAAATGTTATTCATATTTTTGAATTAGTTCTTCAAGATAAATATTCCTAATGAAAAGTATTGAAATTATTCCTGAAGATGTTGTAAATATGAATTCATTCCAACATGCATTGTTGATTTTTAATTTGAACAATTTTGAATATCTACAAATTTCTGCCAACCGATATTGCTATTCGATCAAACAATTAATGCCATGGATATTATCAACCCCTTCACTTTCATATCGAATTTATAACATTTGCGCACAGCAAATAGTTGTTAATCATTCATAGACCTTGACAATTGTTAAACCCATGTCATGTTTGTATTTGCAGTACTATTCTCGTTTTATTGCGTGCATCTGCTTATCTCTCATTTATATAGATTTTCTATTATTCACCTACCAATGAGATATTTTTATTTTATAATGTTGGATATAATTTTCAATCTTCTTACTAAAAAAAAAAAAAAAAAACACAATGTGTTACTTGAATTATACAATTGGCATATTTTGTGCGCAAAACAATATTTCTATAATTATGTTTCGGTAGGTTGTGTAGGGTAAAAGGTTTGAAAAAGTGAAACCTATAAACGTATTTTCCTACATGTCATTTCATTTCATTCAATTCATCATTGCAAAGTGTACTGATGTGGGTTAATATTTAAGCATTGTGACACATTGACATATGTATGTACTTTTTGCGGAATATTAAACAAATAAATAAAATTCAAGACATGAACATCATTTGCTTGTCAGTTTTAAAAATGTTTTCCAATTGTTATAACAATAATTTTTTAACAGCCATCAAATGCCCAAATGTTTAAAATGCAAACCAATAACAAAACAATATTTTTATTTTAATATTAAACAGAAAACATGAAAAACAAATTTATTTTCTGATTATTATTTCAAATGAAATGCTATCATTTCCTTTGTCTTTATACCGGAAACAAAGCCAAGACAATTAAGAATTTT
Source organism: Dexiosoma caninum (assembly GCA_963924685.1). NCBI lineage: Eukaryota > Metazoa > Arthropoda > Insecta > Diptera > Tachinidae > Dexiosoma > Dexiosoma caninum. The sequence continues at coordinate 86,617,373 of OZ004728.1, read as the reverse complement.
TCTTAACGACACCACTTCGATTTTAGTCCAAAAGAACCAGTTAAAGTAGCGGTAGAAGAGGATTGCAGGGGAAAATATAATAGCCAACTCCATTGTGTTACTGAAGCATTGCTATTTTGCCTTGTAATGGAATTATGGATATATTTCCTCAAAAAAAAAATAAACATGGCCTTCATTAAAAACATATCCATTTGCAGACTACCTGCCACTTGGTCGATGAAAGCATTATAGCGAAAAATTCTTCTTTTTGTCTTCAGCCGGCACTCTGGGCATACAAGTCTGTGTCCTTAACATTTCTACTTTATTTGTTTTACATAGAATTGTAAGAAATTGTTTGCTAAAAAATATTTTTTTTTCAATTTTCTAATTATTATTTTTTTAAATGCTTTGTAGGCAACGCGCAGACTACCTCAGCCATCGCCTACCTCTGTCTAAGTCAATGTTTTTTAAATTATTATTATGGTCAACTGTTTGAGTAAGTTTCCTTCAGCAACAGTGCTATTCATTTGGAGTTTATTTCCCAGTTTCAGAACTTTTAATGGTTAAATAAATAATCAAATAAATATAATAAGTAATTTGTTTTTGCCCACAATAACTTTATTAAGAAATCCAAATCTGCCACTTGAAAATTATTCACTGCATCCTTTGACTACGCAGTATGTGGTTTTTGGAAAAACAAAAATATATATTTTCTTCTCAGTCATCAAACATTCCATATGATTTTAAGTTGATATTAGTCTAACGAATTTAACTAAATTAAAGAGATTTTTATGCTTTCCTTCTCATCACAAGTACTTTGTAACATTTTCTGATTTTCTGATTCATGAACTTTTCTCATTGTTTTATCTTTCTTGCGCGTTATATTTCCTTATTTGTTTATTTTTCCAAGCCAAAAGTCATACATCAGGCTCACATTACAGATATTCCAAATATGCAAATTAACATCATCACGGAATAATCATGTGTTTGGCTTGATAACAATAATTCCTGTTCATAATGAACTTATAGAAAAATTATGTGACGCCTACACAAAGTTTAAGAAACTTGTATTCCCACAACTTGAAAACAAAATTTAACAATATGGCTCGCGTATAATTTATGTGTGTATGCAAATGTATGTGTAAAGGAAGAGATATCTTTAGTTTTTACAATTTGAAAATGATTCGGGAAAAGACATCACATCACGTTTGTCTTGCAAGAGAAAAAAATTGTGCTCTGAATATGATAAATGGTTTTAATTTTAAGGCTACAATTCAAAAAACATGTTGTGGTAAATAGCTTCATGTTTTTCTTGTTTTCTGTGGTTTAATGTACTGCAAATTGGGATAGAAATTGAACAACTCGATGTGATATTGAAATGTTGAAGTTGAACAAACATTAAACATTAAACAAAAAAACAAACAAAAAACCAAATAAATTTCTTGTAATATTTCTTTTAAAGTAGAATGCACTTTGATAAGATTATCTCTTTGGTTATGCACTAACTGTTGAGGCTGAGAGGCACTTGGGGCGTAGATGCCACAGTTCCCAAATTCTCATAAAATCGTTGACACTGCATCAGAAGAGTCAGATCAAAATTTTTAAATTGTATCTGTTCCAACAGCACCTTCCTTCATTGGTATTTAAATTATAAGGCTTTGGCTAAGCAAAACAATAAATTAAATGACTCTCGTCTAGCTAATGAAAGCGACAATATAACTCCTGAGATGCAGCAACGCAGCATTACAAATTCTCAAAAAAAAAAAAAAGTTAATCGTGCAACTGCAGACTACAGCACCTGCCTCTATCTACGCTTTCCAACTGGTTCCCGTGCAGTGCATTGCATGCGTAGCGGTCATCTCCCGATCCAAGAGAAAAAAAACTTTAATTCCACAAGTATTGGGTGATTCAAGTAGAGAAAATTTTTTCAATAGCCTTTTTTTGACAGATCACGTGTGAGTCGTGTCATGCTGTCATGTTATTTTTGTTTAGTATTGTTTGGCATTTCATAATGGAAAGACTTATTTACGCCTGAACAACGTTTACAAATCGTTAAACTTTATTACTAAAATTCACGTTCTGTAAGGAATGTGTTTCGTGCACTTCGCTCAACTTATGGTCAATGTAATCGTCCTACTGAGCATACTATTCGCAACACCATCACCCATTTTGAGACCCAGCATTCATTATTGGATAATGTTCGAACGAATAGACCACGTCCAGCACGCTGTGAAGAAAATATAGCGGCCGTAGCTGAGAGTGTACACGAAGACCGTGGAGAGTCGATAACCATGATAACCGACTATTTGATGCCTGAAATTTAAGCTCGTGATCTCGGCGACATTTGGTTTCAGCAAGACGGCGCCACTTCCCACACATCGCATCAATCAATGGATTTATTGAGAGAACATTTCGGTGAGCACATAATTTCACGTTTTGGGCCGGTCGATTGGCCACCAAGATCATATGATATCACACCGTTAGACTTTTTCCTGTTGGGGATATGTAAAGTCTAAAGTTTTGTGCGGACATACCCGCTTCCATTCAGGCCTTGGAGGAAAACATCACGCGTGTCATTCGCCAGTTACCAGTCCAAATGCTCGAACGAGTCATCGAAAATTGGACTAAACGGTTGGACCATCTGCGACGTAGCAACGGCCAACATTTGATAGACAACATAATCTTCAAAAAATAAATGCCAAAGAATGTTCCTTCAAATGATAATAAACATTCTCCATTAAATTTGAATTTTCTGTGTTTTTTTCTTTAAAAAAGTAGGGTACCTCGAAATGGATCACAAATTATTTTACGCTTTGGCTTACAGCTTTATCAGTTCATAAAAAGGAAAAACTGCAGGAAATGCCTTGAAATTCTCTAACCGATTATAATTCAAAAACATACATTCCAACAATATATACTAATGTCTTGCATTATAATTATATTTTTTTTTTTTTTATCAATTCAATTCAATTTTATTCTTGTTATACATATAATATATACATTATACTTAGTCTTAAATTTTATATATGAAGAGTTTAAGATTTGTATCTTTTTCTACTTAATTTTAATGTAAGTTGTTTTATAAAGTTATGTATCCGTATTTACAATATTACTAAAGGGAGGCAAAATTTAGCAAAACCTATTTAAATATTTTTATTTTTATACTAAAACGACTAATCCTGAAACTAAACTACATACGATGAGCCAGCTCATTGATATGTTCATAACCCGAATTTAGATATGCGGTGTTAAAATTTTCGCTAATCCTGTTAAGTTTATATTTAATTAATTCTATGCCGGCAAGTGTGTGCAGCCGCTCAGTCGAGAAAAACCCAGGAAGGTTATAAATTAGTTTCAGCAATTTGTTTTGGGATATTTGTAATTTTCTTAAATGACAATTTGCAGCGGTCGCCCAAACAGGTGCTGCGTAAAAAATAACAGCATGAAAAATTGTTTTTAATATTAACTTTTTATTGTTAATGCTAAGTTTAGAGTTCCTGTTGATTAATGAGTATAGTATACTTGTTGGTACATTTACTTTCTTCACAATATATGAAATATGATCTTTGAACTTCATTTTTGGATCCATTGTAACCCCGAGGTATTTAATTGTTTGCTCCCATTGGATAGAACGATTGTCAAAAACAAAATTATTTTGTGGCAGAAAACATGGTTTGCGCTTTCTTGAAAAATAGATTGCCCGTGTCTTTTCAGAGTTCAATTTTATTTTCCATTTATTAAAATAAAAATGTAGTTCAGTTAGGGCATTTTGAAGGTTCGATATAATGTCTATCGATAATACTCCAGAGCTGAGGATAGCTGTGTCGTCTGCAAATATCGACATAGTGCAGTAACTTGAATGTGGGAAATCGGATGTATATAGGTTATAGAGAATAGTAGACAAACAGGAACCTTGTGGGCAACCTGCTGTAATGATAAAAGGGTCAGACGATGATGAACCAATATGAACTCGGAAGGAACGTAGCTAAAAACAATCCGTTCTAACTGCTCTTAGAAAGAAATTTTAATTAACTACATTAACAAGGGTAGGAAACTATTTTAAGTTTTTATTGAAATAAAAAAAATTTTTTTTCTCAAAAATTCGGTCCACAAATTCAATACATTTTCTTTGGTTAAATTTCAACTTGAATTAACAAATATTTCTAAAAGTAAATTTGAATGCATTACGAAAAAGCACTAAACTAAACTTGTACTTCATTTCGTGTTCCCAGTAAAGCATACTGCTGCTTTTACATTTTTAATAAGACTCTCAGAAAAATATGCTGCATGTACACACACGTACACATATAGACAGAAAATAAGTTGATTATAAGCCGATTATATAGTATTCAAACTAGACTGGCAGCGAATAAAACTAAAAGAAGGTAGAAAATTTCATGTTATTTATTTTGAAGCTGGTTGTGGTCTCATGCCAAGAGAAAAATTTAAGTGAAAAGTAGCACAAGCATTGTGTGCGCTGAATGCGTCTGAGTTCGTTGTAACCTAAAATTTGTTGTAATACAAATTTGCTGTGGTAAGTTTTCAAAAACTATTATTTATTAAATATTATGTTAGTGTGCTTTTAAAATTACATATAAATTTATATTAAATTTATGCTTTTTAACTCTCTTCTCGATTGAGCATTTTTCTATTATTTGCAAACTTGTTGCTTTTTTCGATATTATGCTGATATACTTTTTGCAGTCTGTCAACTGTAACCCCGAAAAAAAAGTTTTAATTTATTTTTAAACCAAAAAGTAATAGAAAAAAGAATACATTAAAAAATTTCCCTAAAGGATCAGCACTTTATTTGAAAGTATTTAAATTTTCGAATTAACGGGCTACGAATTATCGTGGTTGTCCTGTAATTAGAAATACTTATGTCGTCTTATAAGCAAAACAATTATGTTTGTTTCGAAATAAAATATTTACGTATGAGTAATATTTAATTTAAACAAGCGTAAAATAATGCTCATACGACAGTGGTAGGAGAATGACTTTTTTTTTATAACCATTGAAACAGTAAAACGGTATGCAGACGGGTACAATGAAATTTCGCAAGATTAGACTACACTGGAAGCCGGTTATAACTAACACCGGTTATAACGAATTTTCATTTACACCGAGCAATTTATACGTTCCCAAGAGTTTTGCATTAATATTTCATACAAAATACTACGGTTATAGCAAACTGTGGTTATAACGAATTTTCGTTTAGAGCGAACTGTTTCTTAACTGCCATAAAAAAAATTCATGGAAATTTATACGGTTATAGCGAATAAAAAAGTTCTCAAATTTTTCTTTGTAGTATTTTAAAACTGTACATTGTCAACAATTTAAAAAAAATAAAGAAAGAATTTAAAAAAAAAAATTGTGAAAACTGTCAATAATAATTAAATACTACTGTTATAAAGAACTTCGCCTATAGTAAACAAAATTGTCGTTATAACCGAACTTCACTGTACTTCAAAGCAATTACAACTCCATAATTGTTGCGAGTTATTGAAAGAAAAAGATGTAAAAATTCTTCTAATGCAACATATTTTAAACTGTTGATTCTACGTAATTGGAAACGAAGAAGAATCAACAACTCATCATCAATCAACTCTTTATCTACATATTCTAATGACGTAGTCCTGGCTAGGCTTTAAGACAAACGTTTAAAACGTTACTACATTTTACACCCCGCCCTTTCCTTTCTTTGTATTTAACTTTTTTGCCACAATGACTTTGATGCTTCTACTTAACATATTTAAGCACTTAAAAATCAATTAACACACTACCATTATTAGTTTAATAATGATCACCAGCAGCCTCTTTATGTTCATAGTTCGTTAAGCAAAGAAGCTGAAAATTTTGTAAACAAGTTTAGGGTCACAAAGTTTATACGTTAAATTGGTGACGAGAAGGGGTTTGTGCGGGTGCTCTGCAACAGCTTGGTAGATAAAAGAAATTAATATAAAAATTATTACAATATGGAGCAGTATAAAAGGACTTGTAAAGAACGTGTTAAATTATTTAAGTATACAGTTTATGACAAGGAAAATTAATTTGCTTTTGTGTGTGATTTTTATGGGAATATGACGAGCACTATGAAATGACATGAGTTGCTAACTGTCTATGTAATATACCAAAAACGATAAATAAATTTTATCGAGCTAAAGGAAAATTCAAAGTCTATGTTAGATATTTTAAAAATATATGAAATTAATTTTTTAATCTTCCTGAGTAAAAACACATTTTTCCATAATCCTACTAACGCGAAGGCTTTGTTTCAAATTGAAATTAATTATTATCTGAAAAGACAAGCGTTCTCCAAAAAAAAGGAGGAAATTTTTTTCATATTGGGAAGTGCATTTGTTCTCAAATTACTTTTACACGTCATTCTCAAATGGTTTTCCAATGCGTAATTTAAAAAAAAAAAAACATATGGAATCTTAGTGAAATAAATTTTTTACTTCGAAACTTATTATTTCTTCATTTTCACATAATAAATAATTTTGTATTCACAAGCGAAACATAATTATGTAATATTTTTCATTTGAAATAAATAAAATATTTAAAATTTATTTGTCGCTTTAAATGGTGCCAGCACGTTTATTAAAATGCCACTCCACTTGCCTTCAAGTGTTAAAGACAAACCTTTGAAAATTGAATTGTGCTTGACATTTGTTGTGTTATTTTGTGTGACCCATAGGGAAAGTTTCAAATAAATACCTTTAATACCTTTGTTTGATTGTTTGTTTGTTTGAACCTTATAAAAGCCCAAACCGCTGGACCGATCTTTCTGAAATTTTCATACCATATTACCGGGACTCTTGAATGAATTATTTTTTTTAATCATGCCCACTTTTGCGCTTCCTTATTTAATTATGCTACTCCTTCCACATGGTTTTTAACAGATTTTATAATATATACGACCATTTGTGGACCAATCGCGATGAAATTTGATGCACTTAGTCTGTGTAACTCCGGGTATTACTTTTTTCAAAAATAAACCAGGAGGGCGATAGGGGGGAAATATCTGCCCCTCCGACACGATCCAACCGATTTTAATAAAATTTAGAACATGGATAGATCTGCATCTAAAAAAGCTCATAGGTAATGTACATTTTCAAAACCAGGACCAGGAGGGCAAAAGGGGAAATAGTTCGGCCGCTCCAAAACTACATAGCCGATTTTTATGAACTTTAAAACTTGGATGTATTTGAGTTTAAAGGATAGATTGACAATTGTGCAACTCCGGGAAGGTTAGAGACTTTTAAATTTCTTTTAAACTAGGATCACGAGAGAAAGTAGGGGCAATTTCCACGCCAGCGAGACCATCTAAACGATTTAAATGAAATTATTTTTTTTATCCGGGACCAGCACTCAGGAGATGAGTCCTACACATGCAAAGCATTGTGCTGGAACTATAGGAAAGAGAGGAAAAACGACAGGAGGTGGAGCTTATTTATTTATTTTTGCAGCTCTTTCGCACGTTCTTTATACTCGTAGCAGTGCTGAAGCTTCGGTTTAGTAGCCATATTTTATTATTGTTTTACTTCGCCGGTGCTACACAATACCGACGAAGGAGGGCGTTCTGATGCGATTGTGGATTGCTATCAGCTGAAGCCGGTATTGTTCAGTGACCAGTGACTATGCCTTCGGCCAACAACTGACACACAAACACACACTAATGCACATCAGAAAAATGCGAAATGTTTATTTTTATTTTAAAATTTTAGTCTGAAACTGGATTTGAACCCAGGTCTGTTTTTGGTTTTATAGTCAACGTGCAGACTACCATACATCGTGCCATCGCCATCCTCAATTTATGTTTTTGCGTCTAGAAGGACACATATGCCACATATATGTTTTTTAAATAGGACCAGGTTGCGTCGTAGGGGTAAGATATGCCTTTGCGAAAATGTATAACGGTAACGATAGATAATAACGAGAACGAATCTGCGGGTAAAAGCTAGTAGTTCCTGTTCATTCCACGGTTTTTACAGGAATGAATTCTAGATACATAAAATGTATTTCAGTGATATAATTTTGACATTTGATAAACATAGAATTACAAAACAGAGTTGACCACAGAGTTGGTATTGAACCAGGGCTACAAAATTCTTCAACAATTTCAAATGATAAAAAAGTCATTTTATTTCAAAGGTTTGACTTTGTGTTTGCTGGGAAGTTTTATTTAATCCAAAAATAAAAATTCAAAAAATTCAAAGATGAGAGTTAAAATCAAAAAAAAATTTCGAGTGAATTATTAGATTTTTTAATTTTCTTAAATTGAGTTTACTCTTCGTCGAATCGACGAAATATTAAAAGTAAATTTAGTGAAGCCATGTTTAAAGTAAAAAATTAATAAACAAACATTTTATTAAAAATACAGAAAGAAATTAAAAATTAAAAATTTTTTTCGATACGAATTTTAACTTTTTTTTTTATTTTTTTTACATTTTGCTAACAATGACAACTTAACGTTGTTGGCAAAACTACCATAATATCAACATATATACATATAACATTGATATGATTAATAGTGAATGAGCTTCGGCGATTCGACGAATAGTATCCATTCAGCTTTAATATTAAAATATGAGTTGTGAGGCCCTGACAAAATCGTTAAAAATGAGAAAAAAGAAATACAAAATTTTATATTTTAAGGCAAAACTATTCGAAAATATAATTAAGCAGTTGTATGCTGTTTGCCTTCTGCCATTATAATTGTCCGTTTTCCTTTATTCTAAAATCAAAAGTAATTTTTACATTATTGTGATAAATTCATTATGAACTTAAACACAACTTAATTTTCATTCATTTAATTGTAATAATTGTAGTTCAAATATACTTATATCACTAATTTTAAATATGCAAAAAAGACAACTTTGCGCAATTATTTTATAATATTTGTTCGGTATATAAATGTAGAACAAAAAGTTTTGTTAATTAATAATTTTCCATATTTTCATTTTAAATTCAATAGCAGAAGTGCCTGTCGAAGGATTATTTTTCGATTTTTGTCCTTCACCTGCATTTAAAATTCCCTCCTTAAGTTTCCTGTTTTTTTTTTCTTCCCATAAACTTTCCAATTTTTGCAATGAAACAGCTTTTACTTTTTATTGCGGATTTTATCTCAATACTTTCTTTTTACTTCTCAACTTCTGATTTATTTTCACATTTTTTGCCTGCCAACAGTTTTTTCTTTTCTCTATCGAATTAATTAAACAACTCGGCAGAAATATAACAGGAAGAAAATACTTTTTTATTTAATGAAGATCTTGTGGAAATCTTTAAAACAGAATATTTAATAAATTTTATAAATATTGTAAAAAAAAGTAAAAAAAAAATATGATAAGAGAAGCAAAAATTATGCGTCAATAATTCAGTTAAAAACCTTGATTAAGTTAAATGAAAAATAAAAAGAAACAGAAACAGAATTTCTTAAAATTATATCGTATTAATTTTTAACAAAAACTACAATTTCTTTGCTGCACCATCGAGGCGCCATTGTTTGCATCAAGCGGAAGGAAATGCTCTCTATTGCTATGAAAATTATGGGCGTTATTTGTTTTCTTTTTATTATGAATTAATCTTTAAGACAAGAGTTATTTGTGTCAGATGGTAAATCTGCTGCATGGTTATTTTCATAAATTTAAAATATTTATGCAAATAAATAACAGAAATGGGGCAAATATTTCTCTTGCAACAGTCAGGCATACAAATAAAATTCGGCATATGTTAAATAGAATAACGAATTTTACATAGAAATTGTGAACGAAAAATAAATTTATTACACATTGAAGAAGAACATTTGTTTTTGGAAGGCTGGCAGCATAAATAATTTGCAGCATCATTTAAATAAAAAAACATTTTTTTTTTTTCTTTCAGTGAACTCAAGAAACCGAAAGAGGGTTTCACTAATAACCAATATGTCGCAAATGCTTGACGATAGAATGACATCTCACTGTCGAATCACCTTCTCGCTACATATTGCAATAAGCGGAGTAAGAAAATTGTAGTAAAGATCCCACCAGACTTAAGCATTGAGTACTTCAAAATATCAGTATAGTTGAATGATCATACTCTACAGTACGCAGCACTTATAAAAATCACAATTTAAACTGGGAAAGTACTTGTTAGTATTAGGACATCAGTGTTTTCAGTGACAACTACTCACATCCCAGAAAAAATACATTTGGTACCGGTAAGCAGCAAGAAAAAATTATGTATTAAAACGGCGCCGCACGAAAGGGCATTCATGCTGTAAATGGAAACCGAAAATGTCTCAGCAATTGGAAATTTTTTTTAAAAACATACTGCCGGGAATACAGGCGAACAAATATATTAATTTCACTCCTGGAACAGTTTATTGGGTATAATGGTGCGTCTCCCATTGGAATGATGCGTTTGTAACTGTGCTGGTAATCGGACAATTTTTGAACTTTTGTGGACGTAAGAGAGGTATCAATAATATTGAGGATATCACGAGCTTCCCATGTCTAATATTTTTCCAAGGGTCGCCGTTTCGCTTCTTCAGCAGCTACGTCCGCGTATTCATTACCTCTAATGCCAACAACATGAGAGGGTACCCACATAAGTTTGATATTGTTTAAATTTTGCTTACAGAAGTTTCTTATTTGATTAATTACTGGCAATTCGTAATGTGAGTTTTTGCTGGCAAGAATAGATGAGAGACTAACGGAGCAGATGACATACTTCGCAGTTTGCTTTTTCGCGTATTGTACTGCAGTGGGGATGGCCAATGCTTCAGCTGTGAAAGTTGAACAATAATCAACGATAAATCCGGCATTTATTAGGCTGCCATTTGGAGTGACAGTTGCAAAAGTAGTATGGTCCTTGGATTTGGATCCATCGGTGTAGAGAAACTCCCAGCTATTTGCAAATAAAACTCTCGGTGATAGCTTTTAACCCAGTTTTATATATATATTTGAAGAGGTAGTGAGTGGCCTTAGGCAGATCTGCCAGCTATAGATTGTAAAAAAAAAAAAAAAAAAAATTCAATCAATCAACACTTCACTCATTTTAATATGTACTAGTAAATTAATAAAGAACACGTACTTGGTAACACTGTTTATTAATTTGCCATTTTACTTGCCGCAAGTGCCAAAAAATTCACTTGCTAGAGAATTTTCTAGTAAGTAGTCTCGCAATTTCGAAAAATGTGACTGTATTGGTGAAAAACTTTGACTGCATTGAGTTTTTAGGACTTGTACTTGCATGTGTAAATGCCAGGTTACCTACGTGTAGCTTTAGATTTTAGATTGCAAATCGGTTCGATATTATGCATATCGGTATGATTAAAATGCAACTGTAAGGCATACGTTTTAGAATTATGAAGAACTTTTTACTGTTTATAATTTTGTTATACACTTTTCATTAGATGCCTTCCTATGCAGAGATGAATCCATCATTATTATTATTTATGCTCTATATGAATCGGCAACAGCTATCGAACTCTTCTTCGAGAACGGAAATCCACACGTTATACTATGAATTAAAAAAGAAACAAGGCAACAGTTCTGACCTCATTTTCGGTAAAAATATCATACATTAGCAGTATGCTGCTGTCATCCTCTTTAAAAAAAGTGATATGTGAATTTAAATATAAAATTTTCAGAAGTGTTGGATTCCCAATGATTAGTTTTAAATCCTTTCTTGCCGTCTAACATAAACAATGAAGAATACTTTAATATTGTGTACCATTAATTTATTATGATTATAAGCACATATTAACAACAGCACCACTGCTGGCTTTAAAGAAAACAAATGTAATAATTTCGTGCCAGGCATTTTAAATAAAATCTATTTTATCTCTTCGCATGAAGCGCTATTTAAGGGATTTTGATTTGTTGCCGCATTTCAATATTTTCGTTGGTTTTTAAAATAAATTTCATAATTAATCACGTCTTAAAGAAATGAAATAACAAATATACGCATATAGCGGGTATTTTTTTATTAGTTGCATCAAAATTTAGAATGTTAAACAAGACAGAAATATTTGTGGAAAGTAATACAGAGGCGTAAAGTATTGGCACGAACAAGCGTGGCCAATGAACAGTATCACTTTTGAAATTAAAGTTGTCAGCAAATTGATTTTACAATAAAACGATTGTTAAGTCAGCATTGCACGACACCGCTGGCCATTTACCGTAACGGCAGCTCCAAGTTCATTGCGAATCTGATCATGCTACCGGTGTATACGGTGTATAAACAGCACCAAACAGTCAATTTTAGTGGCTATAGTGGTGATGCGTAAACGGCTTGGTGAGGATTGTCTTCGCCCCGCATACAATACTCTTGCTTGTTGTCGTTTCCATTTAACCAGAAATGAGCTGCATCCAACCAATGCCAAAATTGGCATCGATGCCAATAGTAACCCTTTGGCTTCAATGCTTACACGCGCCATATTTTATAGGCATGTAAGCCAGTGCTTTTAAGTAAAATTTCCATGTACTTGAAGGACAAAGGCCAGCAGGTTGAGCACAATGAAGACTCTTCATTTCGGCGTCATCTTCAATAATTTGCACTACAGCAGCAATATTCGTCTCTGTACGCACATTACTTTGTCTTGTTGATGGTTTGCAATCGAGTAGAGTAAAATAATAAAATCCAAAAACGATCAATTAGTTGCTCGCTACGATTTAAACAAGAGGAAGCGCCAATGAAGTACGCGAGCAGATTTATTTATTTATGACCACTTATCTATGTTTGTTATTTTTTTTAGCTGCCTATGTGTACATTTCATTTCGTGCTAATACCAAAAACGTCAGTAGATCTTTAACCAAATTCTTGAAAAAAGTTAAGAAATTTCATGTTCATGTTTATACAATAACTCCCAAAAAATCTGTGAGAATTTCGAAATATACATACGAAATACACTAAATAGCTTCATCAAACAATAAAGACAGCAAACATTTTATTATTCGAATCCAACCTATTTAAATCTTTCTACATAGATAATTGGTCATAATTAATTTCGACTGACGTTGAATATATGGCAAAATAATAATATAATTTGTTTATTTATTTATTTAAAAGTAAATTTCCAAGCGTTTCAAAATAAATTTGGAAGCATTGTTATGACGTTAAATGACTCATAATTATGACTTGCCAAAACTTACTGAATAGAAATGTCAACACAAATTGATATTCTCAGTTGTCAAATCCATATATCGATAGTTCTCATGCAGCTAAAAAGCACACCCGATATATATTCGTAAGTATACATATATATTTAGAAGAAGTCTAAAGACACATTGTTATAGGAAATAGCAGTATTACAGCGAAAAATTTTATACAAAACGAAAGGAAGAAAAGCCAAAAATATTAAGGAGGCTGCTCTCTCTAACACAAGAAGTACTTGACTATGCCAAAAAATTATATGAAAAGCCCTAAGAATTTTGTGTGGTTTTCATATAAATTTTGTACAGACAAGTACTGTTTGTGTTAGAGAAACAGCAGTCAACTGATTTTAAGGGTTGAGTTTCTTTCTTAAAGACATTGGTGTGACTCTTCCTCCTAAGTTTGTATAACAATGAGACGTTTAAATAAATATTTACAAGAAGCAAGATAATACCCAGCAGGCATGAAAGAAAACGCAGAAACTAAGGCTGGAGTTGCAAGCGAACATTACGAATTTTCATTTAGTAAACTCAGCAGTAGCAGTAGCTGGTAGTTATTAAATAAATTTATAAAACAGTTTGCTTATATGCATTTGTAGTTGTTGTTATTGCTATTATTTGTGATTTATTGTTTGTTTGCCTATGAGTACAACAATAGTTCAGGCCAGCTCTTACGAACTAAATACAATATTTAAAGGCCGAATGAAATTATTTTATTTTGTTATTTTTTTTAGAAAAGCCTTTAGCCATCTTTTATATTTTATTTTGCTCTTATATGTCATGGTAGAGTTTACGGATTCAGTTCTTCGTGAATGAATTTGTTTTTCATTTAAACAATTAAATAGAAGCGCCACAAATAATTTGAACGGCAACTTACTAAAGAAAAGAAATTTATATTTTCAGTATATTTGTGAACTTTTAGTTTTCGTATTGCTTTTTGTACTGAATTAAAATAATTGCTTGATTGATTTAATTGGTTGATGATGAATAGCAATTAAGCTTTTAGTGGGTTTGAAGTTTGGCAACTAAGAAACCCAGATAAGCTATTGAAATAAAAGAGCAATTGAAAAGAAAATTATAATGCCACCTGCGATATAAGTGTTTGAAAATATAATAGAAATGACATGGCAACATTTTTCTTAAGAGTAACGGTATATTTTTTTCTACTACAATTTGGGTGTAAGTGTAAATGAAATGCAAAGAATGATAACGGGAATTTGTTTTTGTGTAAAATTTTGAAAATTTTTATCCAAAAATATCACTTTTATCGGTCGTTGATCACGTAAACACGGTATTGTGGTTGGAAAAAAAAAATAGAAACGCAATACATATTGCTAGAAAATTTTGAATTTAATATCATTATAAAAGGTAATTTAGGTAAGTTTCAATAAATAGAATATATTCTATAAGGAATTATCGGAATTTGTGAATTTGCATACTATTTTAGTGCGATTTGGAACAAAATGGGTCGTGGCTGGCTCACATTCTACTAGTCCAGAGAGAAATACGATTAAAAAGTTTAGGGCAGAAGGAAAGAGCATGTCCGAAATTGCTACAATAATGGAGTGCTCTAAAAAAAGTGTTTTCTGCTTTGAATTTTGTTCCTAAAAAGGAAAAACCAGATGCAGAAACCGTGCAGCGAGCGATAGGTGGGATAAAAGTCTGATACGACTTGCTAAAAAGGAACCATTTTTCTCATTGACGAAACCTAAAAATGAGATGGAAGCACCAGTGAGTAGCAGAACAGTGCAAAATAGGCTTTTGGAGCAAGGGTTGAAAAGTACCGCTCTTGAGTAAAAAAAATATGAAAAAACGGTAAGGCTTTGGCCATAAGCATTTATCACAAAAAAACTGGGCAAACGTGCTATGGTCAGATGTAATGAAGATAAATTTGTTTGGATCCGATGGGAAACAATATGTTAGGCGACCAGACAACAAAGCATACGTTCTAAAATACACTAAGAATATCCACGGCGGTGGATCCATCCTGATATCGGGATGTTTCTCTTCTTCTGGTGTCGGCCCAATATATTGGATAAAAAACAAAATGTGCACCCCGGACTTCGTGGAGATATTGCAAAGCATAATGCTTCCATTTGCTGAGGAAGAGATGCCCTTGAGATGGGAGTTTCAGCAGGACAATGATCCAAAACACAACTCCAAATTGGCAAAGAACTGGTTTGCTGTCAACAAGGTACCTCTTATGGAATGGCCTTCGCAGTCACCGGACCTTAACCCAATAGAGCACATTTGGGGAGTGCTCAAAAGGAAACTGGAGGGTTACAGTCCAAAAAATAAGAACGAATTGTGGAAAAAAATCCAGGAAGAGTGGCTTTCTATTTAGCCGGACGTCTGCAAAAAATCAGTCGATTCCATGAGTCGCAGATGCAATGCAGTTATCAAAAACAATGGTGAAGCAACAAAATACTAAAATGAGATAACTTTTTAACAACAAATAAAAAGATGTGTTTTCCAAGAATTGAAAACTTTTAGGCGTTTCTATTATTTTTTCCAGTAAAAATACTGACTCTTTACATTATTAGTCCTATAATGTATTAAAATAGGCATGAAAAGGGGAATGATTAGGTTTTTTCTTAAGATGTATGTCTCGTATATGGAAACTGCATACACATTTTCTTTATCAAAACGAAACTTGATTAATATATGTTAAAAATTTGAAGAAAAAACATTCGGTTCTATTATTTTTTCCAACACTATATGTATGTGCAAACAAGGGCGGTATTCAATATCGATCTATGTATGTAAATCTTCATTTAAATTATATTCAAATTTCAAAAATTACTTTCACAAAATACATTTCATAAAATGTGTTTTTAAATACAAAAAAGTGACGAACGATTTTAAACTCATCAAATGTCCTATTTAAGTTATTCGTAGGCAGATAATTAAAATTTTTCTACATCTATGGAAAATATTCATATTTTTCTAATGGAAAATGACAAACACTAAAATCGTAGAAACCTTCTGAAGAGCAGAATTGTTTTACAGTTGTTTTGTTTTGTTTTGTTTTTTTTTTTAAATTTTTCAAGAATAAAAATTATATGTACGTGTTCCCAATATGGATTTGTGAAACATGCCATTAAATCTCAAAGGATTTGTAAGGGAAATATAAACGTAATGCCTACGCAAAGAAGGAAGTACAAACAGCTCAGATGCTGCATTAGTCGTAACAACAAGTTTCTTCGTTTAAATACGAATATCATTGTATATGCTTGGGGCTATGTTTGTGTATGTGTCGTATGTTTCTGTAGCTGTGTATGCACAAAATATGATTAAAGCCGTCTTTGTCACAATAAGCAGATCAGGACGTATTTGTATTTGGTGAGCAAGAAATAAACCAACATTTTCAAAATTGCAACAAGTGCAGCCAGGTAGCACAAAGTTCATTCATATGCGTAACTGGTTTCTCAAAAAGTCCAAAGAAAACAATTCAAAATATGACTGCTTATTGAATTTGTGCCTACTACTACTACTTTACTACTCCAAAAATTTTAAATATGAAAGTTTTATTAACCCAAAAATGTGTAAACACGATGACATTAAATCAATAAGAATTTTTTTTTTTAGTTTTTGGACCAGTGCTCAGGGTTTGCTTGCTGCAAAACTATTTGAAAAATGATACTGTAGAGAAAAGACAGCAAACGTTGTGATTAGAAGGAATGGGACTTAATTCTGGCACCACTTTGCATATCGGAATTTTTGTTAATTTATAAAGCAGAGCTGCAATAATTAGACTACAGGAGTTCAATTTTATGTGACTTAATGAAACGGTGTTGGAAATTTTATAAAAATTGGAACAATAGTTTTTGCAAAGAATTCATTTTCCTGCATTTACTTTTTTGGTACTTTTTTATCCCCTTAGGTTAAGTTTAGAAGGGGGACGAGGCAGCGGTATAGCTATTTCAACCGGACCCCGGTAGAATCTATTGCGCTTATCTGCTGGATAAGATTTTGGAGAAAAAGAATGAGCAGAGTTGAAGAAGAAGATTAAGAGGAAGGCAGATCGCGTCTTTAGAAAAAATCACATGTCGTACAGCCAGCTAATCGCCACAATGAAGCCCTTGATATCTTCCATAGAATGCTGCACGGTATCACTTAGCTCCAGAAGAAACAAAAATGTTTATGTACGTAAAAATTTGTTCTATACGGAAGTAGCAAAAAGGGGAGCAATTTGCAATATGCAAATCTAGAAAAAGTGCCAAACCTTATCTAAGATTTCTTTAAGCAGAGTGGATTTTAATTTATATTAAAGGTACTCATGAAAACGTTTAAAAGCCTGTGCAAGCAGTGCGTTCTTATACTCGGCTAATTATTACACTGTCAAAAAATTGTAAGAAAATTCATTTGCACAGACTTTGTAAAGTTGTCCAAGAATTTTGAGTCGTAAACTTGCTTAGTTGAATTGTACAATTAATACACCAGCATATCATCACTTTTTCCACAAAAATTCTTGTGTCTTAACATATCACAAATAGAAACTTTCTTAAGGTATTTTTGAAGAAACGTACACTTCTTAGACACACATTTTTATTTTTCAACTTTTATTACTTAATTTTTTTCATGGCGTTGCTAAAAAAAACTGACTATAACTGTTCAAAGTTGCGCAACAGGTTAGAAGTGGGCTTTATGGTACAAGTCATGGCAAATTTAAGCGCTTTCATGAGAAACCTTATTACACTCCTTATAAGAACCAAAATTCCCTAAACCGGTAAGTTTTATCCCCTAAAAGAAGCAAATATCAAAAGAGTACCAGACATTTGTCTGCTTACTCTTTTCTAGATTAAAATACATTTGGAACTTTAGTTCCATCTATAATATTTCCCGATTTCTTACTGCATCTATACATCGGCAGGGGAGCCCACATTGAAATTTTCAACTCTCTAGCTTTAGCCGTTTGGGCTGGGCGATGACAACCCATTTAGTCACGTTACTCATTTAAATTATGTATTTTATATGTATTTATATTATATATTTTAACTTCGCAGCCGTTCTATTGTTCAAATGTCTACGAAGGAGGGCGATCTGAGCACAGACACATCTTCACGAGGTTTAAACACACACTAAATTCCTCAGTTGAAATGCAATAAAAGTTTGATTCGTAATAAAATTTCAGTCTTGGAAAGAATTCAAATGTTATATATAGATGATATTAATGACTTTACAGACAACCACCACCCTGTTGAGACAAAGAATACTGATGATGTGTTTAGTGGCATAGAATTTTCTATTTACTTGTTCTACACAACTGGTGTTGGAAGTCTGTTGGAGATTAATTGTTCTTCTTATTTTATTCTAAAATCAAAAGTAATTTTCACATTATTGTGATAAATTAATTATGAACTTAAATACAATAAAATTTCATTCATTCATTGATTTGTTTAAAATTTTTTAATAGAACTTTCATATTGTTTTTTCTCGCTCTGGCCTAATATTTGCTTCTATATCCTTCTTCCTTTTGGAATGCCTTTCTTCAGGCAAAAAATAGTAAATATTTGCAATACTTCCTGTTCGTACAAAGTGACTGCTTCTCAAATTTGTTCTTCTATGATTGTTCTTGTCACCCCAAGGAATTGTTTATTTGTAGCCAAGCAAAGCAGGGGATATTAAATTTTATACTTCAGGTCGTTATAGTTTTATTGGCGATTTTTATTTATATTTATTTGGCATTTGATCTAGAAATTACAGCAAACTGAATTTTGTTTATTACCGCTGAGAAATATGTTAAATTAAAGATGTTCTGAGAAAAATCCTGTGGAAAATTACAAATAGAGAGGCAATTGGCACGTCCCTGCAACTACCGAAACAAAATTACTGACGCCCTTAAACAAGCTAAACACATTTGTAGTTTTTGATTTTTAATTTACTCAGGCCATAATTTTGGACTTGGTTATTGCTTCTGGAGGAAATATGTTTTACGGTCAGGACCTTATGATGAACCGCGCACTGTTGGGTTTAGTCAGAATTAAAATAGATTAGAGATGGGAGTAGCAACGATTTACGGGGCTATAGGAAATCATGCTCTTTGGTTTAATTGCAACGGCTATTCTAGGAGCTGTAATGATCACCAAAAGGAAGAGAATGTCTTTCACCACTTTTGTCAGTGTTCTGCAGTGTCTGATATTCGCAGGAAGAACTTCGGCTCCCTGGGCAGAGCTGATCAGTCTATTTAGTTTCCATAGGGAATGTGGTTGGATGAGCTGATATACCATACGTCAATTGGACATATCCTGTAAACGATTGAATCAAAACTACTTCACTAAAATTAAAAAAAAACAATTTATTTACATTTTTTTTTTATCTTCGACCAGGACTCTGGAGATGACCTTTAAACATGCGATGCATTGTGCTGGAACTAGAGGAAGGGGATAGTGAGAGAGATGTCAGTTTTCACTATCTCAAAACTCTGCTTTTGCCAGCTCTTTCCTTATAGCAGTGTTGAAGCGCCTCTGATGTCAAGGAGATTTATTTTTGAAGCTTCGTTTTTGTAACGATTTTTAAAAATTATTTTACTTCGCCGGTGCTACACAATACCGACGAAGAAGATATGAGCGGATGGACATTTTAAATCTAGGCAAAATGAAATCTTTTATAATTAGAATTTTTAACGCCTCTTCTTAGAATAATCTAGACTAACAATTTCATATCTTTTATGTGGAGCGGTTTGGCTTTGGCTACAAAACACTCTTTTTGTTTCCATAATCTCTGCAATCTTCTTATTTGAGGCAGATTTAGTTGCTTTATTTCTTTAAGGTCTGCTAAAAGAAAGTAGTTTCTATGATTAAAATGTGAAAAACTCAGGAGATGTGAGAAGGAAAGCAGAGTGTAGTTTGGTTATCGGTTGGATGAACTTGTCACACGGTCGTTTGCCTTGCTAAAATAATTCTTTATTCTTCTTCATGTGCGGCCACTATTCACTTTGAAAATTTCTTCTTCTTTCAATACAATCACAACAACTCAAAATTCCTTATTAAGGATTCTGCACTGCTAAAGGTAAACGATGAAGCACAAACCTTGAGCATCCTCAAAGACGGGGAGTTGTAATATTCTTTGCTACTGTGACCGCTGGCGAGGGCTTTGACCTGCAGTTATCCACTTAGTTAACAGACAACTTAATTTTAGATCCACTTTCATATACATATTGTAACATATCGGCACTAAAGCTTGTGATTGTTGTATTGTATCAATTCCCTGAATAGTCGAAGCGTTGTTATTTCTGAGCGACTGAAAGCAAACTCGGCAGCCTACTTTCCCATACACAAATTTCATTGGAAATTAGTGGAAACACTGCCTCATAATATTTCTTCACGACTTCCAACACTTCTACAATAACAGGCTTCGTGTCTTAACGATTCGTGAAAGCAATTTTTGTAGGTTTTGCTGAATTTTGGAGGTCTTCGCTTTTAGTATAATTTGGGTCAGCACGTGACCGTTTGTTCCACTGTTTCTTGAGGAAAATAGTCACACGACTCCTCGTTAAGTACCCATTGCTTTTACTTGAAAAGTATTTTTTTTTACCATCAGAAAAGGAATTTCAAAATAATTGTCCTATTAAAGAGCGCTATTTGCTAAAAATCATATGAATTTATTTATTTCTTTTTTCCAAAGGTAATTTGTAACACTCAATTTGTGCTACGACCTTGAAAAGGAAAAGACAATGTACGAAACTTCCCAAAAAGACAATCCTCTTGTCAGGAATTTAGTAAAACATAAAACTTTTGGAAGAGAAGTTGCTTGTTGATTATATTTAATTGAAAATTCACTTAAAAATTCTTACCGCCAGCAATGAAAACTTTATGTATAACTCTAAGTGGAAAAAACTAGTGAAAGATTACAAAAAAACGGGGACCCTTCTCGTTTGCAAGGAACGATTTTATTTTGCTTTGCAAAAAAGGATAAACCATCATATTCTTTCACATTCACATATTGATTTACTGAAAATAAACTAATGATTGAAAATAAAACTGTTATTATTTCCTTTATTTTATAAAAATTATGTTTTAAATTAAAAGGAAAAATAATAATAGTAATCGCGACGAATTCAATGCAAATCTTTTTAATGACAAACAACATTTGCATTAAAAATTTCCTTTGAGCTCTTGCTTATATTATTTGTTTTTAATTTCTATTTTCTTGCATTGAAACAGGCACGTAGTTTATTTGGGTGAAAGGCTTTCAAAATAAAAAAAAAAAAAAATATGTCTACTTAATGTGAAAGACAAAGTTTTAATAAAGTGAAAAAAAAAATTCAAGCTCTGTACGAAATACATTCGCAAGATGTGGCAATGAAAAAAATAAAAATATTTTTATGAATAACTTGCAGAAGTATTAAAATATTCAGTTTTGAATCGCTTAATGTTTCATGACAATACCGAACAAAAAACCAAGATACCGAAATAATTTTAATGTAACTTTTCGTGACATAAGCAGAAAAGAAATAAATATATTTTCCTGAAAATAAGCTATCAAAATTATATAATTGTGAATTCAAGCCATGTTTTCAACAGATTAAATAATTTCAATTCAGTGCCAGAAGTTGAGAATTTTATGTGCAAATTATGTAGTTATTTAATTGTTTCTGAAAGAAATTCTATATATTTTAAATGGAATTTGCCAATCTTCTAGAAATATTTCCTGTAAGACATATTCTATTTAAGATTTCAAGAAATTTTTTCAAAATATACAATATTATAGATTATGACCTATAGAAAAACTTTGAAGTTGTTCAATCGGAATTGTGTTTTTGCTGCATGAGCACTATCGATATGGGAAACAATGGTTTGACAGCTGAGAATAGCAAACTGTTCAGTAAGGTTTGGCATGTCATCATGTTTAATGCTTAGAAATTGTGGAAATTTACTTTGAAAAAAAAATGAAACTTTTCGCAAAGTTCATAAAGCACTTCGTCCATTTTGCGGGCGGTCAGGGTAATCGGCCTAGTGAGCAAGCAATTCGTGCAGTTATTGATCGGTTTCATTCTAATTTTACTTTTCTCGATTCGAAACCATCAACAGGATAAAGAAATGTGCTGGCGGCAACATCGGTTTTTAATATTTTTCAAAATGACCAAGAAGCTGCTGTTACGGTCTATGGTGAGCAGTTTAGAGCATGCTGACTGAGCTGATTTATTTCCAAAAATTAATCAGTTACACATCAAGAACATTTGGTTCCAACAAGACCCAAAACATGCCATACAAAACAATCTATTTATTCCAAAATTAAACTGGTGACAACTTTATTTCCAGAAGTGGTCATCTTAACTGGCTCCCTCGTTCTTGCGATTTACGTCTCTCTATAAACTTTTATGGGGCTATGCTAAGTCAATGGTTTCTGCCGGCAAACCAGCAACTCTTGAATCATTGACAGCCAATATTAAAGGCAGCATTGACGACATACGGTCATATTTATTGAAGAAAGTAGTAAAATATTCGACGAAATGGACCATGCAATTCCTAGCCGCGGCTCAGATGTGCCAGAAATTATGTTTTAAAAATAAATCCCATGAAATTATCTAAAAAATTTAAATAAAATGAAAATCCTTTCAACAATATTTCTATTTTGTATTATTATTTCTTTTAAGTTCTTTAATATGAAATATTTGATTTAGAAATGATTTCTTAAATTGATGTTCAGTTTTTTAATTCATATCGAAGATTTTGATATTGAAATTGTTCAACTCAAATTTATCATATTTGATTATTAGCGTGGGTTGATTTTTGAGTCAAAAAATTCATGTTTCAAATTTTATAATAATTGACCAAATTGTTTTATTTGCAAATATCTTGGAATTTTTAATTATAAAAATTTGAAATACAAAAATAATTCAAAACTACGAATTTCATAATAATAATTTTTTAATTATAATTAGTATTTGTGTACAATTTGAATGCGTACGGTTTAAGTCTGCAAACAGATAGAAATTCAATTGATTTTAAGGGCAACGAAAGACAAGAACATTTTTAGTGTCAAACAAAATACTGAGAATGATAACAGATGCGCCGTGGTATATAAAAAATTCTAACATACACAAGGATTTAAATATTCCGACAGTCAAACAAGAGATAACAACATACGCAACGTCATACCTAACCAAACTCCAAGATCATCCAAATATACTAGCCCGAAATATTTTAAGCGAAAGAGGGTTCATTCGACTGAAAAGAAGGGATACTCTTTCCCTAGCCCGAACGTAGTAGACGCGGAAATAAAACTATACGAGCAATAAATAATTTTGTACAGCTAAGCTGTACTTAATAATAATTAGCAATTAGTTCTTAAGATTTGAATGCTTATTGTTAGTTCAATTGATTTTGAAGATTCAATAAATAATATATATTGTGTAAAAAAAAACAAAAAATTATAATTATATTATTAATAGACCTTTTTTAATATAAAAAAAAAAAAAAAATTTTGTAATTATATTTATTTTTGAGCGATGGTCCTTTTTGTAAAAAGTTTTTTCAATTATTTAATTTCAAAAAAAAAAAAAAAAAAAAAAAAAATAACAAATTTTAAAATAAATAATTGAAAAAAACTTTTCATAAAAAAGACCATCGCTCAAAAATAAATATAATTAAAAACATTTAATAAAGGTCAAAATAAAAATAGAAGTGAGACTAATTAATAATTTTTGTTTAATTCAATTAAAGAAAATGAAAAAGTTTTTGTCAAATTGAAAAAAATTTTTCTCCACAAATTCAAAAATTTTAAACAAATTTTTAACAAAAAATAAATTTAAACAATGAAAACATTGAAAAAGTAATAATAATCAATTAAAGAAAAATGCAAAAGAATCTTGTACTGACTTTCATAATTTCAGGAGAAAATGTTAAATCATATAAAATTAAATGGAAAAAAAATACATCATAAAAATACATAGATAAAAATAATGACAAGTTTGTGGGGTAAATAATTTTCCGTAACAACCGAACAGAACAACATTAATGGCCCAAAAAGTCGCAGTAATTTTTAAAATGCTTGTGAATTGACTATTAAAAGTTCTGCTTATAAAATATTGTGAATTATTATCAAACTTATAAAAAAAATCTTAAAGGAATTTGCCGAGTGAGAAATAATTCTGAGAGCTTTTCTTATTTCAAATGCACTGCATGAAACAATTTCTTATGGACGCCTCTGGTATCAAATACAAACAAGTATTTGAGTGCAGAGAATGTAGATTAATAAGTAGATAAGTTGCTTATTAGACGTGCATAAAAGTAACTAATTAATACTTATAGATATTGCAGTAATTAGAACGTTTGCACAAGTATAGTATGGCAAGTCATATGCACTTACAAATACCCTGAAATAGCATTGACGACATTAAACTTTCAATAGTATTCGATTCACTGACGGCATTGTGTGCGCGTGTGCATGCGTGCATGTGTTTTGTGTAACAATTTCCATATAAAATCAAGCACTTTGAGTGTTATTGAATTGTTTAGCTTTGAAAACAACGACAGCTCTGCAGCTCGAAAACGTTATTAAGTACAATTAATTGCTTTGACTGTAATAGAAAGACATCAAATTCATTGTGGCATCCTTTGAAATGTGTTACACGGAAGTATTGCCTCATCAAGCGGGCATTACACATTATTTTAGTGTACAACGATTCTGTTTTGCTCGTCTTGGCATAAATGTTACTTCGCTGCAACAGCCAACTACAAGCAATTGCAAATTTTGGTTTCTGACGCTGTCAAATGTTTTCTTCTGCTTTCCTATTATAGTTTATGCCTTTCAAAATATTCACGATTTGGATAAGGCTACAGATTCGCTAACTCCGTTTTGGCAGATACTTATAGCGCTTTTTAAGGTTGTCTTTTTTAAGTTTAACAGCAAAAAAATTATTTCGGTAATACAAAAACTATGGCTATGGAATTTGGAAGGTGAGTTATTACAATAAAAATCAAATAAAATAAGATTTTGGTTTAAAATTGGTATTAAGCATACAAATTTTCTACGCTTTAGAAGCAGTAAATTTAGAATTAGTGATATTTATTTATTTGAACTATAATTATTGCAAATGAATGAATGAAAATTTTGTTGTGTTTTTTAAGTTCATAGTTATTATTATTATTATTATTATTATTATTATTATTCTTTATTAGACCTATAATAAATTATATATCTAATACAAAGTCATGGAGCACTAGCAGCCGTTGCTATCGGCTCTAGTTCATAATCAATTTATCACAACAATGTGAAAAATTATTTTTGATTACAATTAAAATTATAAGTAAAATTTTAAAAATTCCAATAAATATAAAAATATTGACTCAGAAAAAAATATACAGAAAAAAATTTTAACGTTTTTTTCATTAATGCCTTCAATAAAATTCTATAAAATTCTTTTTTATTTTTTTTTTTGCTTTGAAATACACAAAATGTCGGCTTATATTTATTGAAATGCTTATGTGATTATTTTATTTCATATATGCAACACTCTTTATACAAATTGCAATTCGAATTGCTATTAAGAATTAGTTTGAAATTTTCAAAATATTTAATTATATTTTTAATTGTTATTATTAAAAATGTCATTGAAAATTAAATCAATTACGTCATCATTAATAATTTAAGTGAATGTATTGATTTCTTTACAGGTAAAAATTTAATTAATATTTTAATTGATATTACAAAATTCTTCATTAAAATTTTGTCTAATTTTTTTCTGTGTAGAATTATAAAATAATAAAAAAAATAATTTTCACAAATTTTGCGAGCTCAAATGTTTTTTGTTTTCTTTTTTTGCGTATATACTTCATCAACTCTGTCGGGTTAAATAGATGATATTCATGTTGACAAAAGGAGTATTGATGACGCGTGCAGTGGCATAGCAAATGTGTATACGAGTTCTACTCAACTGTTCTTGGAGATAAATGTTATTTTTTCTTCTATTCTATATCGAAAGAAATTTCCACATTATTGTAGTAAATTAACTATGAACTATGAAGTTTTTATTTATTCATTTGTAATAATTGTAGTTCAAATATATATCACTATTTCTAACAATGAACAATATTTATGTATTTTAATTATATTATTAATTGACCTTTTTTATTATATATTTTGAAATATGTGTATTAAGCTTGAGGTCTTTTTTTATTTTATTTTGTTTTATTATTTGATATTTCGTTAACAGCTTCTTAACATCATTATTTATTATTCCCGATGATGTTAACAAGCTGTTAACGAAATATCGAATAATAAAACAAAATAAAATAAAAAAAGACCTCAAGCTTAATAAATATATTTCAAAAAATATTTACATATGTATTTTTTCTATATCTGACTACTCCTTTGTGCAACTTCTTGAGGGAAAAGATATTGCTTGTAAACAAATTAGAGAAAATTATTATGAAAAGGAAAAGATTTTAATTTAAAATTTAAAATAAAATTATATTAACGTCTGGAATTATATAAACGCCAGCGACATTATTTAAAAAATTAAAAATTTATACAAAAGTATACACGGTGGAACGTGAACAGGAACATGTGTTTTTGAACAAAAACAGAAACCAGAAATGAAATATGTATTTACCGATTATATGTCTACTAGATAAATATACATTTTTTGTAATTATCGAATATTACGGTCAATAATTCTGGAAAATTTTTGCATTCATTTTTAGACAATTGCTAAAATTTTAATTGTTTTTATTTAACGAATTTTTTTCGCTGACCAAATTGTAAATAGGACTGCTTTCAACAAACTAACCAAATAAAAATTTGAAACAACCATACACACGAAGGAACATTGAGTTTGAAAACATAAAATTTCTAAAAATTCTATATTTGAGAAACAAAGAAAATCGAATTTGCACAACAAACATCGCATCAGATAATGACAAAAATCTGTTTTTTTTTCTTGATTTCATTTATGTATGTACATAAAAATTTTAGTTCATATGTACTGCCAGTTTTTAGAAGAAGAAAGAAAAAATTCTCTCACTGAAAACAAAAACAATTTTTTATTTAAAAATTCCAATATAAAGAAAATATTTACCTACATTTTCTAGCTTAAAAAAAATTTCTTAATTCTCGGCAGGCTTTTTTTAAACGTGATTTATCTTTGTAATTTTTTAAACTGTTCGCACTATTCAAATGTTACCGCTTTAACATCATTAATACATTTATACGATCTCATTTTTAGCCCTTAGGATTTTATTCAACATTGAAATACTTGTCGTTGACGCCAACGAACACTTTTGCTTTTGTATTTTACTAAATAAACGCTCACTGGCGAGCAAACAATTGAAATGATTGGAATGTTAAGACACAAGATGAAAATCATAGAGCCAACAACAATCGAGTGATTGGAATAATTTTGAAGCAGCAGCGAATGTGATTTAAAATTTTCCACTGTTTGAATATGAATTATTTTCCAATCTCTTTTTGTCGTTGCCGACCGCTATACACGACAGATGAGCGCGTTTTATTTAGTGTTTCGTGGTGTACAGCCAGTGTAAAAATTAGTAGACCAATTAAAATTCTTATTTATAAAATACAATTAACAATTTTGTTTTCTATAATTTGTATACTAAAAGTATGCTAGAAAACTTGGGCCCGAGTTATGCTATAAAAAGTAAAAATAAATTTTCTTAAGAGGAAAAATAATTAAAAATTTGTTTTTTATGACAATTTATATTTAAAAAACATTATCCGAACTAAGGTATAAATAATTCTTATACGCTAAAAATTCTACACAAAAAATTGCTTGTAAAATATGTCGTACAAAGTTAATTACTCTAACTATGCGGCCCTATTAAGAATGATTTTTTAAAAGATCTCCTGCAACTTTCTTAAAAACTGACCTACATTTACGTACAAAATTTATTATAAAATGTACTTTTGTAAATTAAAAGTATTTCCTTGAATACCGTAGTAGAAAAATTTAATTACATTTTTGAAAAAAAAAAAGGGAAACTAAAACATATTTAAAGTCTCGCAATTGCCGATGTTCCTTAAAACGTTAACTTATCAATTACGAAACAAAAAGAAAACACCGATACTTAAACGACGATATTTTAAAAGTTTGAAAAGTTTGCTTTGAAAGGAAAATATTTAAATGCCGCCTAAAAATATACTTTACAAATCAATTTCAGCTAAAGCTGAGGAACATGCAATTCTAGCGTCAGAAAATCGCAAGGACATCATCTTTAGCAATGTTTATCATGTAATTGTTGCTTCGACGGGATGTTTAGCTTTCCTATCACCTTTTGCAATTGCTGGTTTTTATGCTTGGCACGGCGAATCATTTTGGGAAAATTTAGAAGCACCCGCTAGAGCCACGTAAGCAGAAATTTATTTTTTTTCGTTTACTTTTTAAAATATTTCTAACCTCTCCACAGATATGTTATTGATAAGAAATCAGTTCTTGGCTACAGTATCATTTGTTTGTGGAATGTTATTTTCATTTATTCGCTGCTCTATGGCTCCGTATCAATTGATACTTTATTTTCCTGGCTAATGTGCAACATTGTCGCTCATTTTCGTATCCTGAAGTATCGCTTGCGCCAAGCTGGGCGTGAGTGTAATGGCAACCGTTCAGAGAAATCCATTTATGATTGTATAGCGTATCATTATCGCACACTTGAATTGGCGAAAAACTTTAACGACGCTTTCCGTGCCATTGTTTTTATAAAATTCGCCATCAGTTGCATACAAATTTGTTGTTTAGCATTTCAATTAAGACGTGGCGGCGAATTGTTCTTTCAAGTATATCAAGGGGCATTCTTACTATCTGTTACCTTGCAATTAACACTGTACTGTTATGGTGGACAGAGAATAGAGAATGAGGTGAGAGATTTTAAGAATCATAATATTTTATTAAATGATTTTTTTTAAATATACTTTTCAATAGTGTACTTTTTTACGAAGAATTTAATTTAACAAAAATATCAAAGAATTATTTTTTAGTTGGATTATTTAAAAAGAAATTTTTCTAGAAGTTATATTTTGAAAGCACTTTTAAGAAGAAGTTTTTTGAAGATATTTTTGTACAAGATACTTTTTTAAAGGTAATGGTTTTAAAAAGACATCTTTTTAGAAGGTACTTTTTTACAAGAGTAAAAAAGAGTTATTTGCAAGGTATTTTTTAAGAGATATTTTTATTTAAAGATATTTTTTATAAGGGTACTTTTTTAAAAGTTATTTTCTTAGAACTCAGCAAAGGTCCCTGCATCTATTATACCCAGACGTACTTATGATTCCTAAATCTGATAATGTCAAATATATAGGTCTAAACATTTACAGACGTTCAGCATGGAAAACTCATATATGTCATTGAAAAGAAAGCAACTGAATATAAAAATAACAGAAATGTACTGGTTGTTAGGACCTAAGTCGGAATGGACCCTAAGCAACAAACTAATAATGTATAAAGCGATTTTAAATCCTATATGGATTCAACTTTAGCGAACAGCGTCATATTCAAATATTGATATCATTCTAAGGTAAACTTTGAGACTCTCTCAATATCGAATCATTTTTTGATTACTTCTGATTCTTTTTGGTTATTTTACCGTAATTTCCAGTAATCCAGATTACTTTTCGATTACTAGTAATCGTAATCAATTAGTAAACAGAAATTCTTTAAAAGAGCATTATATAATCAGTACAATTATTTTCAAAATATAGTCTAATTGATTCCTAATCGTAATCGAAATCGAAACAGCTCTGGTTTAAAGAAACTTAACATTACTGTCCCATTTTAGTATTAAGAGAATTTGCTTATTATATATAGATTAATATAGATAATAGATTGTAAACAAACATGAATTAAAAAGAATAATTTCTTAAAAATTACTTTCTGCAAAAGGTACTTTTTTTCAAAAGGGCCATTTTTTCCAAAAGGTACTTTCTTTAAAGAGGTACTTTATTTTAAAAGATACTTTCTTTAATAGGTAATTTTTTTAAAAAGTACTTTCCTTAAAAGGTACTTTTTTTTATAAATACTTTCTTTAAATGGTACTTTCTTAAGAATTTACTATCTTTAAAAAGTACTTTAGGAGACTTTTATAAAAGGTATTTTTTTAAAAAGTATTTTATAAAATGTCTTTTTTTCTAAAGGTACTATTTTTAAAATGTACTTTCTTCAGCATATACTGTTATTAAAGAACACTTTTTATACCAAGTATTTTTGTAGATTTAATTAAAGAAAAAAAGTACTTGTTTTGAAAGTTACTCTTGGAAAATTTTTTAAACTGCTATATTTTTTTTAAAATTATTAAATGGACGTTTTGTATTCTTTAATAATTGACGATATTTTTTTAAATTGACATGTAAATTTTAGAGCGATTCCATCGCCAACATAATCTATGATAGTTTTCATTGGGAGGCATTGACGGTGAGCAATAAAAAACTTTTAATTTTTGCCATGAAACGCTCCCAAGAGTCTTGCAAAGTTTCGGGCATATTTTTTACTGCAAATTTACGGCTGCTTCTATGGGTAACTATTAAAACAAATAATGGCTTTTTAAGAAAATGAAAATAGAACATTGCAAACATAATCTTTTCAGGTTTATCGTACAGCAGCTTCATTTATAACCCTACTGTGGACAATGGATGAAAAGGGGAATGCAATGCAATAAAATTATGTTTTAGAATTGTATTTATAAAACATTGTAATTTACCTACTTTGTATGTCAATATCATTAAAACTTGCAAACAATTAACCTTTTAAAACGACTACTATTTGCATAAGAAAAGAAAATTAGAAACTTATTTAACGAACACAACGACAACAGCAAACAAGTTGCTGCTGCTTGCAGTACAATATTTATCAAAGAAACGCTTGTTTTGTAACTGCAATAATTACATCTGTTAGTTGCACAAAAGGTGTTGCTTTCGGCCCCTACTTGGCTGATAATTTAGAGCATTTGACTGCTTCATAACTTCTAGTTTTGAGAATTTACAAGTGCAAATTTAAATTCCTGTTACAGATTTTGCTGCAGTTCATTTATCTTTGCCAGGCAAAATTGCAACACGCCAGTAGAATAGAGATTTTCCTGTCTTTTAGTTAGAAGCACATACACACTGGCATTCTGGGGAACTGCACACACACAATAAGTCAAGTCAGAGGAGATGGCAGATGTTAATTTTGAACAAATTAAAAAAAAACCAAATTTGAAATAGAAATAGATATGGAAATACACAAGATTGCAGGTTTGTAATTTTCTACAAACTCCAGCTCATTTCTAAATTATAATTTCTGCGCAGTACTGAGACAAAGTTAAAAATCTTTTACAAATAAAATCTGTAATTTTAATTTATGAAATTTCATCAGAATATAAATGACACAAGGTATCATTTTAAAGCATAGAGATTTTATTTGTACAGTGTGAAACAAAGAATTTAAACGAATTTTTAATTATATTGCCAAGATTTGTAGTTGCTCCAGCGAAGAGAGCTGGGAATTGATGTTTTAAACATTAAATCGGAGATAACGTTTGTAACTTTTGAAAGGAAATACTGGTATGTGCTGTGCTGGAATACTTTGCATATTCGGGACGAGTGTTCAATTAGGGCAAGTTGACGAATGACTGTCCTGAATACACAGTACAGTAGCGTGAGTTTAACAATGAAACACGGAAGATGAAGATGAAATCTTGGACATCCTTCTGCGAGGGACTAGCGGCAAGTGGACTTCGCACGCTTCGTACGAGGACAGATAAATGTATGGGGTCTATTAAAAAGCATGATGGCTCCGAACTGCCCCGAGTGAGGAGGTTTTCTGGGTCCTCTTTGCAATACATTTTCCGGGTAACTATGAATTCAGTAGCCCATAAACACTACTCCTTCTATCCTTCCTCTCATAATCTCATTTTCTAGTTACAGCACAATGCACCGCATGTAAAGTGTCATCCACAGAGTGCTGGTCCAAGATAAAAAAAAACCAATTCAATTGTACAATTCCTAGAGAAGCAAATTAAATTTGTGGAATAAATCAATAAAATCAAAATGGTTATCGGCGTGGTTATCGATACGGCGAATGTTAATAATGTAGGATAGAAGCAATAGAGCGGCAGATCACTCGGGCAGTTATTCAGTAGCAGTGAAGAAGCGCAGTCGTGTGTGTTGTGCTGACTATGTTTTTTTATACTTAAATACTTTTTATATGTAAATCGTTAAATTTCATTATACATCTTGAAATAAAAATATTTTTACAAAAATTTTAAAATTAAAAGGATTCTACAATAATCGTAATTTATTTTTCTTTTTCTAATAATTAGAAGATTTTTATTTTTATACAATAAGTTTATAGTTTATAGCAAAATATATTTAAAATAAAAACGTTCAAGTTTTTTTTTTTTTTTTCAAACGTTTATTTAACAAATATTATTATGACAAATTACTAGAGTGCTCGAATATGAGACAGTGTACGATTTACTATGTAACCTACTGTTTGTTTATTTATAGTGTAATTTGTTATAATAATATTTGTTAAATACGTTTAAGTTTGGTTGCGATATGTCACATATTTTCATGTTTTATTGATTCGGATATCAAAATGTGTCTCACAGACATATGTAGGTTTTGTAAGATTACAATCTCTCTGTAGTAAAATTTCTTTTTATTTTCTCCATAACACTTAAACACTTTTGTACACTTTTTATGAAAAACATGCACATGTTTCAATATAGAAAATAATCTGACATAATTAAGGATACTAAAAGGAGACATATTACTTCCTTTCAAAATAAGTTGCAAATGTATTTTGTGTGGCAACATTTGAAAAGAAAAGTTTTGCTATAAAACAAAAAACAGAAAAATTTAAATAAAAGAAAGAAAAATTGTTTTTGTTTTTTTCTTTTCACTTTTACGTTTTTACTTTATAAATATAAAGACACAAGCAAATAAGGTCTACTAAACGTCAGGGTTTCTTAAACTTCAATAGTTAGCACACCTTAGCAATTTAAATTTAATCTCTAATCTCTACGACACAAAGGTTGTGTATGTTTTTCTCGTATTTTCTTTGTGGTTTCTGCCAGCAACAAATGTTTTATGTCGAAATTTATAAAAAAAATAAAAAATTTGGCAACAACAAAAACAGCCAGCGAGATTAAGGCAAAGCCATGAAGTTCAAAATACCACATCATGGCTGAACTTTTATTTAGTCTTTCGTTCTTATTTGGCTGTTGGTTGTAGTTTTTCTATTATTTTTCTTTTGCTTTTTTTTAAGTTCACAAGACTAAATTTTGCTTTCATTTTTGTGCTTTTTATTTTATTTCATCGGGGTTTTATTGCCTTTGTAGACGTTCACTAGCGTGTGCACGTTAGATATTCAACAAATATCAAGATTTTAATCGCTTAAACACTTCACTTAGAAAATTTGAAAAAATGCCAAATAATTGCTTGTAGCTTTTGTTCCCTTCATAGCAAGCACAGCCATGTTATTTAAAAAATACACAGATTTTTAGATACATTACATTTCCACTAAACGAATTGTGTTCTCATAATTATATTTATCTGGTAACAAAATTTGTGTGGCTGTTGTGACATTATTTGCCTAAAAAAAAAACTTTAAAATCGTGAGTACGACTGTTACGGCAATAAAACTGGTTGCATTTATTTAAAAGTACATGACATGAAGGAATGTTAATGGAATAAAATAATTTAAATATGTATTTCCGTTTTTTCTTTACTGTTGTTGTGCGCTACGTGCGATCTTTTAAATAATTATTTCAAATAAGTAAAATTTTTAGTTTAGTGAATTTTATTTGCTATAGAATTTATTAAATTAAAGGCAATTGTAACTTCACATAACAAAAAAAAATTCCTTGCATAAATTTATTCATTAATTTCAATATGATGTAATTATCTAAATTTTAACATTATTTGAAATTTTCAAGAGAAAAAAAAATGTTTTTCCCTAGAAAGTGAAAACTTATTAGAAGAGATCATCAACCAAGAAATATATTAAAATGCCAATATTCTTCAAGATCATAAGTTTACCGCTAAACAAATTAAGGCGTGTCAAATTATATATCAATTTGAATTTAAGCCCACTGACTGCAAGCAATGCACAGTGGGACTGAAATCCATTTTTGGGGATCAAATCATTGCCCAAATCGTCGTATTCGTGATCGAATGAATTTGATCGAAATTTGACTTTTTGAGATCGTCATATTCGTTATCGAATAAGACGTATCGAAATTTCAGATCGTGGCATTAGATAACGAGTAGTCGAACGAGTACATTCTCTCGAAATGCCAATCGATAGACTAAAAGCTGACGTAAACTAGTTTTTTGCTTGCTATTTAAGAAAGAAAACTTTTATTTTATTATTCAGTCATATTTTTCTATAAAACATGTGAATACATACATAAATAAATAAAAAAAAATTCTACTAACATCCAATAAGTTTTCATTAGAACAAATTAACCAAAATGTATTATAATCAATCGAAAAATCGATTTTCAATAGGAGGTACCCTCCCAGTTTTTACTGATGATTTGTTCTCAGTACAAAGTCATTTGGACCATATTCAGAAACTTAGACTCCAACCGTTCGCAAGATATACAAAAATAAATATTTCCTTTTTATGGCTGTAGCAACGTCCAGTTGGAATTTTCGAATTTTTTTTAGCCTATAATTCCTTCCACATATCAGGGATACTGCCAAAATTTCAAGAAACACACATACATACATACAAACATGTCATTTTCATATCGAGCCTTTGGTGCAATATCGTCGTAATTCAAAAAATCGTGAACTGAGAAAAATGCATTTGAAGTTTTGAGCCGTCTTTTTGATAGTATTTTCGTTTACTAAAGTTATTTTTTTTACAAGTTTTTCAATAAAGAGGCATGTTTTGTAATGTTTTCTGTTTGTAAATTTCTTGTCATAAAGGAAATATTTCATTATTGCAAATAAATATTGTTGGAAATAGCTGGAGGCAATAAAGACATTTGTAGCTGTAGAATC
Organism: Dexiosoma caninum; assembly: GCA_963924685.1. Classification (NCBI taxonomy): domain Eukaryota; kingdom Metazoa; phylum Arthropoda; class Insecta; order Diptera; family Tachinidae; genus Dexiosoma; species Dexiosoma caninum. Next base: position 86,582,313 of record OZ004728.1, on the reverse strand, counting down.
TGAACAGTTAGAGATAGAACCAGAATCTTTTTTCCTTTAGATAGATATTTCCCCAAAGATCAAATCTGCATACCCAGCTCAAAAAACTAAAATTTTGAGTTACTGCGGTATTGCACCAAAGGCCTCGATCTGACTATTCGATACGTCACGAAATATTATTCGATACGAAAGCTCATTCGATCACGAATACGGCGATTTAGCCCCAGAACTCTACAACTACAATAGTGAGGCCCACATTAAATTTTGTGAGGGTAACTGTTAGAATACACTGCAAGCTCCAGCATAATAGTAGTGGCATAGAACCGGCGAAGTGGGTACAGCCATACAAATTAATTGTTAACTAATTAATAAACATGATTTTTTTACTCACCCACGCTCCGGCTGAATTGCTTGCTTTAGAATGATACGAATTATGTAAAAAATATATATTTTTAAAAAGCCTAAGGATGCAGGTTCGTGACTGTGAGCATATTTTTAAAATCACGCACGCAGTTTGGTTTAAATCACTATTATAAACTGTTTAGGTATCCCAAATTAACAAAAAAAAAAACACGGAAAATTTGCAAAACTGAATTAAATTTTTTTTGGGCCGCCATTTAATTAATTACATGTAATTTTTAATTATAAAATAAAAAATTAACATTTTCATTTAATTGTGTTAATAGGCAAAATCGTGGTAAACAGCCTTTTATAATAAAACTCTTTCACTCAGTTATGAAGCTGTTCAGTAACCCGAAAAGTATGTAACGGATTTAATTCCAAAATATTTAATTTTATAAACAGTGACGTGTGAGTGATATGACGTTGATTAGAATATGAAATGTTGTGAGTGCAACTTTAAGAAGAATAGGAACGCGGATAACTGTCAATTGGTTTCTTTTGCAGTTTAACGACGCTAACTGAGACGGTTCGTTATTATTGGAGGTCTTCAGAGTGCATAAAGGGCTAAAAGCAACATCATAAAACAGCTGGCACAGCTGTACCAAACATGTCTTAGTTCTTAGAAAGGAACTATATTGTGCTGTTAAATTTATATCCTGTGCGAATATAATAACAGGACTAACTAGTTGCTTTGTATCTGCAAACATTTGCATTGTTTTTCCATTATGAATTATTTCGCAGAGCATATAATTAAATTAGTTTTACGAAAGTGTTGTCACCATACAGAGCAAGAAGGAGAAGAAAGGAGCCGTCAAAACACATACATACGTATGAATTATGCTAACAATCGTGAAGACAATTGACTAGCAATTCTTACAACATCCTTAATTACACTACTAACTACTACTACTACTAATTAAACTTCCGCTGAAATGAATAATTTCTGCGAGATGTGAAACAAAATTATTCATTTTCATTAACGCCTCTTCTAGAGATTCAAAAAATAAAAATAGAACAGGCGCCTTGTACTTTAACTTGATTAGTGGGAGGTTTATTTTTTTATTTAATTTTTTTGCTTGTTCTTTTTTGGCTATTCGATATTAAAACATTTTAGAATAAAATTATTTTAAATATGAATAATTGTAATATTCATATAATAATAATAATAATAATATTTATAATAATTATTTTATATTGTATTTAAATGCTGATATTCAAATACTTATTACGGTTTTATGATTTCATTGGCAATAAAACATGTTAAAGTTACCTGCAATTTAATAGGATTTCTTTTTTTAAATCAATAGTTTTATATGGATTTATTTCATTTGATTTATTTTTAAAATTCCTTTCTTTACATTTGAATAAACATTGTATGTAATGACATCATTAATAACTAATGATTAAAAAAAAAAAAATTATTCACTTTATTTACTTTTTAATCGAACAAAATAATTAATATTGAAATGATATAAAAAATATCATTACGTGTGTTTTAATGTCCCAATCAATTTCCGACTTAAGTTTTAAATGACGGTTATGAAAATTTGGTATTTCACAACAATGATACGTCGACATACGGTTCACACAATATTTTTTTTGCAACTTGAGTATTTTTTTTAATAAAATCCATTCAAATGAATTATAAATTTTTTATGCAAAGTTTTTGCATTCGTTTACGTTTCTTTTGACGTTTACATTTTTAGTTGGGAATATTGTTTGATTTGACAGATTCAGATTTTACTGCTCATTGGATGTGTGGTTAGTTTTTTTTTTTTTTTTAATTTTATAATGAATTCAATTGTGTCCGTCCATCTCACATAGTTGCCAAAAGGAGTCATTTCAATATGTTAAGTTCCCTGAAGCCTAAAGACACTCACTGAAAGTTCTTAAACTGCTACATTTCTAGGCAAAAAATAAATGTGTGTTGAAATTAAACAGTGTGAGTGATATGCAAGTCAAGAGCACTGTTTAGTGGGGTTTGTGGGCGGTGACATCATTGTACCGTACTTGTTCAAGAACGGTGAAAATCGCAACATTACAGCGAATTGAGCACGGGTTACGTGCGATGATTACTGACTTTTTTCTTTGCCCATTAAGCAAGAACTTCGACTTGGTTGACATGTGGTTTCAACATGATGATGACAATGCTACACGCCACGATATGCCATGAACCCATTGAAAAGGGAGTTTGACGAGCAACTAATCTCACGTTTTGGAGCAGTCCTTTGACCCCAGTATACTATTTTTTGTGCTGATATGTAAAGTCATTCATATATAGGGCGAAGTCAGCGGCAATTATAGCCCTGTAAGACAACACCGCAGCTGACATTGGTGAAATACCGATCGATATGATGGAAAAAGTATAACAAAATTAGAGCACACGCATGGACCCCACCAACGGCGTAGCTGCGGCCAATTTTTATATGAAATAATCTCTAAGGTCAGCACACTGAAAAACACTAGCAGAACGGAAAAATATGCTGTTGGCGAGAGTTTTTTATCCATCGTTTTAAATTTTTATTTAATTTTTTTTAATAAATAACTAAATAAAAAACCGAATGTTTAAATTTTAAAATTTTTATTTATGTATTAACGGAGCAAATTGCCCATACGCATTAATTCGTGCTATTTCATAAAGCGCGAGTTCTCGAAGATTGAAAAAGTTGAAAAAAATTTCTTTTGTTATTTCTTCTACAGCCAAACGATCGTATATTCAAATCTCCTGCCACTTAAAAACCTTTCTGATGTGCATTAGTACCGATTCTAATGGACAGTATTATACCCTCCTTCATCAGAATAACAATAATTTTTCTGTTGTGCATTTGTTTGTCAGTTGTTGTCAGAAGGTTTCAGAGGTAAAGGCATAGTCACTGAACAGTAACAGCTTCAGCTGTATCCAATAACACATCAGAATGGCCTCCTTCGTCGGTATTGTGTAGCACCGGCGAAGTAAAATAATTACTAAAAATGGCCACTAAAAACGAAACTTCAAAGATTTAATACGTTTTCTTGACATCAGAGACGCTACAACACTGCTATAAAAATAAATAACGCGCCATAAGCTGTGTTTAATACAGTCAAGCTTCACCTTCTGTCATATCTCCTACTATCCCTTTCCTCTAGTTCCAACACAATGCACCGCATATGTAAAAGTCATCGCCTGAGTGCTGGTCCAAGATAAAAAAAAAAATAAATTAACAAAATAGCTCTGAACACCGCAACCGCACACACACACTACTTTACAGATTAGCAAAACAGTTTGTGGCTTGTGTAAATGTCTTATTCTTATTATTTTTTTTTTAATAATCATTTATTACGCAGCATTTATTATTTAATATTTTTACCGAATTCATATCACTCATATGCACTTAATAACCAACCAATTAAATTTAATACAAAAAAAAAAAAACGTTACCATCATCTTCTTGTTTAGAACAGAGTAAAAATATTGGTTTTAACTAATTGCTTTTGCCAGAAATTTCGTTGCTTTGGTAGGCTTTATGAAAGCTGCTTTTTCGTATATTTTTTTGTAATCTTTTCCCACCGAAGACTCTTCGGATCGTAATATAAATTTAATTATGCATTCTCTGAAATTAATTAGAGACGAGAGTGCTATTCAACGAAATTGAATCATTTTTTTCTATGGAATGTGCTTGTAGCACATCTGAACTGCAAAATAGAAACTTGCGCTTCTAGTCGAGTGCCTGCGTGCAGGCAGCCACATCAACGAACATATTGGGAAGGATAATTGTTATAAAATTAACAAGAATTGTTGCAAAAATAATCGTATGTATTTACTTAATACGAAGTATTTTTGAAATATAGCAGAAATCTAATTGCTTTATTTTATTTTTTAATTCTATGGCAGCTTTATCTTCAAATTATTATATTCCTAATCATATGAAATTTTTTTAATAAGGATTTAAAAGTTTTCTAAAATGTTTAATTGATATTGAAATATGCTATTCATATTGAAAATTTAAAAAAAAATATATATTTAAATTCTGGAAAGATAAAAATATTTTCTTTACAATTTTAATACCGATTCGCTTTAAGTGTTAAAATTGTTAATATAAATGTGGATGTCTAAAGTGCATTTCATGTAATTGAATACACTTCATTTAATTTATTTACTTGATTTTCCAATTAAACTCATTGTGTGTAGCAACTTTTTACAGTAAATAAAAATAAAACATTTTGTTTTGAAGTGTAGTGTTTACAAATGAAAGAGTAATAACTGAGTCGTTTCGTGTGCTCATTAGGACACAGAAATAATCGCATTTCACGATAATTATTTCTTTAGGAAAATATAAAAATATAAAACAAAATTTTAATGAATTGAAATTTTGTATTATCAATTAAAAAACTAATTGGAATGAACCACGAAGAACTGTTGCGCTAACTGCTCGCACTGGAGAAACTGTGCTTCCTGTACGAGAAAGTGTTCACACGAATCCATCTGAGTCTATTCGTCGATATGCTACTCTATTAGGAATCTGCAGAACATGGCTGCTGGCACATCCTAAAAAATGATCTGGGTATGCTTCCATATAAAATTCAATCAAAAATGCTGAAACATTTCAAATCGGTTAGTCGAGGTAGCCCCAGGTAGCTTGTTAGTTATCCGCTCGTAGTAAATGTATTAAGCACATAAAACAATTTCAATAAGATTGAAAGCACTTGTGAAAAGTAGCCATATACTTCTTGAACAAATCGGTTAACACATGCTAAATGTATGCGGTAGAGGCATATCGTTCATGAAGAAACAGGTTCAATCATCCGATCTTTTCACTAACCTTCTTTTCGTTTAATTTATTTTCAAGTTTATAAATCTTCGATCATGATAAAATCAACAGGGTATTCGCAGTTGTACAATACCGAAACAAATTTTTTAGTAGAAATATTAAAAAGCGATATAAAATGTATGTGCCTGTGCATATAAAAATAACACAGCCATGGGAGTAAATTCTTAAATTCAGTGTATGTATGTGTGTATGTTCAAATAAATATTTTAGTTCTATCATGTCTTCTACCGTTCATATTTATCTCGTTCGTTTCAATTGTATCAAGCATGTGGTATTTAAGGCTGTATTTTTGGTAAAAAGTATTTCGTGCACAAAATTGTTGAAGAAAATTCAATTTCGAGCAAGTCTTACTGGTTTTTACTTAATATTTTACTCTTTCACGCACTTCATTTTATATTCAAGGAAAATATATTTTGTCAACGCTGTGGTAATTATTGCTATCGTCAATTTTATAATTTTAATTAAATTTGTGAATCTCATATTAAAGTTAATTTTTTTAAAAGGGAAAAGAAGAAGAATATTAAATAAAATACAATAGAACTTTCACAAGAAATTTCTGCTATAAATACTTTTTACCAGTACCAGTAGCCTATGCCGTTTACTTATTGAAACACATGTTCAATAAAGTAATCAATAGATAATTGTTTCTTCTCATTCGGATGGTGTATTCAGTCAAATGAACAAAATGAAGGAACGGATGAGTTTTTTATTGCTGAACGAGAATGAGTGCTCATTAAATTTAATGATTTGGCAGCTCTACTAAGCAGCTAAAATTATGAAAACTTTTCAGTTATTAACCGTAGAATACATAACCAAAAAATACCACACAAACGCATAACCAGGGTACCCGTGTACCCCTTTGTACTATTTAATCATTATCAGTTACACAGAAAAAAGTATTTAGTTTTTATTTAGTTTAACCCCGAATAATATAAATATAAGAGAAGTAAGTGAATAATATAATATTTTTGTATTAGCTTGTTAGCAATTATTAACAATTAGAAGGAAAAAGACGAAAATAAATTTATTATTTTCATATTTTACCGAATTATATTAGAAATTGTTGAAATTGAAATTCTGTTAGAAATTGAAAATAAATTTAATTTATTATTTGTAATAGTTACATACAAAATAACGATTTTCGCACACGCGAGTGGAAAGCATGAAATTATAGAATTTTATAATAAGACCAAAGGTGGCGTAGACGTCATGGACCAGTTGTACTCAGAATACACTAGAAAGCGAGCAACAAAACGATGGCCACTGTCATTATTTTTCAATATTTTCGATATCACGGCCTTGGCTGCATATAAATTGTACTATATGAACAATAAAATGATACCAAATTCTGCAAACGGAAGAAAGCGTTTTCTTCGAAAATTGGCTGAAGATATGTGCATGGATGCCCATTATTGAGAAACGTGCACAAAACCCTCAAATAACTAAGCATTTTACGAAAAAAAAAATAGCTATTGAGAGCCACATAAACCGACCTATAGAGACAACTTGTAAAATCCGGCCCATCTATGTCTATTTCAGTAGGAGGATCAAGGAAGCCAGTAACTGGATCTTGCTATTTATGCTACATGCAGGACACAAAACGTAGAAGAAAAACACGTAAAGCATGCAGCACTTGCAACAACAAACCAATATGCCTGGAGCACTCTATCACAAATTGCATCTGTATTCATTGCGACCAGAATAATTAATACAATTTTTTTTTTTATATTTTCTATTTTTTATGTTCATGCTTCTCATTACATTTTGTACTTTTGTTCATTTCCCAAGTTTTGTATTCATGCTTTGCATTATATAAATAAATTCCGAATAAAATGTCTAAACACCCTGTTATTCGTTCATTTCTTTATATAAAATCTATTGGGTACACGGGTACCACGGTTATGTGTTTACGCAGGTGTCGTCTTTGAAAGCTTATAACTTTGGAACCACTGAACCGAATTTCACAAATGGTCACCAAAACGACGCAAAATTGTTTTATTTTCCTAGATCCGAAGTTTCAATAATCCATTGTATTTATTTTTGCAGTTACAAACGTTCAAAGTCGCTAGTGGACACACGGGTACCCGGTTATGCATTCTAGGCTTAAAAGGGAAAAATATTATAATTTCATTTTCTTAAACTTAAAATGCGATGCAAATTTAAAAAATTTAGTTTCAAAAGAACTTTCAACAAATTTTTATTATGTACAAGCAAGCAGTCAGTTAGAACAGAAATTATTTGACATACGCATTTATAAAAAAAAAACATCTATTTCATTTATTTTTTTCGTCGGCTCCATTTTCTCTTTGCAATTTTAATATACATACATGTGTTTTAATAAATTTCTGCTAAAATAAATACACATTTAAAAAAAAAAATTTCATAAACAAAAAAGTGTGTAAATAATTTTCTGTTTGTTAGTGATAATCATCAGGTTGTAATAAATTGAATTTATATGCAAATTAAAATGATTATCTGTACGACTTGTTGAATGCATCAGAGGAATTTGCATTTAAACCAGGGATTTATTATTGTACAAATATGAAAATTCAATTTCAAGATAGATAATAATTCCAGTCTTTTTTTACGGTGAATTAATTCTCTCTCATGAGCAAAAAAAAAAAAGATGATGCATAAAACAAAAATTATTTATCACAAAGTGTAATAAATTTTAAATGAGAATAGAATGTTTTTTAAACATTTTTAATAAAAAAAACAAATAAACTCTGCATGTGCTTTTATAGGAGTTGTATCTTACAAAAATTGTGCACTATTTGTCAAACATATTTGATGTAATTTTATTTTTGCTGCAATTAAAAACTTTGATATATACAAGGGCTATTTTATAATCCAGCGAACCAGAATATTAAGGGAATAAACGAAAAGCATTTGATGCCTGAACATTTCTATGAAGTGGTAATTACGACGAAATATGATGAAATGCACAAAATTATTGTGAACTGTAGTAATGAGTTTAATTTGCAAATTAAAAATGTACTTAATTTTTTATTTAATTTTTTTTTTGTAAGAAAATGCACTTGAGATGCTGATATTATCCATTATTTTGTTTCTGAGAAGCTGTCGTTTAGAAAGCAGACACATGTTGTTAAATTTGTAAATTATAGTTTCTGATTCTCTGCTGATTAGTAGCTGTGTTAATTTTCAATCGAAATGGGAAGTATTTTATTTATTAATTTACTTCTTCAACTTTTTGATTGTTTTCATAAAGAACATTGAGATCGCTATGCTGTATGACATTAAGGACATTAATGTACCTCGATTCAATATATCTGAAAAATTCCGTCTCAACAACAAATAATTTCAAAGATTTTTCTATCACATCAAATTATAGAGTAACACCCCGTATTTATTATATCATCCTCCCCTATACAATAAGTAGGTGTTCCCAGCAATTGTTGGTTCACAGAGTTCTTGAGGAGAGAAGTTTTCGTCGAGTTCACTTTCCAAAATATTTGTTCGTTGTATGCAAAAAATGTGTAAAATTATTTTGTTTTAAATGAAAACAATCCATAAATTCATATTTTTAAACCCATTAGTTGTAATAGATATAATTATAATAAAAATACTAACAAATAACAAAAACAATATAATTATTGTGGATAGTTTTTCTTCTCGGAAGTCACTAACAACTTTCTAGGTTCAGGATAGTATCATTTGGCAACCATTGTTCGATTAGACAACAATTTTTAATTCATAAAAATTCTTATAATTAATTAATACTCTAATTTTATTTATAATATAGATTAACTGCCGTAATCATAAAGTTTTTTTTTATTTAAAGATTTATGAGACAAATTTCCATACAAAATTAAAATTAATGTACCTTCTATAAATTTAAAAAATTTGTTATAAATATGGTAATATATTTTTAAGCATAAGAATTTGTTTGCTGAAATGATAAACAATAATTTTTCTTTAATGAAATAGTTTTTCTTTATACATTTGATTTTTAACTGCTGTGCTTTGAGCAAAGTTCCCCCATCCAAACACATTATTTTTCGTATTGTTAATATATTTTTTTCGACGATTATAAATGGCTTAATTTGCTTTGGTAAAATGGTTTAGTAAAATAAGCAGATATTAGTGAGATTAGAAAATAAATTATTCTAAAAGAGTGTATTTTAATTTGGAAAATTATATGTGAAATAAAAAAATATAAATTTTATATCAATAAAACTATTTTATATATGCAATGTATATATGCATTTATAATAATATTAAAAAAAAAAAAGAATTTTAAATATATAAAATCATTTATATCTTTGCAGGCCAACATTCCATTATGAGACTCAATAAAATTCTATGGAAAACCCAACTAAATCAAACTTTTTAATAAATTTAATTTAGCTGGTCTCTTAGAATAATCATTAGAGCTTCATTTTGGGGTTTGGCCATATGGATTTGGTGAAAAAACAATTAGTAAAATTTAAATAATATTGAGAATAATAAACATGTTGTACGTTACGATTTGCGTTTCCATTATTTTTGTAGCAGCTGGTAGATTTTCTTTCATTTTATTGGTTTTTCGTTTGGTTTGAGTAAAAAATTATTACAGAAAATCTTCACCATTTGTTTGCTAAAATATTAAAACACTTGGTTTTTTCTCTTTCTTTCCTTGATTGAAACCTTTTCCATTATGAAATTTTTGATATTTTTGAATTTGGCTTTTGATTTAATATCGTCTGGCTTTTGTTTTATTTGCGATATTTAACACTTTAGATTACGATTTCCCTTTACTCACTGCTTTTATTTATATCAAATTTTTTTTTCAATATTAACAGTTAAATTTACTTTGCTTTTGCTTTTATTTTATTTTGCTTCTTCTAGTGTTCGATGAGTAGGAATAAAAATTTAAATCGTTTCCCAAAACAAGTTTTACATCAAGGGGTAATAGAATTCTCATAATGAAAGGAATTTTAAATTGAAGTGAATTGGAATTACTTGATAAAAAAAATGAGTTAATGATAATTTTAGTAACATAAAGAAGTTTCCTCTTCATATTTTCAATCACACACATTCTATACGGTAAACAAAATAATTTTTCAAATATAATTTTTTTTTTGAAAGTGAGATAAGTCCATTCCTTGTACTCATAATTAAAATTTATTGCAATTATTCTTGATTATTACTACTTTAGTATGCAGTGCGCTAGAGAAGATATTACTTTGCAACAACATGTGACGAGGCTGGCAATTGGTGAAGTAGTCTGCACGTTGACTACAAACCCAAAAAAAGTTTTTGGTTCGAGTCCAGTTTCTGACTGTTTTTTCTGATGTGCATTAGTGTGTCTTTGTGTCAGTTGTTGTCGGAAGGTTTTAGTGGTGAAGGCATAGTCACTGGTCACTGAACAACACCAGCTTGAGATGTTACCAATCCACAGGCACATCACACAGACCCTCCTTCGTCGACTATATTATAATTGACTATGTTATTAAATCCTTTATTAAAGCAAACTTTTTACAAAAATATTATACTGTGTGACTCTGCTACTATTCTACTTAAATAAGTTTATAAATTTCAAATCGTTTCAGACTGATAAGTGAATACGGATACGAAAAAGCAATTTTTTAACCGTAACTCAAGATTTTTGGGGGGTGTTTAAAAAATGTCAAAACCTGAGCCCAAATTACGGCATTCGATACGAACGAAACTATTATGCACACATACATTTTAATAACATTTTATTTAAAATTTCGATATGAATGGAAAGCCGCAATTTTGCCCCAGACTTATGTTTTGCTCAAAAATACCTACAAGAAAAATATTATCACACCACAGCTGTTTCTATTGCATGCTTTTTTGTAACACAGAATAATTCAAATTTAAACATATATAAATGGGTGTATTTAATTTAAAAAAAATTTCTGCGTGAATGATCCATAACTACGAGCATGTAATATAAAATTATAAATATAATGTAAAGAATTCTAAATGTAGACAATGAGAGTATATCTGATAAGTAATCGTGTAAACAAATTGTATATGTAAACATTATGTAATTCAAATGTTGTAAACATATAAATAATTTTGAATGTCATGTCGTTACGATGCAATTGTGCCGTGAACCAAAGTCATACATTTAATGTATAAATAACATGTAAACAACACATAAATATAATGCCAACAAGAAATTGATGACATAAAAATAAAATCGAAATAGCATGTATAATAACAAGGAATAAGTAAATATCAAGAAAAATATATATATAAACATCGTCACAGAAATGCAAGGTCCTCCTATTGAAAATTTTAAAAATTTTATATGAGAAGCATAAGAAATTGCTTAACCCTAATCCAATTAACATGTGCCTTTCAGACACATCTTTCACTTTGAAGTGTTCTAACTTCTTTAAATTGAAGTCATGGTTCTTGGTGCTTCTTGAATTCGTACTTTGAATTATTTTATTTCTTTAAAAAAAAAATGAGCTCTTCTTTAATTTCTATTTATTTATTTATTTATGTGAAACCACAAATATACTTAATCCTGTCATAATGTGCCTATCAGGCACATACGGCAAAATTATGAACCAACAAATTAAATTACGGGGAATTCCCCAGAAATTTTTATCATTCAATGTAACCTTACACAGTTTATTAAATTGTTGGCTAATTTTCAAAGAGAAAGTTGTAAAAATGGGTACTTTTTCCCACAATGTCTAAAATATAATTGTATGTAGAAATCGACACAATTATTGAAGAGATTGATTTTGAAGAAACTATAAACCAAGATGAAGATTAGAACAGTAAATTTTCGAAGGATGTGGATTTTATTCTACAATCTACAAAACAAGTACTGCTTTGAAAGAAAAAAAAATGCAAATAAGAGATATAAATTCCCAAATATAATATGCAATGGGTTTATGTGTGCCTCTGCTGCACATTTTGGTAGGATTCGTTACAAAGTTTATCTGAATTGATTAGAGTTAATCCATATTTGAAAGGCAACAAAATCACCTGTAAGTATTGGAAATCAACATTTTTTCCACAAAAACCTGCATAAAATCATGTAAAATAAGTGTGAGATTTACAATACACGTGCTCGTATATTTGAAGTAAAATTTAAAACTATTGCTACCGATATTACCGATATTTTGATTTCTTATATATTTTCTATATAGCAACGCGGGTACCTTGCCATGCTTTGGAAGGTGCTTTTTTGACCTTTCACATACAGGTAAAATGAGTTTTTGTTCGTTTATTTTTCTTTCACCAAATAAATATTTCAGTCTGCCATTTTCATATTGAGTTTCTTTTATTTTCTTATAAGTAACAATGCACTAAAATTATATTACTAATGATTGTTTTTTTTCTTCTGAATTGTATGAAGGGCCCAAAACGCTAAAAGGAACCGGGTACCATGCTATATAGATAAGGTTTAAATAGAATAAATGTGGTCAATTTGGCGGCGACTCGCACTACGCATTACAGAGAAAATTCGTTTTTTGGCCGAACGGCACGTATGTGGAATGGTCAACACCGCAGAGGTGTTTCCTGTCACTTTTAACGTGAGAAAATTTAATTCAAATGTTAATAAACATTACTCCCTCTTACTCCTTCCCATAACTTAATTTCCAGCACAATGCATCGCATGTGTATGGGGTCATTCCCTGAGTGCCGGTCCCAGAAAAAAAAAATATATTGAAAATTACCACAAAATTTTTCAATATAAATAAAAATGAAGTAACAAATTTATTTGTAGAAAAAATGTAAATTTTTCTAGTTAACCTGTTTGGAGGCAACCTATAAGAACTAATAATTAATGTAAAATAATCAAAAAATTAAAATCTTCAAAAAATTTCCTGAATTTGTTAACCGAAGGTTAACGAAATATCGAGATTATATAAAAATAAGAAATAAAAAACCTTAAAGCTTAATTAAATAGATTGTTCAAATACTAAAAAAGGTTAAAAGAACATGTATTAAGAAAAACTAATAATTAAATTTACAATTTTTAAAATTATAGTTAGGGCTTCTAGCATTTTCTGAGACGATATGTATGTATGTATGCGATTCTAACATAAACTATAGTGAAATTTAATTAAAACAAGGTATGAATGTCATGTAGACAATATGTGGATATGATCAATTTATTAGGTAAATCTAATGTAATTGTCATTCAATAACTAAGAAACAAATCTCATATAAAATGAAAATAACATGTAGACTATGTATTATAATTATAAAGTAAATAAGAAAGAAAAGAAAAAAAAAAACACTCAGGGAAATAACACAAAAATGTCATGTAAATAATAAGCAGAATGATTGAACAAAAAAAAAAAAATTGTGAGAATGTAAATAATTTGTTATATAAATGATATTTAAACAATATAAAATTATGGTATAAAATAATTCAATATGTGTAAAAGTCATGTCATATTACATTAATGTATGTAAACAATATGTGCAAATCATGTACACTAGTGTCGAATGAACAAAACGTAAATATTAAGTAAAGAACTTGTAAACATTATGTGTGACTTTCATGTAAAAAATATTTAAATATTACGTAAATAAATATGTAAATATTTCAAAATAATCTAGTCGGGTACAATACACTACACTACTCTCAGTATTGTCTTTCTAAAATATAATATGATCTATTTAGAAATATGTAGCTTTAGTAATAATAATTAAATATTTGACTTTATATTCAAAGTAAATTACAACTTTACTCGATTGTTACGTTACACTTGAAATACTTATTGGTGGGGAATGTAACATGATTTCTCGAACATGATTGTATGCGTTTGAGATCCAATATGAATTCATTCTTTAAAGTAAACGATTGACACCATATACTCGTAGAACTGCTGTTATCGCCGAAATCTTCCTAATAATTAATGTTTGATTTTAATACTTGTAGTGGGGCACTTCAACCTCAAAAAATTCTTCTTAATTTGCAAATTGTGCAACATTTAGTCATGTACATGTTTCTCTTATATGCCTATACGTATTCGTATATATTATAAATGTATCTTTGTAATACATCTCGAGCCTTTGGTGCAATAGCGCAGTAACTCAAAATTTTAATTTTTTGAGCTGGGTATGCAGAAATGATCTTTGGCGAAATATATATCTAAATGAAAAAAAGATTATGGTTCTAACTGTTCAGATTCTACAGCTGCAAATGTCTTTATTACCTCCAGCTATTTTCAACAATAATGCAATAATGTAATAATAAAATATTTCCTTTATGACAAGCAATTTACAAACAGAAAACATTACAAAACATGCCTCTTTATTTAAAAACTTGTAAAAAAAATAACTTTAGTAAATGAAAATACTATCAAAAAGATGGCTCAAAACTTCAAATGCATTTTTCTCAGTTCACGATTTTTTGAATTATTACGGCTCGATATGTGCTTAAACTGTTACGAAATTACAACGGGATATTGTATGTATTACACAGGCACCTGCAGCTACTAGAAAAGAAGTAAAAAAAAATAAAGATTCAGTCAGTAAATGACCGGTGTTAAGCAAAATTATTTTAATGTACTCGCTCGCTGTGGTAATTGATGAGAAAATATTAATAAATAAAGCGTGTCTGGTAGCAGATTTATATTTTCAAACTTAAATAAAAAACGTAATAAGTTTTATTAAGAGCAGTGAACAATAGAATGGAAATGCGGATTTTATTTTTTAAAGAGTATGTCATCCAGATCGTTCAGTTCCTTTTTTAAAATTTCATGAATATTCGCTCTCGGAAGTCTTGGTGAGGCTGCTCTTTTCGGTATTGAAAGTCACGTAAACTTTCAACCAGTTCAATGTTTTCGGTAGTCCTAAAAGATCGATCGTGGGGCATTCATAACCGAAGCAGCCTCTGCGCGGAATCTCTGCACCCACGAACGAATTAAATTTACACTCGGTCCATCACTTATTCGCCGAATACCGAATTTTGAACAAAATTGTCGACGAGCAATTACGTAAGAATCATTATTCTTAAAAAATGTCTCCACAGCTAACGCGCGATGCCCACTCGACCACTGCGACATCGTGACTGACAAATCCGCACAATCGATAATTCCAAAGGTGCCAACCTCCCTCTGCACCGTTTATTACTTTTTGAAATAATCGTATTTAAAAATATAAATTTGCCACCAGACACCCTTTACAAAAAATTATATCGCAACTAGAGCGCAGTTAAAAATTGTGCGTTTTACTTTATAAGCCGGCTCATTTTACGGCAACAACTGCAGTTCAATTTTTCTAATGCATAATTGATAGTTGTGCACAGCTCGGAAAAATAGAAATAAATCATATCTGCGGACTAATGACAAAACGTCTCAAGTGAAATTGTAAAATTTTTCAAAAGAGTGAAAAAAACTATTTAATTAGTTATTTTTGTATCGTCTTTTTTAAATTTAGTATAACTAAGCTAACTTTTCTGTAAGTTTATTTTCTACTAAAATCTTAAATTAAAATCAAGCTTACAAATTAAATCAACAACAAGTCCAGATAAGATTGATTGTGTGATAGCTCAAAAACTAAAATTCTTACTTACTTATCTCGACTAATGATCTTTTGGCCGAAGTCCAAAGGCATTTATTTTAAATAAATATACGAATAATCTATTTAATTAAGCTTTAAGATTTTTTATTTCTTATTTTTATATAATCTCGATATTTCGTTAACCTTCAGTTAACATCTTCTGGAAATTTTTATTTTTTTTTTTTAAATAAATAAAATTAAATCACACGTATTTTGATTTTAAATAATATTTTTGTCAATTATTATGAAAATTAATTAAGATGGCATAATGAGCTCGCAACAATTCTATACACAGATCTTCTTATTATTATTTACAAGAGCAATGCTTCAGCTGATGCCCTAGCAACACCCCAAGTCATTTTTCATAAAAATAGCTTTCAATAAAAATTACTAAGATATTAATTCGATAGAAAGAACAAATTGTAGGATATTATAGGTGGAGTAAAATCCTACGACACCTCCTCGTCCATGCAAAATTTTTGGGAAACATTTAAAAATCCATTTCACTGTAAAAGTATATGGAGACATTACACAATTAAATGTGTAAGTTTTTTACAATGGAGGCGTGGTTCAGTTCCATAAAAATTTATGAAAATTATGTACTTTTGTTATGAAAACATTTATTTATTAAAAACTAATCCAATGATCATCGCACTTTAACTTGAAAAACAAAACAAAAAAAACCTTAAAAACTATTTCCAATTCAAAAACAGTCACAATAAAAATTTTGAGGGAATTAAAAAGAAAAACTACACCCTTGATGAAAGTTGTTTCAGGATAAAAGTTTTTAAAACAGCAATCACTAACTATTACAATCTCATTTCATTTGAAATAATCTTTGTTTAATTTGCACCATGTTTATTAAATCATTTTTTATTTTATTTAATTTTTTTTTTGTAAATTTTAAAATATAATTACTTTCACAAGTTGTCTCAGAATTTTAATTGCAGAAACTTTATTAATAATTATTTTTATAAAAGTCAACAATTTTTTTTACGCATAAGTTTTTAAAAATTATTTAATAACAAAATATTTCTTGTTTAAAAAATTATATAAAAAAAATTTTATATGAAAAAAGTAATATTTTTTATTTTTTAATAAATATTTGCTTCTTTAAATAGAATATAAGAACTCAAATTATTAACAACTGTTTCAAGCGGAACGACCGCTTTGGCGTTACACGTACAAATAACTGTTAAGGATGTTACAACGGAAGCCAACAGCTCAAGCATTTAACACAAACACAGCTAAAGAAACATGGATATATCTAACATTTGTTGTTGTGTTTGTTTTTGTATAGATTTAAAGAAAGGAATAAGCATACACACACACACACACACACACACACACACACAGTAGTCAGACACACACGCACACGAATTTCTATAGTTTGTAACAAGGCTAACAGTAACAAATTTACAAAACTCTCATTAACCAGAACAAATTATTACAGGGTTTTTCAAGCGATGAACATTATTATCACATGCTTGTGTACGAAAAATTTTCAGAAAAATATTTCAAAAATTTCTTTATATATTTTTTGTTTTTTTATATATTTTTTTTTGTAATTATTGTAATGCTTTTTTTTTACTTTATATTATTAAAATCTTGTTAAAAATAGTACTCGTAGTAACTTAACTGTTACGTGTTAAACTATCAACTGAATTTTTGTTGACCAAGTCCTGATTTTTTTCCTGCTGTTACTGTTTTTCATTTCTTATTTTTACATGGGTGTATTTGTTCGTGTGTGTTTGTGTTATTGCTTTTGCTATTCTTTCTATACACTTTTGTTGTTGGTATTCTTGTGGCATTGTGCAATTATTACTCATTTGCAAATTGTTGCTCTTGCTGAAAATCAACAAGAACCAATTTGAACACGTTCATGGTCATTAAATTTGCACTCTTCATTCAAAAACCCAAACACACATGCATATGCACACGCACACGACCATCTCCGTATAGAAAAACACTCTCACACATTTACATGGATAATACTAATAAATACCCTCTCTTTCTTTACAACAGAAGCAACATGTTGTAGGACTTTTTCTTTCCCGCTCTCGTTATAAAAACTTTTACAACGAAAACAATTCTCTTTACAAAAATTACACTCAATTTTCTGGATGTTTAACGAAATGTAAATGATTTGTTTTGCGGTACCCGAAACATTGTTGTCATTGCCATTATAAGCAGTCACGTGTTGCATGCTGTTTTGAGTTGAGTAAAAGCTTTCATTTTTCACTCAAACTAAAGTACCGCACCTTTCTCACACGCAAACAATTTAACAAACAAACCGTAACATGCGCTCTCTTACTCACGTGTTGGTTGTATTTCTTTTAACATCTCAGTTGCTTTTACTCTCTTCTTTTATATTTTGTTGTTGCCGTACTATTTGTAATTTTGTTAATGCACTATCGTTTGTAAAATTATCAAAAAAAAAAAAAAAAAAACAAGAAATATTTTAAAGCTTCTCAAATTGTTGGTGTATGTATGTGTGTAACTGTGCCATTATTACGTATGTGTGTGTGTGTGTGTGTTCACATTCAAATGTAGCAGGGCAGGGGTGTAAACGTGAATATGTGTGTATTGTAAATGACATGTTGTTAATGTATAGACTGCAAAAGAGCATACGCCCCATATTACAATGCCAACAAAAAAGATTTTACTGGATGAATTCGTTTGTTTAGCATCGCTAAGTGCCGAGATTTATCATATGAAGGACTACATAGACTTACTATTTATAAAGTAAACAAAAAAAATTTCATTCTTAACTGTTATAATACAACTTTCTATGTAATAATTTCTTTTTATCCAATTTTTAAAGGAATAAAAATTTCTGTTCATATTCTATGGCACAGTAGCTTAATTCCAAGCCAGCACTGGCCAACCACAAATGATGCTGTAACTTGTTATTCTTTTCCACTATTTGTATGGCTGTGTGTTTTTGTCCAAATGTACAGAAAACATTTGGCTGTTGTTGCTTTAGTTTGTTTATTTTTTTCTTCTTGTTTTGCATTTGCCACAATACGCAACACATTCTTAATGGAAATTTAAATTTCGAATGCAAATTGTTGTCACCGCAACAAAAAATTAGAAACAGCAAAAATATGTGAATGTGAAATTAAAGGGGTCAAAAAGTAAAGAACAAATGTTTTTCATGCTAAATTTTCTAGAAATATTTACTGGCTAAAGTGACGAACTATTTTAACTGATTGATGTCAAAGGCAATAACTCATACAGAAGAATTTAAATAAAATAATAAATTATGTTTGGTAAATTAAAATAAAGAATTTTGATATATAACTCGTGTTCACTAGAATATAGACACTTCATAAGACATGTTTTAGGGAGACAGCAACGCCCACAGTATCGCAAAATATTTGGTTTCACTGGACTTGAGTGGATTTCAATTGATTTTCTTTTTTTCACCACTGCTATGAGCATGTCCTTTGCGTATGATATGTATAAGAAGGATGAGTGGAGGGCGAATCCCAACTGGATGAATCATTATTTACAAAAATGCTATACCGATGGATCGAAAACGATCGTATTAGTGTATGTGCAGGAGTAGTGGGGGCCAGAATCTACAGATCACTTAATCTTAACAAGGATGGTAGTATATTTCAGTTTTTCGCAAGTAGTACATATTCTGCAGGAGAAAAGCTACAGGAGGGTAAGTATAAGAAGACTCTCGTATAATTGATCTGTTTGAATGGCTATATTTATCACTTAAGAATACTTTTGGGCATACAGAAACAGTGTTACAAAGATGTCAATACCAGGACATGACAGTTATAATGGCACTAAAACAGCGAACTCACAAACAAAAAGAGGAGCGGCACAGAGATTCATTGGACCAAGCCCTATGTTTTAATGCAACAGGAATGATCTGAAACGGGAGGTGAACAACTGGGTCAAGATCCAGGGAGATCGCTATTGGCACAATATAGTCGGCTTTAGACACTTCAGAAGATTTCTGGATTTTGATGCAAAAAGAGCAGAGATGGCTCTCAGACTGGATAAAAAGAAGATGCGTATACGCACAGGAGCTCTTACAAGTTATCTCACCTGCAATAAACATTACAGCACGGGTATCACTAACACGGACATCTGCAGGTTTTGCTGTGAGGATGTGAGGAATCTATGGAGCATTTTATCACCAACTGCCTTGGATTAATGACTACAAGGAGAAGGTTCTTGCACGAATTCTCGCTCGCGGATAGCGACCTCAGATCATTTCAGCAGAAGTAGCTGGTGCAATTCATGAGTTTACTCGACGATCGACAGACAGTACGGGGTCTTTAAAAGACTAATATTGGTCACAGAACTGCGCGCTTCTGTCTCAATTCTTTTACCATTGCATTACCATACTTAACATGTGACTTACTAATCAGCCGGCCATAGACAGCTGTATTATTGCAACCAACATTAATAAAACCGGGTTCCTCTTTTTTTGGTACATTTCTTAGTGATAAAGGACATTTTTTTCTCCATGTTGCACTTGTTCCTCAAAAACAAAATGTATGACATCGTCGCTAACTAATTCCAGAACTTTTACTTCATTTTGAATTGTAAATCAAAAACAGTTTTTGTCTTTTCTTCTTCCTCCGTTATCCTTCATCATTTTTGTCTTTTTTTCTTTTGTCTTTTCTTTAAATTATCTTAGAAACTAATTGCTTTACGCTTCCTTTCTTCATTTTCATGCATAAGAATGCACAAATTGTATTGTGACGTGTTTAAATTTCATTATTAGAAAGAAATGAAAAAATTAAATGGAGGAAAAAAACAAGTAAATAAAATTCATAATAATATGCACTTGTAAAGCCATTAAAGGACAAAGAACAAACCATTACAATGGAGCACAATGACATGATATTTCATTCAAAATTTTGCCCTTTGAAAAATATTGCATGACATAAAAATGCTTTAGAAATGGCTGCTTTGCACAGAAAGTTTAATCAAACATCATAAAATATTAAGTGAAAATATACCGGCAGGATGTCAAAAGGTACTAAAGAAATACACACACACACACACACACACACACACATTTCAGTTGAATAAAATTTAAATATCGGAGTTATAATGGTTAAAATCAAAATTTGTAGAAACGAGCCTTTATGTTAGGAATATAAAAAGTTCTTTATATATTTTTTTTTGTTCAGCAGAAAATTAACAAACAAGTGCTGAAATTTTAAATCTGAAATCTATGCAGCGCCAGGCATTAATTCAGTTATCTCAGTTCTTAGCACTAATTTTTCTCATGCTTACAGCCGTGTTTCTTTCCTATTAATAATGTGTTGCTGAAGTCATCCAATTGAGTGCGACCCAGTGGACTTTAATTAATTTATAGCTTCTCTCATATATTTCTATGAATATTCTTTAGTTTTTGTCTAATTTGTAGTATCCGATTAAGAAAAGCCAAGCAGTTAGAGGATCTTATTTTAGTAACAATTTTATAAGATTATACACTAGAGTTGTGTCGTTCTGAGCTCTGAACTAGCTCAAGGGAACGATTCAGTAAACTGAGCGAAGAGAGCGCTCACTTTTTTTGATGATTCTAGTTCAGCGAAGAGCTCTTGCCATGTTTTTTTTTTTCGTTCATTTTATTGGTTCATCAGTGCTACCAGAACTAAAAAATTTTCTTAAATTATTCTTTTATGATGCCAGATCCGAATATTTCACGTCATTGGCGATTTAGTGCAAACACTATTTTTTCTTAAATAAATTTCTGTGTTGTAGTTGGTATTTATCGACAAAGGAGGGCGTTCTAAATGCCTGTGGATTTTTTTTTTTTTAATTTTTTTTACTCTTAAAATTGTTTTTCCATCTTTTAATTTTTTTTTCCTCAGCGCTTTGTAGGCTTTTTTGTAGAGGCTTTAGCATGGCATTACAATATACAATAATTTATGTAAGAGAAACAGTAATATATGTCTAAATTAAATTAAAAGTGCTTCCAGATTATTCAACATATATAATTTTAAATGATGTTTGATTGATGATATAAGAGTCATATTTTTAAATCTATCTGGTAAAGTATTGTATTCTCTTGGTCCAGCATAAGTAATACGCTGTTTGGTCAAATCTATGCGACATCGTTGCAA
Organism: Dexiosoma caninum; assembly: GCA_963924685.1. NCBI lineage: Eukaryota > Metazoa > Arthropoda > Insecta > Diptera > Tachinidae > Dexiosoma > Dexiosoma caninum. The sequence continues at coordinate 86,560,511 of OZ004728.1, read as the reverse complement.
TTGTAGATCATGTGCTTGCAGTTCTGATAATATTTTGATCAAATTTCATTCCAACTATAGTAGTTAAAAGAATTCTCCACATCTTCAACGCGATATTGTGCATTGAATACTTTCCATCTAAATGGAAGATATCACTAATAACTATGATACCTAAGCCAGGTAAAGACCACACCAGAGTTGAGTCCTACAGGCCAATTAGCCTTTTGCCAAATTTATCTAAGCTTTTTGAAAAATTATTAGCTATCAAGTTAAATAAAATCATTAGCGAAAAGCGCTGCATTCCAGACCATCAGTTTGGCTTTCGAAGTAAACACAGCACAACTGAGCAAACACATAGACTTGTGAATGTTATAAAGCATACCCTAGAAGAAAAAAAGTACTGCTCAGCCCTCTTTATCGATGTTTCCCAAGCTTTTGATAAAGTGTGGCATAAGGGATTAATATATAAACTGACCCAGTACCTTCCTGAAAATATTTGCAAGCTACTGGAAAGTTACCTGCTTTGTCGCAAATTTATTTTAAAACAAGGTGATTGGCTGTCATCACCGCAGCCGATTGAAGCTGGAGTTCCACAAGGCAGCATATTAGGTCCATTGCTGTACTTGATATACACCGCAGATTTGCCAACAGTCGCGAACATCCATACCTCAACTTTTGCCGATGATACAGCTTTCTTAAGCATTCACGAAAGTGCTGACGAAGCATCTCGTCGCCTACAGCACACAAACTTCGCAGCTGGAAAGCTGGCTAAAAAAATGGCGAATCAAAGTTAATGAGAATAAGTGCGTACATATAACCTTCACCCTGCGCAGAGACACATGTCCTCCTATTCTGATCAACAACCAGTTAATACCTCAACGTTTGGAGGTCAAGTATCTAGGGATGCACATTGATAGACGGCTAACATGGAAACAGCACATCGATGCAAAATTAACTCAAATGAAATTAAAAGCAACTCAACTAAATTGGCTTATTGGTCGAAATTCTGTGCTAAAACTGGACTGTAAGCTTTTGCTTTACAAAGCAATTTTAAAACCAATATGGAGCTATGGTATCCAGCTATGGGGCACTGCCTCAGCTTCCAATATAGAAAAAATTCAAAGGTATCAAAACAAAATACTGAGAATGATAACAGATGCGCCGTGGTATATAAAAAATTCATAACATACACAAGGATTTAAATATTCCGACAGTCAAACAAGAGATAACAACATACGCAACGTCATACCTAACCAAACTCCAAGATCATCCAAATATACTAGCCCGAAATATTTTAAGCGAAAGAGGGTTCATTCGACTGAAAAGAAGGGATACTCTTTCCCTAGCCCGAACGTAGTAGACGCGGAAATAAAACTATACGAGCAATAAATAATTTTGTACAGCTAAGCTGTACTTAATAATAATTAGCAATTAGTTCTTAAGATTTGAATACTTATTGTTAGTTCAATTGATTTTGAAGATTCAATAAATAATATATATTGTGTAAAAAAAAACAAAAAATTCATTGCCTTTGGATTGGATTCTCTCAACGACTTAAATACATATAACAGTATCTGTTGTTTGTATAACCCACAAACTGTGCAAAATATTTTTAGCTTTGGTTTTATATAAATCTATAGTAGAATATCGCAATGGCAGATTAAAAACTATTTTAAGCGCCTTGTTCTGTGCTGATTTCAAGCTCCTCAACGAATCTGTTATTAAATTAATTAAATAAATACAAATCATGTTGGGCTGTTTCTAAGTATAGTTAGTGCGTTCATTTTCCTGGGTTCAAACCCTATGACAAAAACCAAAACTTCGATTGATGTGTTATATTGTCTCTTTATAAAATTGCTTTAAAAATTAACAGAGTGCACAATAACAACAGACTTCTACGATTTATGGTCCACTCTTTTACAACAACGTTATCGGCGGCGAAACAAAATCATTTATAATTTGGTTTTAGAATTTAAAAAATTTTAAAAAAATTAAGAAAACGCACTGTAACAGCGTTATATCGTAAATATAAGAATTAATTAATTACGTACACCAGCCAGTTCTTTGTTGGCATTAAATAATTGTCTACCTATTGCCTGCTATTTTGCTTAAAAGAAAATTAAATTTCCTGCCATAGAATGTAGCCAAGAATAATAAGCCTTAAAAGCAATTTATCACAGTGACAAATATAGTGTCATGTTCTTTGCATTTTATTATCCTCTGCTGATTAGTGCGTATATCAGACGTCAAAAGGCACACGACAAAAATGCTCTGTGAACATCAAGTGATAGTAAATATGTTTTGTAGCAGCTAAAAGAGAAAACTTTTAGAGGCGATCAAATACAACAGCAAAGAAATCAACTTTTAAATGACTACTTCGATAGGCCAGTGAACGTTACGCTATTCTATTGCGCTGACCTTTTGCGTATGTTCGATTTCTAGCAGAAAGTCACTCCATAGAATTAAGTTATTATTACATCCAACAGGGTTTATGTATAATTTCCATTGTGCATATTTAGCAAATCAATAAAAATGGATAATTATATTTTATTTGAATTATATTATTAATTGACCTTTTTTATTATACCTCAAGCTTAATAAATGTTAATTTTATCAACGATTTTTATTCAATATGAAAAAGTTTTTCTTTCTTTTTTCAAAGTAATGAATTTAAAACCAAAGATTACATTGATTGATTATATTATACATTAAATAGCAAGTCGAAATATGAAAAATATGAACAGGTTGAAAAAGGAATATAAATAATATATGAAATATTATTTCCAACAATAAATATATTTTATTTGTTTAGTTTAATTTGACTGAAATATTTTAATGTTTCTTTCGAATATTTCCATTAAAAAATTTCGATATAAATACACAAAAATAACTACCGTTTCGCATTTAGTGAAATAGAGCATAAACCTGTCTAGGTCCATAGTAGTAATGCAAAATATGAATAATTTGTCTGTCTTTTTCAATGTCATTTCGGCCGTGTTTAGGTCAGAAAATTACAGTGATTTGAAACTATTCATATTTCATTTTTGATTAACCTTTGCATTGCATCCGTTCCTCTGGAAGTTTTCACCTCCGATTTGCCGGTTCTAATAACGTGATTGTTTCTACAACAACATAACTATTTTTAAAGTCCTTAGGGTGGCACGCTAGTGTCAAATGAGTACCCCGCTAGGCTATCAGTACGTCTTACGTTAAATTCTTAGCAGAGACATTGAACCATTTCACTGCGCCATGTGATCAGAGTATTTTTTCTGACTACCTCCTTAACCCGTAGCGCGAGTCTCTATAACATTTTTTACATCAGTTGTGTTGTTAAAAATATTTAACAATTTTAATTTTTTTAATTGTGTATTTTTTTCACATTCGTCTTTGCTCTTTTGTATATTTTCATATACACTAAAGACCCGATTTGCGTCGATCCGATTTGCGTTTTTTCGATTTGCGTCGCTTTTTAAAAATTGGTATAATCCGACTTGCGCCGTTGTGATTTCGATTTGCGTCGATTCTATTTGCGTCACTTTGATTAATGAAATGTTATTATCTCACGAAGAGGAGGCATTAATGTTCAGCGTGCATTAGAAGAAGATGTTGTAATGAATGATGTTACTTTAGAAGAAAAAAAAGTTAACAACTTCCAATATTTCCAAAGCATTGCAATTAATTGCACAGGCAATGGATATATTTACTGAAAATGATCCCGATGAAAATCGTTGCTTAAGCGTAGCATCATCTGTTGAGCACGCCATCAGTTGCTACAAGGAAATGTATGCGCAAAAGAAATCTTTAAGAATTCAGCAAACCTTAGACAGTTTTGTTAACAAAACAGTGAGACCCACCTAACCAAATGGAAACAATAATAATAATTTAATTTATTATTTTTTTTTTTTTATTTCTAACTTTAAAAACGTTTATTGAATGAAATTAAACAAATAAAAACGTATTCATGTGACTTTTTTTTTTATCTAAATATGTATATATTTTTTCGAAATTTTTTAGTTTTTCCCCCAATTAATTCGAAATCAGAACATTTGTATAGAAACAAATAATTCGATTTGCGTCGCATTCCTCCCGACCCCATTAACGACGTAAATCGGGGCTTTAGTGTATTTCATACAAACTATTCCATTCAAATATTTTTCGGTTATTGTGATTTTTTGCGTGGTTACTGACCAATGTGCAACAATTATCAGGCATATGGGGAAGAACTCAGGCTGACTTTTTTGTTAATTTTTTTTTAACGAGTATTAACACTCAGGTAATGATTGCCTACTACTAGCTGCTGCTATCTTCTATATGAAAGCAATAGTGAAAAAAATTACGGATGCTGTAGATGTATATATTTTACGGCCCTGCTTTTGCTCGCTTTTTAGTTAAAGCTGTGTAGAAATGCCTCTGATATTAAGGGGGCGTATTCAACTTTGATTCTTGATTTTGTATAGCCATTTTCATTAATTATTTTAATTCGTCCATGCTACACAATACAGTCGCCAGAGGGCGGTCAAATGTGCCTGTAGATTGGTATCAGCTAAAACCGGTACTATTCTGTGACCATTGAATCGGCCTTCACCACTCATGTTTTTTTATTGCTTTTAATGTCAAAATGCATTGCTTTTTTATATGTGTTTGAGCTATTTTGAAGTTGAGACAACATTTTATACAGACAATCCGAAGCTTATTGTTACATATTTTTCAGTTGCCTTTATTTTATGGTATTTAAATGAATACTTTAGTTTACATTTATTTTTTGTTATATACCATTTGTTTCCTAAGTACAGGGTGGCACAAAAGGATCTATATGGTTTAAATGGTTCATAACTTTTTTATTTATGCGATTATTATAATTTTTTTTTTTAAATACAGTATATTATTGGGGAATTTTCTGCAATTGTAATGGCCATGATTTCATTTCGAATGCTTCATAATTAAATTCCCCAAGTCTTCTTCACAAAATGCTGAAAAAGAAAACAAAGAAAATATAATAATAAAAAAAAGTTATAAAGAATTCAAAACATATATCTAATTTTGTGCCACCCTGTACATTCTAAATTGTGTACACATTCCAATTTTTTAAAAACTATATTTTTTTTAACCCAGCTTTTCGTTGTATTTTCTGCAAAATGCCGCTTTTTGGCGATCATATACCGATTTATGCAAAAAAAAACCATCCATTTGGGCATGTCAAGTTTAATTTAATTTGAGAAATAGAAATGGAATACGTAAACTTGATATTTTAAAAATTAATATATATCAAACATACGCCTCTAACGACGTTCATAAAAATTTATCGTTTTTAAAACGAATACACAGATACGTCGGTGTTCTTTAAACCGAATTCGCATTATTTTACCCGGTTTAAAATCGAGTAGATAAATCCGGTCGAAATTATTAGGAATACTGGGTGCGAAAGGTTTTATTTAAATTTTACTTAATATTTAGAATTAGAAGTTCGTACTTATTTCGCAATAACTTTATTTAAAATTTGTATGGAAATTTGTATTGGAATAATGGCATTTTTTTTGAAAAATTTCAAGAAACGTTAATTTTATATCATTCGCAATATTACGTAGCCAATTCGAACAAAATCGAATGCTTTCTACGTATGAATATCAGACTTTCCGACTTATTCTGAATGTCATAAATGAACGGCTTTCCATGCACGACTCTATTTCTTTTCCACAATTTTTTTATAGAAAGCCAAAAAAATATATTATTTTATAGAGCCATAGTGTTTACTGAAAATATATAAAAAGTAACTTGCAGCAAATTTTGTAACGGTTTGCTAAGAATATTACAAATTTTTTTTTATTTATTTATAATTTTAACCATTCAATTTGTATTTTAGTTATTCTATTTCTAATCATTCATTGTATTACTGTGACTTGTGTTTTTTTATTATAAATTTTCTGAAAATTAATCTTTTGTGTTAAGGCCACAATCTTGCGAACATTTTCTCTTCTAACAGCTGGCGGCAAACCTACCATTTTCATTATTCAATAGTTTCCATGCAAAAATTCTTCTCTTTTTCAATAGACTGCCATAATATTTTCTTATTCTTCATGATGCCCTGCTAAATCTTACCGATGAATGCTTTTCAAAAATACAAAACAATTTGCTGTTTTATAGTGAAAAAAAGAAAACGATTCAAAAGCAAGTAGATGTCAATTATATTAGAGAGATGCCAAATTATTAACGCCATCATATATATAAACGTTGTTGGTTGACAAGAGTGCTCCAGTGTTCAAGACAATACAACTCACTAGAATGATGATGTTTTCGATGAGGATGATGATGATGTTAATTTTAAGGTTGAAAAGAATTGTGATGTTTAATTTTTTATTTTTTGCCACAGTGCTCTTTGTTATTTGAATTTGCTTTTATTAACTTGATATCTTTTTTCAGATCCAGTTGAGTTTTTTTCCACATTTGAATTCTTTTTGTGTAAATAGCTTACTGTTTTGGTTTCTTCTTTCAACCACGCATTTCTTTGTAGGCTTAAACTTGAAGTTTTTCTTCTACTGAGTCACAGTGGATCACAGTGACTTGAAATTAGCCAATAGTTTTCTATTTTTATTATTCTTTAGATTTCCTAAGCATGATTCTCTTGTAGAAACCTTCGTTGGTCATCAATATTTTATAGAAATCACCAAAAAAAAAAATCTTGGAAGATAAACAGTCCAGCTAATAATGATAATAAAGGACAATGCCTGTTTATTCTCAATAAATATCCAGTAATAAATTGCTCTTTTTAGTATTGAGTACGATCCTTAAGATGATTGATGGATTATTCTAATTTAAAACATATCGAACGATTCTTCCCCAAAAAAGGAAGACTCTTTATAAAATAGGAATTGCACCGCTAATAGACTGAATCATTTTAATACGCTTCTGTTAGAGATGTTCAGTTTTCATGGAACGGCAACCACGAAAATATAAGTATCTTGATAATTCTGATACAATTCTGCAATCAGTCGAGTGCACTATGGACAGAAATTGAAAATGTGTCAAGACCAGTCTTCTTAAAACAACGTTGCGAGAATTGCATGGTGATTGAGCAAAACGTGATTCTGAAATAGCTGATATGTTTATCAAACATTTGATGAATAAGTGCTCAAAATCTTCCTTTGTTCCCCATTCCTTAAAAGTTCTCACTTTTTTAAGGTTTGAAAGGATAGTAGTACGCATATTTACGCGATAATTACTGAGAAACAAATTGTAAATCACACTGACAAACACTAGAAGAATTTTATAACATGAGTCTGCTATACCGCGATGTCCATAAGTTATCATGTTTTTGCCCACTCAATGCAGTTATCAGTAGGTGTTTAATTATTTTTTTGCGTAGTATTTTTTGGCATACGTATTACATCTCCGTTGAACATTTCTCTTTATAAAGAAACTCTAAATTTACTATCCATAAGTTAGAAAAGTCCTCAATATTTTTAGACATTTTTAATTCAGTTTTATTTTCGACAATCGCTATTTTAAGACATTTTCTAAAGGCTGATTCTAGAGAAACTAAAAACACGACAAGACAATTTTCAGTTGCTATAGAATCATCAGTTTAATGTTAATTTTTTCTTCTTTGGCCGACACTCCATGAATAATTTGTATTCTGGATATTGGATTGAATTTTCTCACGTCCAAAATGACAGCGAAGACCTCTGTAATGCGTGGTGCGATTCGCTAACAAATCGATCACAAATGAATGTGCTCAATAAGGTCAATAGAGCTGGCTACACTACTGTCTCCAATGAGTTTTTTCGCCCTTTTCTGAACTTAGTAACTTCAAATTAGCCTTTTAGGAAGCAACCCATACATGACAATTATATTTAATTTCTGGCGGATGTAAGCGGTATAAATATTAAACAGATCAGATAGAGTGAAGTATGTCCTGCACCGTTTTAACCCTAATCCAATTAACATTTGCCTTTCAGACACATCTTTCACTTTGAAGTGTTCTAACTTCTTTAAATTGAAGTCATGGTTCTTGGTGCTTCTTGAATTCGTACTTTGAATTATTTTATTTCTTTAAAAAAAAAATTTGCTCTTCTTTAATTTCTATTTATTTATGTAAAACCACAAATGTGCTTAATCCGGTTATAATGTGCCTATCAGGCACATACGGCAACATTATGAACCAACAAATTAAATTACGGGTAATTCCCTTTCAATTTTTATCATTCAATGTAAACTTACACAGTTTTTTTAAGTTGTTGGCTAATTTTCAAAGAGAAAGTTGTAAAAACGGGTACTTTTTCCCACAATGACTAAAATATAATTGTATGTAGAAATCGAGACAATTGTTGAAGAGATCGATTTTGAAGCAACTATAAACCAAGATGAAGATTAGGACAGTAAATTTTCGGAGGATGCGGATTTTATTCTACAATATGAAACAAGTACTGCTTTGAAAGAAAAAAAAAATGCAAATATGTAGGAGATATAAATTCCCAAATATAATATGCAATGGGTTTATATGTGCCTCATCTCAATTCGTTACAAAGTTTATCTGACTTGATTAGGGTTAAGAAACCGATGCAATTGAATGCTTCTTTTCTGGCCTGAGAAATGTGCTCTGCCTATCGAAAGCCATTATAAATTTTCATGCCAAGAACATTAAGGGTTTCTTGCATCGATGTGCAACATGCAGCATTGGGTCTTCTGAGCACTAAAATCGCCCCTATTAACGTGACCCTAATATTCCTCTGAGGTCCGCATTTAGCGAATCATTCATATTTTTCCTCATTGCCTTTTTACTAACACAACCCACTGTGATGGCGTGCTTTTTCCAAACATAAACTGCAAACACAACCAGTGATTTATGTCAGTTGTTCGTCATGTATGTGCATTTTAAGGCATTTTGTCCGTCATTCGCTTAATTCTTATACTGATTGTCATAGTGATAGGGCCGGTGCTTGCTTGTAATTACGCAGAAAAAAACGAAAATATTTTTCTTTACAAACTTTAAAGCGAATAAATGGTACATCATTCTAACGAACATCAGGGTATCCCTAAAATTAATGCTACAAAATTAATTACATGATATCAAACCATTGGCAACTTAAGATGATGACTGTCAAAATATTTAAGAGAATTTATCAACTGGCAATTTAAGTTCTGGGAAACCCTATAAAAACAGGTACCAACTTTTACGAAGTAATTTGGGTAGATTTCACATATACACACTCAGAAGCATACACGTGTAGTAGCAACCTTAAAAAGGTATCATGCATAACGACACAAAAAAACAAAACGAAACAAAACAACAAATTTGTTAATGCTATTTTGCATACACAGATAGAAAGATAATTTAGCTGAATTTAGGCCTTAACTTGAAATCACTATGGCATTTGATTGATGTACTTTTAGTTACTTCTAATGAATGTTGAAAGCTCCCGAATTTAATAATTAGTTGTTTTTAATATAATATTTCTATTTTAAAGCAATAAATATATATACTCTAGGGAATACCTTATTTTTGGGAAAGTAATTTCGATAAAAATCCTTACTAAGAGAGCATTTTAAAAACACGTATTTTTTATTTAACCACTTGTAGTATTATTTAAAAAAATTTGTTCAGCTAATATTTCTCTATTGTTTCTATACCTTTCACTAGTTACGTATCGTCATTACTTCATATTATTTCATTTTATACAGAGGAGAAGTTTAAGTATATCATGCGTATGGCCTTTGTGACATGTTTAAGAAATTTATCAAGAACAACTGCCCGGCCCTCGATGTCTGAAGAATTTTTTCATTCATACAAATACACTTAAAACAAAAGAAATTCTAACGTATTGGTTTTGAATGTACCCTGCTAACTATTGGGTGATTATTTTATTTTTTTTATTAAAAAAAATCTTAAATGAGCTCATAAATGAGATCACATTTGACGAATAAAAACTGATTTATTAGTATATTGATTGAATTTTTAATATACAATTTACACATATGTATGTAAATTTTAAACATATTAAAGCTTTTCATTAAAAAAAAATTAGGAAAATTTAAAATTTTTTTACCCTAATTAAATTAACTTTGAAGCAGTTCACTATTTATTACATTATTTATTTATAATTATTTTTTTTTTTTTTTTTTTTTTTTTTGCAATATATTTATTAAGCTTGAGGTCTTTTTCTTTTATTTTATTTTATTAGGAATATTTCCTATTATTCCTGATGATGTTAACAAGCTGTTAACGAAATATCGAATAATAAAACCAAATAAAATAAAAGAAAAAGACCTCAAGGTTAATAAATATATTGCAAAAAATATAATAAAAAAGGTCAATTAATAATATAATTAATATTTATAATTATTATTTAAACTTAACGAACTCGGTTTGAATACAATACCATGCATACCTTTTTATAAGTACGAACTGTCATTTTATTTAACGGATATTTGTCAGACCTTGTTGCCACATTTTACTTTATTGTTACTTCCCACGTTGCAACATTTCACTCTCAGACTAGTATATAAGCAGCACTACTTGTTTAAATAAATTCACTTTGCTTCGTATCTTCAAACGATAAACATCTTTGTCCGGTATTAATTTCTCGGACGGGCTGAATATTTTTTTGAGATATAAAATAAAGTAGTACAACTTAAAACAAAACTTGTGTTTTGTTTTTTTATTGTTATTCATTAAATGAATAAAACCTATAATCTTAGAAATAAGATTATTTCAACTTTCAGTTATTGTTTATTCGTCGCAAAAATTAATGAGAAAAAAATTAATGAGAAAGTTGTATCGTAATGCATTCTGTGAGGTGATTCACTTGTAGGGTACAATTTTCTAACAACAGGCGTATTATTTCTGATCGATAAATTACCGCATAAACGATTATTTTTTCCCATGAAGGTGAGGATGGTGATGGTCGAAATAGTCTGCAACTTGACTACAAAGCGAAAAATTTCCTGGGTTCAACCCCATTTTCAGACTCATAAAAACATCTCGAATTTTTTCTGATATGCATTTGTGTGGCTTTGTGTCAGTTGTTGTCGGAAGGTTTCATTGGCGAAGGCATAGTCTCTGGTCCCTGAACATTGACGGCTCAAAACGAGTTTCAAAATTGAATATCAGAGACGCTACAACACTGCTTTAAAATCAAAGAACTTGCAAAAGAACTTTTGTAAGATAGCGAAGCTCCTCATCCTGTCATTTCTTCTACTATCCCTCTCCTCTAGTTGCAGCACAATGCATCGAATGTGTAGGACTGATGAAAAAAAATTAAGCTGATTCCTAAAATATTGGAATATGATACAAAATGCCAGCTGGGTAGTTGAACGAATGACAAACTTATTCATATGGCGTGGTCCAGTACGTATACTTGATATTAAAAATAAACATATCGATATCAATCATACGAAATTGTAACAGCAATGTAAATTTATAAAACGGAATGTGTCTTCGTTTGGACTTTATAGAAGACCAAAGCTTTGGACCGATCTTATTTAAATTTTCAGTAAATTTAACTGGGACTCTCAAATGATATATATATACTACACTTTTTAAACAACGCTCCCTTTTACGGCCAATTTTTTAAATTATGTTACTTCTTTCACATGGTTTTGAACAGGTTTTTTATATAACAACTTCCCCATTTCTGGACTAATTTTCAAAATTATTTTTGCATATGGAAAAGGTGTACAAAAAAATTGGGGTAATTTTGAGGGGGAGAGGAGGCAAACTGGCACTAATGCACATTGTAAAAAAAACTGTGGAACGGCTTCGAACCAACAACTATTCAGTACCCCCGAAACTTTCAATACCCTGAAAGCATTTCGTATATCGTCATACGTTAAAAGATGGAAGCTGTCTGAAAATTAATAAGCGACTCGGGCAGTAAAACATAAAATTTTCTTTAGACACAAAAGAAACAAAAACAAAGTTATTCGAACGAATTTATACTTTTTGCAATAAAATATAAAAATATGAAATTGTGAAACAAAAACCAGCGAGGTTTAGGGTACTTATAATTCCTTATCGCCCTGTTTATTACAAATACTTCCATCATCGCCTAAATATGTTATCCAGGCACTTCCCTGGTATACTCGCATATGTATGTGTGCATATACAAACACGTGTAATACGGTGTATAAGCATTTTTAAGTAAATTTCCTTTTATATAGAAAAACAAGGCGATAATTTTATTATTTCTAAATTTTTCCTCATACTCAAACTGCCAGTTTCTTTATGTTTTTATTTATTTATTTTTTTTAATATCCTTATACGCGGTGTATTGTTCTTTATACACATGCTTTTCGTTGTTTTTATCAAAATTTATGTAATTTTTTCTTTTTCTTTTCTATTTGAGAATATTATTTTAATGAATATGTGCACACAAACCTCCAACTACACACTATACTAAATTTCGGAACAAAGCAAAAGTTAAGTAAGGAACACAATCTTGAAATCAAACTGTGGGTTTTCTGCATTCAAATAGACCAACATATTTAAGGCTTTTGTAAAAATATAAATAAAATATTAACGCTTAGTCATACCGGAGAGATGCAACTCCTGGGAGAATGAAAGTCTTTCGTTGAACAATTGGAGATAAAAGTTTAAATAGCAATTATTAACCAGAGATCTCTGAAGGTGATTAAAAGCAAGAAATTATTTAAAATTTCTATTAGTGATGAAAATATGTTATTTAACATGTTTGCATTTTTCATTTATTCTGTTTGTGACAGTAGTGGAACTCTAAAACAAAATTATTTTTTATCAGCTGAAACCAGAGCACGAATTAGAAAATTTGTTGTAATAACTTTTCCCAATTATCACGCATTATTCTTTTGTACAGAGCTAAATTTCTAATAATCGATATAAAAATATGTGACAGCTGTCAAACTTCATAGTTGCCAGCCACAAAAAAAAAAGAAGAATTATGGTAAAAGTGAAGAGTGCATTCTTACTGAGACATGATATTCGTGGACGGTAAACCTTTGAGCTTTTGGGAATATGCAAATTGCAGCATATACTGATGACTGTATACTGTGTACTGGCATGTTCTACTCAAGTGATGGCTGTAGGAGAATAGTTGTTCTTTTATTCTCTATTCTAATCAAAAAGTAATTTCCACATTGTTGTGATAAATTAACTAAGAACTTGAACACAACTAAATATTGCCCAATTCTTTTTTAATAAATATAGTTCAAACAAAAGATTTCTAATTCCAAAAATTTCCTTTATTGCCACAAAAATATTCATTTTTTAGACAAACCATTTTTTTGTGTTTTTTTTTTTCATTTATTTCATAAGTAAAGCAATTTGAGAAAAGACCTGTCATTTTACAGGGTGGACCAAATAAGACCAGCTGATGTGAAACACAAATAACTTTTTTATTTTTTAACATAATTTATTTTTTCTTTTTGCAGATTATAACTGAACTCTTGGAAATTTAAAATGAATACGTACAGTCCACAACAACGCATACGCTATTCGCTTTACACAATTAGCCACACAAAATGATTTTTTAAATAATCTTTTGATCACGGATGAAGCGCATTTCCATTTAAGTGGTTATGTGAATAAACAAAACTGTTGGTTGTGGGGCTCCGAAAATCCAAGGGCAATACATCAGCCCATATTTCTTTGAGAATGAGTATGATACGCCAGAAACGGTCTCCGCGGCTTCTTACAGAACAATGATCGACAACTTTTTGCGGCCAATGGTGGAGCAACATCCTAATTTGTGGTTTCAACAAGATGGAGCCACTGCGCATACTGATTGGCAAACTATGGACATGCTGCGTGAAATTTTTGGTGAACGCCTAATTTCAAGAAATCCAGATTTCCCTTGGCCTCCAGATTTCACTGCGCCCGATTTTTTTATGGGGATATTTAAAAGACAAAGTGTATGTTAACAAACCACAGACACTTGGACAGCTCAAGCAGAATATTCGAGACGAAATACGGCGCCTGCAACCAGAAACATTAAGCCGTGTAATGCAAAATGCGCTAAAGAGAGCAAATGCCTGTATCGAGCAAAATGGTGGTCATTTGTCTGATGTCATATTTCACACATAGTCACGTTAAATTTCCATGAAATGTATTTAACATATAAAAATAAATCATTTATAAAAAAAACCGTTATTACAAGAGTTACACGTGTTTAACATCACTAGGTCTCATTTGGGCCACCCTGTAGTATCGAAAAAAAAACCCTACATGTAGGTATTTTCTCCTAATATTGGCAACACTGATTAGAAGCGTAACTTTTAAAATAATTTTGATTTTCAAATTTTCTTAATCTTCGGGCAACATTCTTAAATTGAGTAATATTTTTGAAAATATTAAGCACTTGCTGCTAGAAAACTTTCACGTTTATTACCACACCTGCCTGCCTTCTTAACACGCTCGTAATCCAATCCTTTATTAAATTGGCTTTGTTTGCTTGAAACATGCACTTATGCATGCCAGCACAAAGGAAATTTTCCAAAAAAAAAAAAAAAAAAAAAATTATAAATTCAATTTACGTTATCTTAAGGCCGTGGTATGTTTAGTTTTATAATGGAATTCTTATCACATTAATTTTAATTAATTCAAATACGAGCGCATATTTAACTTGGCAATTTTAAAAAGGGAAAAGACTTAACAAAAGAGGAATTGTGTCTAGTTAATTTTTTAATTAAATTAAGGACTAACTTAGATAAGATTGCTGCGTGAACTGAATGCAATCACTTTTATAGAAATATAAAACAAATAACAGATATAATTTGTTGAAAATTTTTTGAAAAAAAAAAAAAAAAAATTGTGAAAAACATTTAATTGCAATTTTTCAAATCGAGCTTTGGTGCAATACCGCAGCAACTCAAAATTTGAATTTTTTGAGCTGGGTATGCAGAAATGATCTTTGCGGAAATATATATCTAAAGGAAAAAAGATTATAACTCTATCTCTAACTGTTCAGATTATACAGTAAACAATTGTCTTTATTGGCCTCCAGCTATTTCCAACAATATTTATTTGCAATAATGAAATATTTCCTTTATGACAAGAAATTTACAAACAGAAAACATTACAAAACATGCCTCTTTAATTAAAAACTTGTAAAATAAAAATGACTTTAGTAAACGAAAATACTATCAAAAAGATGTCTAAATACTTCAATTGCATTTTTCTCAGTTCACGGTTTTGCACCAAAGGCTCAATATCTACTCGTATATGCATGTCAAAATGATTTATTTCGAAACTTCTAATATGCGTGCTGCGTTTTGATATCTGCATTATGCGAGCAGCAGAACTATGCAGCAAACATAAGCAGACATCATACAAATTCAGGGAATCGTTTTTTTTTTGTTATTATTTGACTGCGCAAAATCGTGTTAAAGATTAAGTTGATGCGTTGACTCAACAGCACAAAGTTCTGGTTTCAAATCCTATACCAGTCGCTGAAAATTTTCTGAAGAGCATTAGCATCTTTGGTAATGAACATCACAGCGCAGTTTAATTAACGTTGGTATTTGAGCAATACAAACTTCAGAGAATTACTGTAGTTTTAAGAAAAATTAATGCCTCTGCTCAACAAGCGGCTACAAAGAAGCTGAGCCGCAGAACTTTACAATTTCCAAACAGGCATAATAGCGGAGTTATGTAAGAATTTAATCCTACTTCACTATTTATTATTATTATTAGGACTTTTTTTTTTTATCTGGGACCAGCACTCAGGAGATGGCACCTACACATGCGAAGCATTGTGCTGGAACTATAGGAAAGGGATAGTAGGAGAAATGATAGTCAGAAAAATGCGACATGTTTTTATTTTAATTTTAAAATTTTTAGTCTGAAACTGGAGTTGAACCCAGGTCTGTTTTTGGTTGCGTAGTCAACGTGCAGACTACCATCCATCGTGCCATCGCCACCCTCTTACTTACTAGACATTACCCGTAAAACTCATAGGAACAAACGCATCTTTGTAAGCAGAGCAACTGGGCATGATTCTGTTTATGAAGGATGTCCCCTACTGATACGCTTGTCTTTGATTGGTATTAAGAGTTTCTAGAGTTTCCAAGAATTTCCTTAAACAAATTTCAAGAATGGTATGTTGCGACCTAATCTGTGTAATAACAAAGCACTAGTGTTTGTTTGATATACAGGGTGCGCCAAAAGTAAACACCCGGGGCATAACTAATCACACGATGTTCTTTTGCTGTAATTTTTGTTTTAAGACAAATTTTGGCACTGCTTATGATATGGGCTAAGTGACCGCCGCCAGAGTTGATGACCATACATGCAGATCCAAAGGTTTTTATGAAATAAAATTACTGGAAAAAGACATCGGGTGATTACTTATGTCCCGGGTGATTACTTTTGGGCCACCGTGTATATTAGAAGGCTGGAGTTCGAATCTCAACTAAAATATAGAAATGTTTCAAATCCTATTGGAACATGACCTTATCTTATTCACGGTTATATATTTACAGAATTAGGAATGTGAAATTTGCCAATTTTTTTTTATAAATATCGAAGGAAGTATAATATGGGAAGCTTTCCAATGTAAACTATTTCACAGTGTGGTGCGAGATTGAATTGCAACATTTTCGTGTTAAATATACTCGCGACATATTTCGTATTATACAGGGTGGGCCAAAAGTAATCACCCGGGCTATAAGTAATCACCCGACGTTCTTTTGCTGTGTATTAAGCTAAAGGAAGTATCGTATACACGTGTCCGGAACAGGTTAAAGGTCTCCCGGAAACTTCCTGAGCAGTGGAGCAGTGGAACAGAGTTGCGGGTGAAATTTCGAAGTTCGACCATAAATTTACTACCACGACAACCGAAGGCCAACATGCCTCCATACAAGTACGAGTTTGCTGCCGGATATGCTACTGACCGGCTCGGCTTGAGATTAACAGACCTGGACTTTGCGCCTAACCCGCGGTATTTAAAGGCTGACGACTAATTCAGTTAAGTCAATAAGTCAAAGTCTAATTCACAGCCATCCCAAAAACTTTTAGTTGTGTACCGATTATTGGTGTTGCAGTTTTAGCGGCCACCGAAAGATATGCAGGGAGAATAGTTTTTGGTTGCATACGGCACATATTGCACCCTTGTGAGAATCCTACATGCTGTTGCTAGCCCATAGTATTCACTGGGGAGTGGTGCGATTGGTCTGCAATGCTCTATCCGCGGACAGACTTATTTATGGTCGGCGGAAGGCCTACACAGAAACAGCCGATGACCTAAAGTTCTTCAAGTAACATAAGATTGCACACCTTAACCACATCAGCACGGTCTTCGTTCATAATCAGAGAAAGTTCTGAGGCAGATAGTAACCTATGTGCATGTGGTAAGTCACAAGGTTTTTTTAAGTAACCAAGGGGTGGTAGTGAACATTGTAAAATTCTCTTGGGGTTGAGACGACCGTAAACAGACACTATCTTTCACCGCTGTAGGTATGCTTCTGAAGTTATTTATCTACCTCGTAAATTTTAGTTCACTACATCGAAGTTCCTTCTCTACTTCTTAAAATTTACTTCACTTTACATCGGCACAGAAATATTGCACAAATCACTCTTATTTTTTGGCAGTGTAATATTAAATTATTTAACTTTCAACTTTTCGCCTCTGAATACGAGCTCATGTTCTGCTGTTTGCAGAATTAGACACCAGTATAATTTATGGACACGAACTTGATATACATATGTATTTGTTGAAATTAAATTCTAAAAAAAAAAACACACACAGTTAATATGTACTCCCAAATTACTTTATCAAACATTTAACAAAATCGCTGCTTCTGGTTACATACATACGTTACCTGCATTTCGTATAATTTTGCAAATGAGTACAAACATTCGAGTGCAAATAGAAGTCATGTGTACGACAAAAATCCAAAATGAATAATTTACTTTTTTTTTTTGCTTTTTTGCTCACACAAACTAAAAATTGTAGTTGTAGGATTTTTTTTTTTTTGCAAAGTTTAGTTTATTAGAAATTTCATCGTCATCATTAAGACCATGAAAATAAAAATGCCCAAAAATGTTCAACGGAATTTTAAATGAAACCAACCGACAATATGAAAACCACATCGAAAATGGAAATTGTTTCTATAAAATGGTGGCAAATAAATGGAAAATTTCCTGGCAGTTCTGGTTTAATGTTTCATTAGCAGGCTAGCGATTTCTACTCTTTCGAAAACTATGGGGTAGAAAAAAATCAATTTAACATCTTTGCCTGCATTGAATTGCAGGTCACTATAATCTGCTTTTATCAAGCAGTAACTGACTGAGCGCTACTTTGGTCACAGTTATTTACACGTTGATATGAAGGAGGCAAGAATGTGCCAAAAAGAGATTCAGATTCAGTGAAATTGTTATATTTTAAGTTTAAATTCATTATTGTGTTCTAGAAAGGCACATTTGAAAACACCTTATCAGGCAGTTGATAAAAATTTACCACACAATTTTGCGATTCGTAGCAATGATTTTTAATGATTTTGACTTTTTAGGTTTTTCGTTTGACAAATTTTGCTGAAAACACTGCCTTCACAGTTATACGTCTACATTCTCTGCTCATTGGAAATTTATTTTGTTAAAAATCTTGGAATTGATATGAATATATTTTTAAATTAGTTGAACTAATTTTTTTTTTTTTTTGAAACCGCACTCAGGGGATGAATTCTACACATGCAACGCATTGTGCTGGAAGTAGGAAATAAGGTTTTGGGAGGGAGGATAGACGGAGTAGTGTTTATGGACATTCGATGGAATCTTCACACGTCTAAAGTGATCGGAAAGACGTCTGCTGGTTGTTAATTACATACGTGCCGTTGGGCCAAAAACTATTTTCATCTGTAATGTGTAGTGCGACTCGTTGCCAAATCGACCAGAAATGGATACGGTCTTAACAATGAACGCTTTGTACGTTTAAATTAACTGCATCCGTTATTTCATAAGAACACATGCATTTATTGTAACGATTTTTTTTATTTTGGACCAGCGCTCAGGAGTTGACCCCTACAGAAGTGATGCACAGTACTGGAACTAGACAAAAGGGAGAGGAGAAGAAATGACAGAAGGTGCTGCTTCACTATATTACAGCTCTGCCAAAAAAATGCACGTTCTTTTTTTTTTATAGCAGTGTTGAAGCGCCTCTGATGTCAAGGAGACTTATTAACTTTTTGAAGCTTCGTTTTGGTAGCCATTTTTAATAATTATTTTACTTCGGCTTTGCTACCCAATACAGACGAATGAGGGCATTCGGATGGGCCGGTGGATTGGATACAGCTAAAGGCGTTACTGTTCAGTGACCAATGACTACGCTTTCGCCACTGAAACTTTCCGACAACAACTGACGCAAAGGCACGAGAACACAATAAAGACGATGTTCAAGAGAAACATTATAATTGAGTACCCTACCAGACCCAATGATTTTATTTGCTCTCTGTTGTATACGATCGAGTAACTACCGCCCGGAATAACTGGTACAACAAGTAAGGAACGCAATGGAAGTATGGTTTATGCCATCTTGAAAAGTCGAGGCACTTGAATGCTTCTGTTGAGGCTTGAAAAATTTGCTCAGTCCGTCGAGCATCACAATGAATCTTCATGCCCAGGATATCAAGATTCCTCAATATTTATACCACCCATAATTACAGGTGAAGCGGTATGATCGGAGTTGCGTCGATGTGTAGGCATGCAGCATTGGGTCTTTTGAGCATTGAAATCGACCCTGTTCAGCTGACCACATGGCGATATTCTTGAAATATGGCGATGGTCGAAGTAGTCCGCACGTTGACTATAAAACCAAAAAGTCCTGAGTTCGGCCCCTTCAAAACATCCCGCATTTTTTCTGAAGTGTATTGCAGTCAGTTGTTGTCAGAAGTTTTCAGTGGCGAAGGCACTGAACAGTACCGGCGTCAGCTGTTACCAATCCACAGGCAAATCAGGGCACCCTCCTTCGTCTGTATTTTGTAGCACCAGCGAAATAAAAGTATTATTACAAAAAATAGCTACTAAAGCAGAGTCTCAAAATTGAATACATCTCCTTGACATCAGAGGCGCTGCATCATTACTATTTTAACAAAAAAACGTGCAAAAGCAGAGTTGTAAAATAGTGAATTTTTACTGCCTGTCATCTCTCTTACTATCCCTTTGCTCCACTACCAGCAAAATGCATCGCATGTATAGGCGTCAGCCCCTGAGTGCTGGTCCAAGATAGAAAAAGCTCACTATTCACCGCATTATTCATATTTCGCTCCATCGCCCCGATCCCAGTTGTTGTTGGTCTATAAGCAAATGAATATGAATGGCAAATGATGCTGTCATGTGCAAAAGAGTTGGTAGGAATGGAATTATGACATAGAAAGTCATTAAGTACGAAAGAACAAGGCTGAGATAACTCCCGGGCCACTCGGTTTGCAGCATTGTGGATCATCGCGCTGTGTTTATGATGAAAACATGACGTTAGTCTCCTTTAGGCCGGTGAAAAATAAAAACGTGTTATTGCTGTCATCAATGCACTATGAGGGAGGACTATTTAGAGAAAAATGAAAATATTTGAAAATTATTTTACATTTTATAAGAAAGTAATTTCAATATATATTTTTAATGAATTAAAAAAAAAAACAATTGATATGAAATCCTACCGAAGATTTGTCATTTATTGAAATTTATCAAACGAAATGTATATACATATACGTACAATTTACGTATCGTTGGTATTAACGTATTATCGAATATCGTTATGGTTCTAGGTTTAAACAACATCTTGTTGCAGCTTAATGCTTCTATTCAATAGCAGAGATGGTGCTACCTTGCTTTTCACAACCAGTGTTGTGTAAAATAAGGCCCAACTCTGCCACATCACCATGTGTTTCTTCTCTACACTATCAATTTTGAACGACGATGAGAGAGTAATGTTTCCGTTGTTGGTAGACCCATAAAATGCCCGAGTCAGACTTTAAACAAACTATTAACGGAAAGAAAGTGATACGAGAAGAAAATTGTTTTAAATAATAAAATTCGATTTGCGTTGGTAGCGCAGAGACTCACCTACACAGTTTGCAATAGTTCAAGTACCGCTGGGTACTGCTGCCTCGCTTACTTTGTAACATAACAAATTATTATCTTCTGAATTATATTTGCTTGTAGAAAAACCGGTATAATATTTGATGTGTACTTAAATCTTTTTATTTTTCGCCCTTTATTTAATTAAAAACATATCTTTGTTTTTTTTGCTTTGCTTCACTTTGCTTTGCTTTGCTTTTAAATCAAATATTTCCCGTGAGATATTTGCTGCTGTGGAATATGAAATTTTCGAAATGCCTTTTTGTTAAACTCATTTAAATTATTCATTTTGAAAATTGCTTTTTAATGAAAATATTTATTAAAATATTTAGCCTTTTTAAAATAAAACTTTAAAAGGCATTAAACGAAAAGGACGTGCAAACAAACGTCATTAGCAGACAAAGAATTTAATTGCTTCATTGTTCATTTGTTTTTCTCCCATCAGAATTTACTTTTATTTGCCGTAATTTATGGTGTTGGCACAATTTTGTTTAAAGGGTTATCAAAATGTTGAGTAACCTCACTACAGTATGGTTTTCGCATCCCTTAAGTGGTCGCTTGATTTAAACTCACAATTTTCGATTAGCGATTTAATTGCTTAATTTCAACATATCCTGCTGTACTAAAGAGGCAGTAGAAAAATGCTCTTCCAGTACCTGTATTATTATTAAATTAAGCTTTAATTCTTCTCTACTTCAAATATGAAATTCCAAAGTAAGTTTAAAATGAACGATCTATTTTGAAATCTGTTGTTTGACCCAGTACAGCCAAATAGTTCTGCTCCAGCTCTAATATTCTTTAGTGTCTGTGCTAATGCAAGTCATCGTTATGGGAGTAATGAAAATATCGGCAAAGTCAAATATTAAACAAAGTACTCCGATTTACAAAATAGCTAAGCGTTCCACACCGAATTCAGACCGCCCCTCTCTCTATACTGTACACTTTCTTTCCATCATTTTTGGTAGTCATTTCAAACCATGGACGGATACTCTTCGTCGAATCGACGAACACCATTTATTATTTATTATATAACCCTTTCATGTGTGTTCATATTACGCTCTTTTTGCCAACAACGTTATTTACTGACGAAAGCTTTAAGTTTTTGTTGTTTTCAAAATTTAAACAAAAAAAGTTCAAATTCGTATCGAAAAAAGTGTGGGCAAATTTGAGGTTAGGAAGTAAATTGACTGTCAAATGATGAAATGTTAAGAATTAAGCTGTCATCCTTTGACATTTATTTAGTAAAAAGTTGGGAAATTTTAAACATGGAACGCTACCACTTTTAACAAAGTATATTAATTGTGAAAATTTACTATCAAAATGATGTAAAGTTTACTATAGCACGTAATCTGGCTCCTTCTCAGACCGTTGTACGTAATTTAATCGCTAAATTCGAAGTTGACGATACTCTTGCTGATAATAGACCAAAATAATATGCAAATTTTTTTAATAAAATGCTTAATTGAGAAGAATTTCTGTTTGTTTTTTACCTTAAAATTCTTCTGGCAAAATTAATTTTTTTTTAATATTTCGCCGATTCGCCAAGAGTAACTTTAATGTGCTAAAATGAATAGTAATCATCCAGAATTAATTGCCCAAGTGTTACTTCTCATAGAAAAAATAAAGAAATAATTATTATTTGACATCCGACTTATTTCCGACAGCCATTTTAACTTTGTTCAAAGTACTGCTGCGACTGTACTCGCCTAAAACCCGTTTAGCATACTTCTCTAACACCACAAACAATAAAAAATCTCTGCATAATACAGCCATCCCGTATCGAACATGTTTCAAATATCTGTAGATAGATTGATAGACACAGAGAGCGTTAGACGTCTTCTAAGAGTGTTATGCCAGGTTCGATTTTACAAAACAATATATTTATAGTTACAACATGCAGTTGTAAGACATCGAACGAACGTATAGTTTGCAGCATTTAAGGAATATGAAAACATAAAGATGTGCTCGAAAGTCTGCTATAAATTCCTGCCATATACTGAACTGCAAATATCATAAAAATTTTTCCGCAATGTTTTCTGCTGTTTATTTTTTGTTTTTCTACTTAAATAACGAGGGTAAGCAAAAGAGGATTTGACAAAAAAGAATTCTTGAATTCTATTATTATTACATAGTATTTTAAGTAATTGGTAGTGCTGTAGGCTGACTATCTAGCATGCTGAGATTGCAATCATATGATCCACGATTGAAATTCCGGTCACGCCAAAATTTTATCTATTGTTTCTATACTAACAGAACCTCTGTTCATCGTTAGTTTAGAAATAAAACGTCCGTGAGGTAAAATAATAATAAAATGGCATCAACATTATATTTGGCGATGCAGCAATTTTGCTTTTGAAATATTCAAAACTTTCTATCCCTCTATCACTTCACCGCCTGTCTCTTCACTAGACTATGATGCCTTTCTAACTAATTGGACTGCACACATTTTGACCTACGATGTCTGCTTGGTACTGCTCTAAGAAAATAATTTTACATTTTACAGTCAATCTTAGCGACTGAAGTATGAAGTTGAAAAACATTTTTCTGAATAAAAGTAGGGAGCCTCCTAATGCAGAACACTGCGCAATTATTCAATAGTAGATATATGAGCAATGAAAACACAGACAAAGCAAAAAAAAAAAAAAAAGATTGCCCAGACATGCAACAACTCTGCTTTAATAATTAACAAGATGATCCAACAATTAACGAGTCGCTTACCACAAAAAGGTAATTATTAGATACTTTGTAGGCATTGAAAACTCACACTAGTGCAACATTTGTTGCATGATTTTTTAGCTCGACAATGAGAGAAAAAACGAATCGGGAATGTCTTCTATTTTCGTCTTGAACCAGTCAAAAGTTTTTAGATTGCTGAACACAAATCAGAAAAGTGCTGTTGTATGGCTTTTCTTTTGTTGTATGGCAAATAATTTAGAGAAATATAATAGTGTTTTCAAACTTAAAGTTTAAAGTTAATAGTGGCAATTGAGTTCACATATAAGTTTTATTATTTTGTAATAACAATTATACAATTATTAAGATTTTCACCAGTAAAGATATTAATAACATCAATTAAATTATTATTGTAGACTTCATTGAATTGATTTTCAATTAAATTTTAGTACTAATTAAAAATTTAATTAATGGTCTACCACAGGGTTCAATATTATCACCATTATTGTATTCAATCTATATATCGGATTTGTGTCCACCATCATACGTGAAAGTCGCCTTTTACGCTGATGATACTGCTCTCTTAACGTCTACTAAACTAACTAAAGCACTGTTAAATAAAATCGAAAATAGATTTTTTGCATGTAACAAATACTTTCATAAATGGGAAATAAAAATAAACCCTATTAAAAGTCAGACTATTATATTCCCTTGCAACAACTCCCCCAAACGATTATCAAATCGCCAGTTAAATTTTCAAAATGAGATCCTGACAATTGAAAACGAAGTCAAATATGTTGGCGTTTGCCTCGAGAAGAAACTTAATTTCGGGAAACACATCGGTGAAATCTGTAAAAAATCTATGAAAACTATCAGAACTTTGTGGCCAATTCTTAGTAAACGTTCAACACTTAACCTTAAGAACAAAAACTTAATATTCAAAAGCGTTATTAGACCAACTTTGACTTATGCAAGTCCTATTTGGCATAATGCAGCAAAGACACATTTGAAAAAACTACAAATTATTCAAAATAAATGTCTTAAAATAATAAATAACATTAATTGGAGATATTCAACTTTACTTCTCCATTACGAAAATGGATATGAATTAATTATCGATTTCATAAAAAAACTTAACCATAAATACCAGGAATCTATTCAAAATTCTTCTTCTCAAATGTTAAGAGAATGCATACAATTGGCTTAATTAAACATTAAATTAAAACAGGATTCATTAAATTGAAAGTGACATGTATGCATGTATTATCCTCGGATAATCTCATGGTACACCTGATACTTTCTAACTATATTTAAATTTATATCTATTTTCATATAAAGGTTTTACCTATTTTCCTTTGAATAATGTTATTATTTTTAAAAATTATTAACAAGTTCTTTTCTTTTTCTAAATTATTCGCTGTAGTATTTATAGATAAATTCTCGAAAATGTAAATTTATATGCTCAGTAAAATATATTAATAAAGATGAAATGAAAAAAAAAAAAACAAACGTTATATTTTCAAAATTTAACAAAAATAATTTTAATCGAAAAAAAATGCTTGTAATATGAAATAAATAAATCTTGCATATATGAAATAAATGAAGTAAATAAGCATTTAAATAAAAATAAGCCGTCACTTTGTGAATTTCATAGCAAAAAATAAGTTATTTATTTATTTAAGTATTGCGACGAAAGAGTAATTAAACATTTCATTGTATTGATTAAACTTTCAATTGAAAAAATATATTATTGTAATTAAAGGTGTTAATTAAAAATAAAAAAGTGAAATTTTTTTCTGTGCACGGCAAAAAAAAATTCAATTTGGATCTTTAGTAAAAAAAAAAGAACAATCAATTTTAGCTGACAGTTTCGTGGATGCTCAGGCTCTTCGTCATCATCTGCCTCATCGGAATAGACTGCGTCATATTTTCCTGCATCGAATGTGGTCAATAGAGGAACGATTTTGTAGGCACTTTTTTCCTTAATTTTTTTTTTATTTTTTTTTAATATGAAGTATTTTTTATTACATTATACAATTATTTATTTATTTTTAGAACATAAAATAAAATATAATAAAAATATACATATGCCCTGAAGAAGTTTTCATTTGTCTTTTTTTTTTTTTTTTTTGTCTGGCACCAGCAATCAGGAGATGACTCCAACACATGCGCAGCATTGGAAAGGGATAGTAGGAGAAACGATAGCAGGTGAAGCTTAATTAATGATTTTACAGCGCTGTTTTTGCACGTTCTTATTTTATAGTCGTAGCAGTGCTGAATCTTCGGTTTAGTAGCCATTTTTTTTATTATAATTTTACTTCGCCGGTGCTACACAATACCGGAAAAAACTAAATTTGATTAAATCTAAAACCCAAAATAAAATAAGATCTCAAGCTCCTTTAAATAAACAAGGAAAAAAAGGAATAAGATCGAAGAAAATTTAAAAGTATAGAAACTTTAAATATTTTTATGTCGGTATTTCGCCAATATCTTTCATTGGCTTCTTCAGGAAATTAATTTTTTTTTAATTGAAAAATTTAATTTAATATTAATAACACTAATTATTTTAAGCCTAAGGTCTTTTTAAATATTTTATATTTATTTCAATATTTCGCTACTCCTTTGTGTAGCTTCTTCAGGAAAATTGAGAAAAAAAAAAAAAAAAAAACCAATTTTCCTGAAGAAGCTACACAAAGGAGTAGCGAAATATTGAAATAAATATAAAATATATAAAAATACCTTAGGCTTAAAATAATTAGTGTTATTAATAAAAAAAAAAAAGGTCAAAAAACTAGAAAAATTATTTAATTTAATATTTATATAATTTAAATTTAAAACTACATTATATTATTTAATTATTTCATATTCAAAAATTAAAAAAAGTGCTGAAAAAAAACTAAAATTCTGGTACATTTGCAAGCTAATAATTTTTAAGGAATTGCGATAAAACCCAAAAAAATTAACTAAATTTAATTAAATTAAAAAATTTATATAAAAAAAAAAACTTAAATATGGTTCTTTTTAATTTGAAAGAACACAATTATTAAGGAAAGAAGGCCCTTAAAACATGTTTTTAATTAGGCGCTATTTCGCAGAGCCGATTTTTCCAAAATTGTCTCTTTAAGGCGACTACTGGTCTGCCCTCGTACTTCTAGAAAAATGTTATTCAACAACGCTTTTTTCACGAAACTATTTACTGCTAAAAGATGAAATAAACAAAAATAAAGAAAGAAAATTACAGCTGAACAAAGGAATCTTGCCAAAAAGCGTTGCAAGTTGGTCGCTTTTTTCTCCGTTTCTTTAAGGAACTCACATTTCATACATTGCGCTTTACATGCCACACAATATGAACACGTATGTATGTATGTCGTATGTCGTAGCAAAATTGTTACTACCATTTCTGTTGAATGAACGGTTTTGGCAAGAAGAAAAACTGAATACAACGTAAACAATTTTGAATATTTTACAACTTCTTGTATAAAACATCATCGTACAATACAATAAAGCAACCAACAACAAGAAAAGGAAGAGCAAAAAAACGAAACTAGAAGAAGAATCAGATATTTGCCGTAACAAAGAAATACCAAAATAAATATTTAATCAAGATGCTGATACGATACCCTACGGAAAGTTTGAGGTTAAGCTTATTCTGCAACTACATAAATGGATGTGAAAGCTTTATATTAATATTTCAACAACAACAATAATGCGTAACTGTGTAACTGTGTAACTGCAAGAGGTACAGATTAACTGAAAAAAAAAAATGTTGAAATTGAAGCCAGCAACTTAGGGATCGTTCCTGTTTGAAATCAATAGCTTAAGTAGCTCACCTTTGTTGGCAAATATTTTTTTCTTTTTTTATTTAAAATAGTCTTTTATATACTGCAGTGCACAATACTTGTATCCCCAGAGCTTCCGGACTTTCAAAAAAAACCGTTGCGCGCAAATGAGACAATTTAAGAAGAAACACATGTTTATAGGAGCCATGCTCCTTCTGACAGCCTATTATTGGTAAAGCAACAATGGAAAACATGTATTAATAAGATGTAAAGATTTGTGCTTTTAATGTGATAACAATCTGAGATATATTACTCTAAACGCCACAAGGCAAGTGAATGAAAAACTCATTCGCAAATTGATTTTCTTTCGATTTATCTTTAAACTTAGCGAATGCTTTTATTTACTTTTGCAAAAATAAAGCGTTTCAAATCATATCAGCTTTCACCAGCTGCCATATGAAATATGGTAATTGCCTCTTTTTTGTTAACTGTGGTGCACTAATAACAAGCATTGTATGCAAACAATAGTGTAAAGAGCACCTAAAAATGACGTATGTAGAATAAGAAAATGTCACGTAAGCAAAATATCATTATCATGAATCGCACTACGCATTACGGAGATTTTTCGCCGAACAGAACGTATTCCGCATACGAAAATACCCGCAGAGGTCTATCCTGTCACTTTTGGTGTGGGAAGAATCAAATGGAATATCCATAGACAGTATTACCGGCCGAAGATAAAAATAAACAAAAAATATATATTGCAAAGAAGAATTGAATTACCCAGCTAATAAGTGGAAGCATATAAGCAACGCATTGCAATAAAAGGTACATAATGTTGCACCTAATAAATGTATATGTTTCAGCAGAAAGCTTCCCATTTTTTTTCCCCATCTTGGACCAGCACTCAGGGGATGACCCCTACACATGCGATGCATTGTGCTGGAACTAGGAAATCAGGTTATGGGAAGGAGGATAGAGGGAGTAGTGTTTATGGACATTTGATTTGAATTTTCCCACGTCTGAAGTGACAGGAAACACCTCGCAGGGAGTTTGTTCCACATACGCGATGTTCGGCCGAAAAATGAGTTCTCCCTGTAATGCGTAGTGCGGTTCGCTGCCAAGTTGACCACAAATGGATGCGCTCTTAATGATGAACGCGTCGTGCGCGTGAATGACCGGGTTTCTTAGATATTAAAGTTCACATTCAGCATAATAAGGGAATTAAACTTATCTGTCATATTTATAGAAACACGTCCAAGTCAACTGTATCACTCAACTCAGCACTCTGACATCATCGATTGATAAAAAATATCCCAAAAACCCAACACCAAATAGTGAATTTTTCATGATGCATTAGCTGTTCTTGGATTAAATGTACAGATTAGGCCAAAAGTACTCACCCGGGGCATAAGTAATCATCCGATGTTCTTTTGCTGTAATTTTTTTTGTTTTAAGACAAATTTTGCCACTGCTAATGATATGGGCTAAGTGACATGCAGATCCAAAGGTTTTTATTAAATAAAATTATAAAAAAAAGACATCGGGCGATTGATGCCCCGGCTGATTACTTCTGACCCACCGTGTAGATTGGTATCGTCACAAATTCGATAATTTTGTTTGTTTATGTACCCGTTCCTTCAGAAATGGGACTCATCGCTGAAGATGATTTTTCGATGTCAATTAGAGTCTGTTACCACCTGCTTAAGAGCCCATTCGGTGAACATGTCGTTATCTGCGGTCGTTTAACTTCAGTTCGTGGGTTAGTTGAACTTCGTACAATTGCAGGCCCAAGTCAGAACTCAAAATATGAGACAGTGTACGATATATCGGGTGGTTAAATTGTAAGGGCCGATGTTGAATGTGAACCACACCTAAACGCCAAGGTTTTTTCCGAATTTTATTTGACATTTCTCTATTTCAGACTTACTCAATTTGAACCATGGATAGATACACAATCCAGAATGGTGGCAAGAAATGGCAACAGTGGATGATCAATTTTCGAAGAAAATCATCTTCAGTGATGAGGCACATTTTCACATCAGTGGATTCGTCAATAAACAGAATTGCCGCATTTGGGCGAATGAGAATCCAAGAGTGATTGTCGAAAAACCAATGCACCCACAAAGAGTGACTGTTTGGTGCGGTTTATGGGCTGGCGGCATCATCGGGCCGTATTTTTTCCAAAATGAGGCCGGTCAGGCAGTTACTGTGAATGGTGTTCGCTATCGTGAGATGATAATGGCCCGAATTGGAAGATATGGATGTGGACGATATGTGGTTTCAGCAGGACGGTGCCACTTGCCACACAGCTAACGAAACAATGGCTCTTTTGCGCAACAAATTCAATGGCCGTGTTATCTCACGTAATGGCGATGTCAATTGGCCGCCAAGATCATGTGATTTGACACCGTTGTACTTTTTTCTTTGGGGTTATTTGAAAGAAAAGGTGTACGTCGATATGCCAGCAACAATTCAAGACCTAAAGGATGAGATAATTCGGCACATTAATGGCATAGAAACTCAATTATGCCTCAGCGTCATCGAAAATTTGGACCATCGGATGGAGGTGTGCCGCTGTGGTCGCGGCGCCCATTTGGCCGATATTTTGTTCCATACATAATTGAGTAATACCAATATATCATAATAAAATAAAATTACAATAATTTCCTAAATAGTTTGAGTTTTATTCAAAATCAACATCGGCCCTTGAAATTTAACCACCCTTAGTATGTAACCTACTGTTTGTTTATTTATAGTGTAATTTGTTATAATAATATTTGTTAAATAAACGTTTAAAAAAAAAAAAAAAAAAAAAAAAACTCAAAATTCGCCAAGTTGTGTTCTACGAAAGGTCAAGTTCTTGTGTGCGACGCGAAATCGACTACCTCGGAATCTCCTGCACAATCGCACTTACAGCGGTGAAGTGCGCGTTACGTTGAATTAATAGAACACCCATTTTGATAAAAGAATTTATTGTTTCCACGTGTTGTTCAATGCTATAGCCGTGTATGCTAATTTCGCTAAATAGACAAAAAATTACAACTAGCTTGATAGTTGTAGCTTCAACAGAATGGCCGTCATCAACTGGCAAAGTTCGAAAGTGCCTGTAGGAAGACCCTGTACTTGAGACATTCATGAGTGACTAAGTATACAGCAATTTTTTTGTGTGGACACTTTTTTTTTTATATACACTTTGACAAAAAGTGGTTTGCAGAACAGGCTTGATATATTAAAAAAAAAAAAAAAAAAAAAAAAAATCAAATATAACGTGTTTCATAAAAAATAACAAAATATTTTAAGTAAGCAAAATAATGCAAAAATGATACTGAAGTAATTTAAGTGCTGGTGATGATGACAGAATAGTTATCGTGTGGACTTTGCGACCAGAATTGAATAGAAATACCAAGTTTTTTTTAGCTGTTTATCGCTTTAAAATTCTAGAAGCGAAATTTATTAATTTTAATAATTCAATTTTCTCTTTTGTTTCTATAATTCAATTTGAAGGAAATAATTTTAATGGCGAACGATTCAATTCTAATTTGCACAGGTTAAGAATATCAAGAAGAAAGTAGAGAAAGAAAAATTTTATCGTTGATAAAAACGGGGTCACCACTATACACGGTTGATGTTTGATATTGAGTTGTCGGTAACAAACAGGTTTCGATTCGTGGCCGGTTGACATTTTTTCTAAGTTTTTTATGCCATTGCTCTTCTTCTTCAGTCTTTGAGCAATAAAACGTCGGCGAAGTAAAATAACTACTAAAATGGGGTCGTCTTACCTTAAAAATAATTCATCGCTCACACGCAACTGCAGAGTTGTGCACGAATTAAGCTCCGTTTTCCTACTACTTTCCCCACCTGGCTATTCTTTACACTATTCCTCACTCTAATTAGTTTCACACAATGCATTGCATACGTAATACATCTACATTATCGACTTCATCGTCGTCATAAAATATCAGCCGTATTCATGAAATTTTTTCAGTAGAAAAATTCAATAAATCTATTTTCTGTACATCGAAAAAAGACAGAATTAAATCTATTTTATAATGGATATCCATTTGATATATTTCTTTGACACCAGAAATGCTGCAACAATGATATAAAAACAAAAACATGCAGAAGCAGAGTTGCAAAAATAATGAAGATTTCCTCCATATATCGCTCAGTATCACTATCCTTAGTTGCGATGCATGTATTGCACGATACATCTCCCAGGATACTGAATCCAGATCAGCTATACAGCTATACCTCCTACCATCCCAATCGCTATACCCTTCATATGGAAGATAACAGCCAATAGTAGCTAATCATTACTTGAATATTACTTATCTTGAAAAAAAAAAAACACAGTTTATAAATGTGAAAAATTTATAACTCTGTACTTCACATTACCTCATGCGACAGTAAATTGCCTTTTTAAGTTGTTAACATACACAGCATCGCTTTTTTGCAATTCAACCATAATATTGCAAATTGTTTCGTTCTTTTATAATTTCAACTTTAATACGGAGGTAAATTTTTATTGCTTGTTGCTGGTGATTGTCTATCATGTCGTTCTTGCCAGTGATCAGAACATTCATAAATCGCTTTTTAATATTTATAAAAAAAAAAATATATAAATTTTACGTTTCATTGTATCCTTTCAATTGAACGAATTTCTTATTTTGTATTATTTATTCGAAAATGATAAGCAGCATGAAGTTGCTACTTTCCTAAAATATTTATTTATGAATTGTGTAGTAAACTACACTAGGCAATTTACATGGTAAAATATTTGTAGTTGAGTAATTTTATTGATATTAAAACTAAAATGGAATGGTGATGAATACATGGTATTCTCTATCATGTTGAAGTTATCATGAACATATTTTTACATGCTAATAATCACACTCGTCATCATCATAATCATCATGTAATATCTCATCGCCCACATTTAATAAGTCATTCATGGAAACCAAGAAATGTACAATTTATGTACCTTGCAGGTATTTGTCTACATTGTTGAGCTGCTTGTTAATCTAAAAGAATTTTAGGCCAGTAAGTGACTGAGTGAGTAAGTTCAGGTATGCAATAAAATATTCTACAATACAAAATAAGCATTGTAAATGCTTAAGACGGAGAAATTGTCCAACTACCAAGCAACCAAACTTTCTAAAGCAACCGGCATTTTAACCTCCATAGTGATGAGATTTCAAAATGATTAATATTGTATATAAATATTTATATATATATAAACATATATATATAAAGGGTGATTTTTTTCGTGTAACGTGTAACTGTTAAACATGTTCAGTTTGGTTTAGAATTTAATCATGAATCGACTTAAAAACTAACAACGCCTGTAGATTATTGAGTTTAGTAATAAAAATTCATGCTCGGTTAGGAAACTGCATGGTGCAATTATTCCATTTTATGATCAGTTTGAATGACCTTCTGAAGCGGCTATTCGGAATCCTGTGACTAACTTTCGCACCAAATTTACATTATTGGACATTAAAACAGCAACACGCATACGTAGAGTGCGGACAAAGTATCCGCCAGTTTTGTTGATATCATTTCGGTGCCGTTCGCAGCAATTGGGCTTCTGTTACTTCAGTACGGAAGAGCTGGACTTGGCTGACATGTGTTACAGTTTATTTCATATTTGGTGCCGGTCAATTGGTTGCCTAGATGGGCTTTTAAGCAATTTTTTGTGGGGCCTTGTTAAGGCTCATCGCTATTGGGACAAAACCGCAACGGTTGGCGCTTTGGAAGCAAATATTGCAGAATTTATTCGTGAGATGCCGCCCGATTTGTTGGATAGAGTACACGCCAAAATTGGACCCAGCGTTTGAGCCATTTGAGGCGTAGCCGCGGTTAAAATTTACATAAAATCATCTTTAAACATTGAATTGTATAGATTGTTATATGGATTCGAATAAATATATCATGCATTTCTCTAAATTTTATGAGTTTTTTTTAAATCCAACCCGGAAGCTCATAAAAAATCACCTTATTTATATAAATAAATAACTGTGGTCTTCTTGTGTCTTTATTGATAGCAGGAGGGTAAATATTCAAACGAAATTACACTTTCACGTTTACAAAATTAGTTCAGAAAATTTCATAGCATACTTTACGGCGGTATATGTTTTGTGATTTCAGCTCAATAAGGCAAATAAATAACGAGCAATTTTATAACATTTATAGCGAGCGCTAAGCAGCTTACTGCTAAGATATGACTATGAGCTGCCATTAAAAAATTTCATTACATTACATTTACATTATGTAAAGACCATATAAACGAAATGTGTAAATGTAAAAAAAAAAAACAACACGAAAGTTTTGGGTAAAGAAAATGGGCATTTCCACCGAAAGTTCCACCGAGTTCTTCGTTTTAATGGCAATATTGTAGCGCCTGTATTTGGTAGCATTTTATTAATTAATTATATATGATTCTAATTTTAAAATTGTGCTTTTGCCCTTATAAAAATATATGTCAAATTTATTATTACATACTTTATGATATTCTCATAAAGTATTTTTTTTACAAAAGTAAACTCAATAACTGAGGAGGAAAGCATATCCATATACAGTAGAACTTCTCTATAACGTAGCAGTTGGGGACCGTCAAATTTCTACGTTATAGAGAAAATTCGTTATAGAGAAACGGCAAAAAATTTTGACTACATTTTTTTTATGTAGAAAATATATTTATTAAAACAAAAATAAATGTTTTTACATGAACACATTAATTTTTTTTTTATGAATACATACATACATATGTGACTAAATTGATGCAAAAAATCGATTACTAAAAACTTCGCAATAGAGAGATTATTTAGTGTGAAAAATTCTATTTAGGTCTTAAAAAATTGTACGTTACAGAGAGAACTTCGCTATAGGGAAGTTCGTTATAGGGAGATCAAAATGTCTGAAAATACTCACAAAATTGTTGTGTTCACGAATTTTATTCGTTATAGAGAAGATTTCGTTATAGAGCAGTTCGCTATAGAGAAGTTCGACTGTAGTACTATTTCGCTAATGCTTATTTAGCTCATCAGTGGATTTTTGCTAATTTCTGAATACAAACTCAAGATCTATATGTTTAAAATTCAACTAATAAAATCGAGAATTGAACAGTTTTTTTTTTTTTTTTTGACATACCCGTATGTATATTTTGAAGGGAAAAAGCACAAATTTAAAATTAGAATCATATATAAAGATTTATTCCCGAAATAAATTCAGTTAATATTAATTAATTATTTAATTTTGGCAATGATTATACTGCACAATAGCGACGAAGGCGAGCGCTCTGATATTACATGCGGCTGAGTATCAGCTGAAGCAGGAGTGCTGCTGTTCATCTCCGTCCCGTGCGCCTTGCTGACTTTCAATTTCCATAGTGTATTAATTAAACAAATAGAAAGCAAGTTAAAAAATTTAAAACTAACAAAAATGTATACTTATTTATTTGATTTTATTGAACAAAATTAGCGCGCAATAATTAGGGGGGAGAATTTTGTCACAGCGACGTTTACAGAAAAGCCGCAACTTGGGTATGCCATTAGCTGGCTCTGCAACTAGAAGACCTATGGTCAGGCCAAAAATGTGTTGTGATTTCTCTATTTTTTTTTATCTTGGACCAGTGCTCATGTGCTATCCCCTACATATGCAATGCATTGCAGTGGAACTAGAGAGAGGGATAGGGTAGAAAATAGACAGGTGGTGAAAGTGGTAGGAAGATCGAGCTTAATTCTTGCATAACTCTGCAGTTGCGTGTTAATTATAAAACAAAGTTGCGGCGTCTCTGACGTTTATTGACGCATTATTTTTTTTTTTTTTTTGGAACGGCACTCAGCGGCTAATGGAGCAGTTTTATTTATTATTTTACTACACCGACGTTTTATTGCTCAAATACCGACGAAGGAGGGTGCTGTAACACAGAAAAAAATTTTTCTGATTTGACCTGGCTGGGAATCGAAGCTGGGTCTGTCTGGTTGCAGAGCCAACACGCTGATTACTCGACATCAGTAACATAGCAACATGCTCCTTTGTCAGCATTAGAGCAATAAAATACCGATGAATAAAGAATAAATAATAAATAAAATGACTCTGTTTTAGCATCAGAATTAATGCGTCAACATAAAACCGGAGACACAGCAAGTGTCCTATCGTACTTCTGATAAGAAAACTCGCAACTAAAGATTTGTGCGCAATTAAGCTCTATATCCTCGTTCTCACTGCACCACCTGTCTCTTCTCTACAATATCGTTTTTCTACTACTTCCGGTCCGTGAACTGCATACGTAGGAATATAGATCACTGGCACACAAAATAACCCTTTTGGTTTTTACCGTCAAATGAGAATTATCATTTTGGCAATGAAATATAGAAACCTCTTAATATGACCACAAACAAATCACAATTGCCCATTCATATATAATAGTTCTCTCTTCTCAAATTATTTTAGTGTTAATTAACAATTAAGGCAATTTTTAAAAATTTTATTGTTGTGCAGAGAGAAAATAATTAAAGCAAATTGTTGCATGTAATTTTAATGAATTAGCATGACCCATACATAGTAACAGAAGGAGAAGGGAAAAAAAAACAAAAAAAAAAAATTAAAATAATGAAACACAAGAAAACTTTTGGCTGGAACTTCGTCTTAAATACCACAATATTTAATATTCACCAGTATTTCTGCGGAAATGTGTGCACACGCGGTTTTAAACTCGGTGCTTGTGTATTTCTGTTTCCTTTTTTTTTTGCTCGTCAAGGATTCATTTTCTCTTATCCTTCTGGCTTCTTTTTGAGTTTTTGCTTTTGCTATTTTTTGTTATAAAATTGTTAACCAACTTAAAGCATAGTTGACATGTTTTTATGTGTCTTTTTATAACATTTACAACACACTTGTTTACATATGAGCATATGATGTGGATTTGGGTATGAGTTTTTGTTTAAATACATATGTGAGTGTGTAATGACCCTTTTATTACACTATTTGTCTTTTCCTTACAATCCCTTCCACTTATTTTTAATTTTTTTTTGCTTTTTTTCTGTATATTTTGTTGGTTAAAATGCTTTTGTGTTTGTCACAATTAAATAGTTTGGATGTTACTGTTGTTTGACTTTTTATGGGCTTCTCATATCAAAGGAGGTTGGTTTGTTACTCTGTTTTTATAGCAGAAAATTTCACTTGAGGTTGGTTTTCCATCTTCATTTGAGAGCAAAAAAAAAGTTTTTTTTTTTTTAAATTTCATTTAGTGTAGCGCACATACTTTTTCTGTTGTTTTTGTTTGTGTTTTTTGTTCTTATTTATCTCTAATGTTTCCCATTACGAATTTGTTTGTTATGTTATTTAAAAGAACATTTAAGAAATGCGCCTGTAATAAAAATTAATATATTTTTTTGTGGGCATCGTTCATTCTCATTGCGTATTTTATTGCTGTTTTTACTACAAGAAATAGCAATAAATTTTTGCTTATTTAATAATTTCTGTTATTATTATTATTATTATTCACTATTTTCTTGTCCAAATTAACTATTCTTTGTAGTCTAATATTTCAGCAGTAGTTACACAGAAGAAATCGAAAAAGAGGTTCAATTAAAAAGTTACTTAGTAAATTGTTCTGCCACATAAAATGTTTGCCAATTTTCGGCCAGCAAACAAATTGATCATATCAATTAACATATTTGTATCCATGAGGTTTTTCAGAATTTAAAATTCCATTAAAATGCTATATATTCTTATGTATTCATATAGAACAAACATGCCGATAAAATTTGCATTTAAAAATTTTAATTAAAAATTTGTTTGAAAAAAAAAAATTTTAAATAATTTTCATTTAATTGAATTCATTCCCGGAACAAGTTTTTCTGTGTACCTGTAGCATGCGTTTCCAATTAAAACGCCACACATAATTTTCACACTTAAATAACACAATTTTCGTCATGGCAAAGTATACGAATGAATAACATTTACAATTAAATAAAATCTACTTCTAAAGCGCTTTAGGAGCGCTTAATACAATTTGCGGTGGGTAATAATCGTCCAACATGACAATATATAAATATGAGACAATGTTTTCACTACTGGTGCCAAAGATTTGCCCAGATTGCCACAATCTGTCTACAATCTGTCTGTGGTTTTTTCTGCCAAAAAAAAAAATACTGTCCTACGGCCCCACAAAAACAAATTAACTCAAGAACAAGAAGGCCACTTAATGATTTGAAACCCCCGATACTTTTTCAGTTGTTCCCCCGACTAATTATTCCGTCGAGTTCTCGCCTCGTTCATGCGATGTAACGTTATTGGCATAATTTTTTTATGGGGTCATATCATTTCATCGGTCTACCCCAACAAGCCAGCAAACACGAGCTCAGAGACAACAATAAATTATCAAAAATGCTCGGCAAACACGATCTCAGAGACAACAATAAATTATTAAAAATGCTATCGAATTATGTGAATATGTGATGAAAAATTCGGTCCAAAAATAGATCTCTGTAAAAGTAATCGTAACAAAAATTGTTCATTAAAATGTAATTGATGCACTCCACCTCAACTTTGAACTCAGTATATCAAATATTGCGTATTTTATTATTAAATAATAATAATTACGTAAAATTTTCCAAAATGGGGTTAAGAAAATAATATTTCGTGTAAAAACAAAAATTTCTAGGTGCTTTCTGATTCCCTGAATCAGTATTCTTTGCGTATGAATCAAAAGGCGTCATTATCCAGGCGTTATTGCTACACAAAACTATTTTCATAACTTAATATAATTTGAGCTGGGCTCAAATTACGGCATTAGATTCGAATCGAAATTCGAAAGAAAACAATATTAAAATGTATACGAATTTCGTTAGATATCGAATGCTGTAAGTTGAGCCCAGCTCACACTATATTAAGTTATGGGCATAGGCGGCATATGCAGCCAGTTTTATGCACCGGATATTGTTGCGTATTCGGTTGGTATTATTAACAATCGAAGGAAAATTCTACCAAATTCATCAGATGAAAAGTAGTAAAATTGCTGAAGAAAATGGAATCGCACGTAATATTTTTTTAATATAGCCGCTTAATCAATCTTGCGAGATTTCATGCGACAGAAACATTTACAGCGAGCCCAATATGACTATTTGATTTTAAAAATCAAAACGAAATTCTTTTGGACAGAAACTAACGTTTGTATACTGACAAACAATTGTGTCACAATTGAGTTGTTTTGAAACTGTAAAAAAAAAATAATTAAAATAAAAATTATACTCTTCAGCATGAACAAATTTTATCGTTTTATGAAAATTATCAGCACTTTTTTATATAAAAATTTCACACATGATTATCGTTGGAAATTATAATGAACCTTACGGCTACTAAATATATTTTCCCTTTGCTCGTTTTTATTTTTTTTCAATTACAATTTATCAGCGAATATTTTTGAATCTCCTCTAGTATCATTTTATTGCTGTATGTATTTGTCGTCATTAAAGTGCTTTAGGGTTCTTTTCGGCTGGTGCAGTAAGGACAATGAAAATGTTGTACGGTTCATTTGGTTTTTCAGATATAAAAAAATATATATATCGTATCGTTACTTTAATAGCTAAAGGTCGCAGATATAAAAAACAGGGTGGCGATGGCTGAAGTAATCGACACTTTGACTACCCAAAAAAAGTTTCGTAATCGATCGCAGTTTCGGACTAAATTATAAAAACATCTGGCATTTTTCTGATGTACATTAGCGTGGCTTTGTGCGTCAGTTGTTGTCGGAAGATTTCAGTAGCGTATACTCAGTCAGCTTCAGCTGAGAGGAATTCACGTGCACATCAGAGCGCCCTCCCTCGTCGGTATTATGTGGACTTAAACAGATAAAAATTAAATGATTTAACGTTTTAAAATGTGCATCACTATATGGAGTAGTTTTTCATAGCCGCTCCAGCAGGAACTCAACATGTTGTTTGTTTTCAAATCGCATGCTTTATCGAAATGGGAACGTTCTCTTATCCAAAGAAAATCACTGGGTAATATAACAATTGAGAAAGAATATGTGG
Source organism: Dexiosoma caninum (assembly GCA_963924685.1). Taxonomy (NCBI): domain Eukaryota; kingdom Metazoa; phylum Arthropoda; class Insecta; order Diptera; family Tachinidae; genus Dexiosoma; species Dexiosoma caninum. Next base: position 86,521,008 of record OZ004728.1, on the reverse strand, counting down.
GAGTGTTTAGCTGAAGGCAATATTTAACCCTAATCCAATTAACATGTGCCTTTCAGACACATCTTTCACTTTGAAGTGTTCTAATTTCTTTCATGGTTCTTGGTGCTTCTTGAATTCGTACTTTGAATTATTCTATTTCTTTAAAAAAAAATTAGCTCTTCTTTAATTTCTATTTTTTTATTTATTTATGTAAATACAGTTTATGTGGAGGAAGTATTTGAAGACAGCGATGCCAAGTTATTCGTAAAAGCCTCTCTGATGGACGCTTATAAACTATAGACGAAGTGCACGATAAGTTTGGCGACGGACAGTTCGAACAATTTGCAAGTGCTGCAAGTTAAAACCGAAACAACAGTTAGGGCTCTTCTATATTAAGCTAGCGATACGTTGGCAGAATAGAACGATGCTACGGCAAAAAAATATATTAACAGGTAAATATTTTACAATGTGTAAAAAGTTTTCACGGTAAAAAACAAAAAACGAAATATCTTCAGTTGCTAAAAGTTAATGCAAAAAAAAACTTTTGTTACTAAAAGTTTTAGGAATTTTCCAATAATGTTGATTAACTAAAAAATTATTAGACATGAAAAAAAACTTTTTTACAAAACATTTTCTAACGGCACATATTTTTTCAATTTAAATTTACTTCAGGCAAAAAGTATTATATCAGTGTGGTTTTAATTAATTTATTTAACGAACAAATTCTTTTTCTTTTCTAATAAAATAACAGCACACTTGTCTATTGCCATTTGGAAAAGCAAACTTAACAAAATAATTTGCTGCTCGTAAAAGACAAGTTATTTCGCTCATAGAAGTACTACTGTATCAATGAATTCCTTTATTAAATAGTAAATTGAAAGTTATTGTTCTACTCACTATATTGTCAATAATAAATATGAGTAAAAATTAAACTTCAATGAGAACACAGATTTACTATTGTAAAACAAGAAGAAAAAGAAAATCAGCTCTAATGGCAAAACTTTTGTGTAACAAAAGACACAAACGCTCGCACAAAATAACTAGACAATATTGGTATAAAACATTTAGCAGAGATGTGTTTTATATTTCACAATCAAGATGTGGAAAGAAAACGTTTTGCAAAAATTTTCGCAATCTAAGCCAATGCAAGCAAATGTTAACGAAAAAACTACAAAAAAAAAACTTTAAATCAAACTAATAAAGTTACAATAGGATTATTTACAACTGAATGTGGAAGTTGAAAAAAAAAATTAAATAATTCTAAACACTGCTGTTGAGGTGTTTGGCGGCGTATGATTGTTCCCAAAGAAGTAAATATTAATCATACGTTCCAAGGTAGAAATTGTCCACCGAAAAAATTATTTTGCGCTGGAAAAGTACCCAAAAAACATAAAGCTAAGCGGCTTTGCAACGTTTAAATTTTCATACTGTAAAATGTTTTGCCAATATTTTTATTTAAGAAAATAATTGTTTTAAATATTTTGTAAATTGGTAAGAAGGCATTCTACATCTACCATTTCATATTTTATTTCTTTTTCAATGTGGTTCAAATTTTGAACGATGTATATCTTGAGAGCTGGGAGTGAAACATATCACAGACTTCGTTATAAATGATGGCTTTTAAGAAAATATTGTTTTTTGTATTTTTGTTTTATAGCAGTATTGTAGCGTATCTGATATCAAGAAGCTTCGTTTTTTTTACACAATACCGCCAACTTGGTTTATGGGATCAAATGCATTTTTTCAGATTTTTCACACAAACAGTTACAAAACGAGATGGCATCATCCATTTTGTTGAAAACAAGCCGCTGATTACCTGGAGCCACGGACAGATGTGGAAGAAGAACCTTCCGATAAATTACAATAAATTATATAGCTTTTATTAATGAAAATATATAATAATTTCATTTATGTTTTACGTTAAAAAATTGCAATTGCATTGGCACTGCAATACAAAATACGTATTTGTATTTCAAATACTGCCCAATAATATCCTAAAGTTTTGATGCAGAAGTAGTGCAAAATCGGATTAGTTCTACTTCTTTTTACAAAGGGTTCTCGTTGCCGGATGTTCTCATTCCAAAGAAATGTACATAACCGACTAGAAATTTTCATTTGCACCTGAATGGTTGCCCTATTGGATTGCCCCCAAGTAAGTTGGAAATTGTCGAAGCAATAGCGTTATATTTCCCAACCGGGTAATCCCTTAAGATGACTATTAGACAGCCGTTTTTCGCTGTAAAATCCATACCAGCATGTAAAAGGCCAACAATTAAAAATCTTTTTTGAAAAAATCTCGTTTTATTTATGAAAACCGAAAAACATTTACAACTGAATTTCTAATAAGATGAATATACAAAAATTATTTTTTCATAAATACTAAAATATGTATTAAATTATTAATTTTTTCTATTTCTCAATTTCTCTTTTGGGCCACACTTGGGAAAAACTATTGGCAGAGCGGTAACTTTTTCGTTGGGGTATACCTATTAACTCCCAAAAAGATCTCTTATAGGATAAACGTATGGGATTTCTTACAACCATTCCCAAATTGTAGGATTTCTAATCGGGTATTGAGCAGCAAAACCATATATAAAAAAACATAGGAAAGCAATCGTAATCGTAATTCAATTTCTTTCATAGAAATGCAATGAATTGTATTTTTTATTACTTAATTTCTTTTACGATTTTACGAATAAATAATAAAGTTAAATATATAAATAAGCAAACATAAATGAATTTGGTAGAGTAAAATAACTTTCATGTTAATTTTCTGAATGCAGTTCTTAATAACTTCAAGAGAAGGCGAAAATATACAACAACGATTGATATTTCGGAAGTAGATCAAAAGTAGTAGTTGCCCAGGAATGAATACTAATCGTTTTACTGGGATATAATTTGTAAAATCTCCTATTTTAATTTAGTATAGTCACGTGGCCAGTGACCAAGCTTTTCCATGCATTGGTTATGTATAGACCGTCGGTAACGTTCGCCAAATAAAAATTTATCTTCCCGTATATAGAAATAAATTGATAATAAAAGAAAAGCCGATGACTTAAGCAGGTGATATATGTGATCAGATAAACTGCTGATACACAAAATTATTAATTTTAATTTTCAAAAACTCTTCGCCAAAAATCCAAATATCTGAAATCACTATTTTGGCTGAATTCATATTCCTACCGCCTTAAATTAAAGTTTTTTCTGCAAAATAAAACAGAAAATTTAAACAGCCAATGAAATTAAATATCATATTGAATGGATAGATTTATGAGGAGAAGAGAAAACAAAAGAAATCATAAAAATACAAAACAGGAAACATAAAAAACATAATCGTGTTATTTGTTGTAATAGTGCTGCTCCCAGAAATATTGGAATATTTTTTTTTACTCTTCTCCCAATGCTAGTGTAACATAATATCCTTTGAAATACTCCAAACAATGACAGTAGAAAAAATTTCAAAAGGAATGTAAAATGTAAACCATTGAGAAATCAAACTTGAAAACAAAAATGCAAGCAAAGGAAATTGAAAACAATGATTTCTAATACACTGGTGCATTATTATTTTGTTCCCGTTTTAATTAAACATGTTCCTCTCTCTCTCTCTGGGGGGCTGCCAAAAGCACAAGTAAATGATTTTCCTGATACAATCAATATGCATGTGCATCTTTTAAATTTTAAATAGTTTTATAAACTCGTACTCATAAATAACTTTTACCGTGTGACATCTACTCCTCTACACCAAATTAACTTAAAGTGCAAAACTTGAAAAATTTAAGATTTTTTTCTCTTTTTGTTTTCAGATGGCGAACATCATTGGCGATATTTTTGGAAAGCATTTATGTGGAGTGAGAGAGAGAGAGAGAGAGAGAGAGAGAGAAATGAAGTGAGACAGAATTCTCACACAACTCTGCCGTTAGGCATTTTCTTAATTTATCGCTGTTGCAGCGCTATTTGTAAAGCAGTAGAGTAATTGCATTGATTTTTAAACTAAAAGAGATCCAACGAAGAGGTGAAAATTTTTTAGCAACAGATTTGTGCGTATTATTTTTTTATATTTGCAGTTACCTTAAACTCGACATAAAAATATTGTAATTTTATTTCCATGAAAGCTTGTGCAGTTTTCAAATTACCGACTAAAAAAAAAAAAATATTAATTCATATCAGCAGTAACCTTGGCAGCCACTGCAGGCATTACAATATTCTTTTACAGTTAGTTTTTGCCCATTTCCTACAATGAAATAATGAAATACGCTTGTACATGACAGAAAAGTTTTGTCTTGTTTGTTTCCAACATCCCGTTAATTTTCTGTTAGAAAAATCTTCCTTCAAGATAAAGAGAAATACAAAAGAATAAATAGTAAAACAACTAAAGGAAAGTAGTTGTCCAATTTGAAAAAGAAATATTAAAAAAAAATATATGTATCATCGCAGCTTTTGTGTGAGTGAAGGTATGTATATGAGTAAATGAATTTATTTGTTGAATGTGTGTTTAAGTATTGCCTTTTAATACACACATTTAAACGCACTACGGCTGTTAAACGGCATGGTGGAAAGAGTTAATAAATTTTAATATAAAAACAAAAACTAAAATAACCAAGAAAAATTGTTAACACACAAGAGAACTGGGGGACGGCGAGAACTTTGTTAAACTAAAATAAATTCTCATTTTCATTCACTTTGTTCATTTTTTTTTTGGTTTTCTCTTTTTCTGCATCTTTAGCTTTAATCGAGCTGTGGATAAGAAAATAGACAAGTTAATTTGGCTTAACTAATCTTTGGCGTCTTTGTAATTCTATTGTGCTTTCTGATGTTACTGGAGTGCAAACAGTTGAGATGAAAGCGTTTCTTTTGTTTCTGAAATTATTATTTATTATTATTTAAAAGAAAATATGTTTAATGATAAATTTCTATAATAATTTTAGTACTTCCAATTCGTAGGCTTTTTTGTCAATAAACACATACTTTGTAGACGTTGTTATCCAGCACGTCCTTCATTCCTGATACTAATTCGCTGGACCACACAAGAAATTTAAAATTCTATTCCATAAACCATTAGAATACAAACAATTTCAATTTTTATAATTGGTATGCAGAAGAACACAAAAGCGAGCAAATAAAATTGCAGTGAACGGATGGAAACGTGAAAAAAATTGCAAATATTTTTGTTGGAGATTGTCAAAACCGATCAAATTTCAGCAATACCAGAATAAGTTCACATGTATAGGGGTCTTCCCCTGAGTGCTGGTTCAAGATGGAAAAAAAAAATTGCTCATTTCTTATTTCTTTTCTTTTGCTATAGCAATAGTCTAAACCAATCATAGTATACAAGACAGGTAGAAATATGGTCCTTCTTCTGCATCTCATCTTTCCATAAACTACAAAAGATAGTGTACAAATGCTTCTTATTTCTTGAATCTTGCAGTGAGCAGTCAAGACACCACTTAGCAGAAGGACAGTTGGAATCTTCCCACTTGTTGTAGTTCGAATCTGGCGAACGCAATCCAATACTCTCTACTTACTGATTCGCAAGCGAGAGATATTGGTTGTTGTTGTTCTTCATGCTCCGACAAGCGCTTTGAAAAAGAATAATTTTTGTTCGCAATGTCTCAATTGGGAGCTCTTGTTTGTGAAACAAAACATCGCTCCTTTCAAAGTGTTAAATAAATGTAAATAGCCGGACAATGTTAATGAACTTAATACAATAAATAGAGACCAGAGTCAGAGATCCGACTTGGATTGTTTTAAGGGGTTTGGCTGTCTAAAATCAGGCCTTGTCTAGTCTGGCTCCAAACCGGATGCTCCTTTTGCTTGGAGTAGAGTGCTGGCTTTGCGGCTTGGATACGTAGTGGCTGTGGTTAATACCTAAAGTTACGCGGAAAGAGTAGTTATTCGTCTGTTCGAGATACGAGTATATCATCATTATTTGACATGTGCCCTGATACAACTTTGACCAATCTAGATGCTAACAACAGTAGTCGCCGGAGTGTGCCGCGGACTGTGTGTGAGGAAGTTGCCATGGGTACCCTATCGGGTTACTTTATGGTTAATGGAAGCCTTCATCTTAAAGACTGTGATGCTCGGCTCTCTGTTGTGTCGTCGGGTTTAGACGCCTACAACAGCTTAGCAAAATATATATCATATTCCGGGATAGCTATGATGTTGATTGCCACATATGTGTACTTATAAAGGCAGTAGTTGCTTTTTTTTTGTGTCCATAATGCCGGTGGTGAACGTCAAAATTTGGTACCTGGTATTAACAGTACTGTCGAATTAAGCTCCACCAGCGGCTGGCTACACAATATGTCTCCTTCATCCCAGGGATGCTACAACACTGCTATTTGAAACAAAAAAAGTGTAAAAAAGCAAAAATAATAAAGCTTTCGTCAATATATATCCCTTTACCACTTGCCATCCATCCATACTGTCACATTCACAAAAGCAATTTCTTCGCGAGCGCACTCTAGTTAAAAAAAAAGAATATTATCTGATCTACAGATATCTTTTAAAAACAAAATTGATTCTATATTTTTTGCCGACTAATTTCTATTTATTGTTATTTTTATACGTCTCAGTATGTACAGTGTATGGCAATGGGTTTAAAATCATCTGCTCTGAAGTATTGCAAAACGAAACAAATATTTGTCAAAAAATAAATTGCATCTACTAAATATTGAAGAACACAAATGAGAGAAAAAAATTGTACTATTGAAATTACTTTCGAACAATACGTGCCGTTTCCTAAGAGCAAAATTAAACATGATTTGCCAAAAATAAGGCAGCAACAGAAACCAATCTTGCACCATCATCCACTACTAATTCTAAACTATTGAATTATTAAACTTTGTCCTTTTCCTGCAAACTCTCCAGTATGGCAAGCGGGTAAACTAAAAGCCCCGTAAAACTTCCATGCGCTTGCATGTCATCGTGTAGTGAACATTGAAAATGAAATGGAAAAAAATTTGATGCACTGGAGCACGCAATTTTAAATGTGGAAGAAGAAAAACAGAAAAATGTGAAAATTGAAAAGAAGAAAAATCCCCCGGAAAATTGACTTGACTAGTAAGACAAACAAAAGTTACTGTTGAAAGTTAAAGGAAAGAAAAATTATTAAAAAGTAAAAAATAACAAAGAGTTGTACAGCAAAATTAAAATTAAAAAAAAAAAAGTATTAGCAACAACTGCACATTGACATGACATGACATAATAAAAACTTGATACAAAATATTTAACTTTTTCACTTTGTTGTCGTGTTTCAACAAACATTGTGCAACATGTTGCATTCATTATACGCTTGTATGTCTCAATTAATGTGAACTGTGCTGTAATCACGCTTTGGATAATGTTTTTGCCAGATTTTAAATTCGTTTTTTAATTCAGAATTTGCAGTTTAATTTAAAATATTTAAAAATAACATTCAATATGTTTTGTAGGAACTTAATTATGTTTTACTTCGAAAAGAATTACGAAGTAAAATAATTAATAAAACCCAGCTTCTGAATTGAATATGAGGCGAACAACAAGATGTTATAAAGATAATGGAGCTTTCCTCTATCCATCGTATCCCTTCACTATTTGTCTACTCTCTAACTATCTCTTTCCCTTAGAAGCCAGCAAAAATTAAAAATATATTACAGCTACTAAAGAGCATCGTTTGCAGCCATACCATCTGCATTACTTAGAAGCACTTATGTAGTGACTTGATTATCACATTAACATAACATGTAAATTCTGATGCATGTTGCATGTGTGTTGCATTTTGCATTCCCTTTCTAAACATTTTCACTTTATAATAAAACCGCTATAAAGCCATTTTTCATCACTTTAAAAGAGAACAACAAAGTGCACTCATTTTTAATTAAACTATGTGAAAAGTTCAATCCACGAACCCGAAATCATAAAATAAGAATGAATTAGCCAATCTGAATCAACTATTCGTATATCGTAATCTAAAGACATTGAGCTCACTTATCTTTAGCCTTAAGTTTCAGTGAAGGCTACCAAGTTTAAATGATATTTAAAAATTTTTATTTTATATTTATAACCAAAAATATTTATTTCGGGCAGCTAAATTTTTTACGTCGCACTAAAAAGATAATAGACAAAATCAAGCATTCTTGAGTTTTAATATATTTTGAAATAAAAAAAGCTCAAACTGGTAGGTGTTCCAACTTTTCTTGTCAAATACAAATTTTATTAATTAATTTAAAAAAAATAAATATTATATTTTTTTTAGTTATTTTTATTTTTGAGCGACGGTCTTTTTTATGAAAAGCTTTTAAAAATTATTTATTTTTCAATATTTCGCTACCAAATAGGTAACATCGTCAGGAAATAATAATTTGTATTAAGAAAAAAAAAATTAATATTTTCATGTAAAAACAATTTTTTTTGACTTAATAAATATATTTTTTACATAAAAAAAATGTAGTCAAAATTTTCTGCAGTTTCTCTATAATGAATTTTCTCTATAACGTAGAAATTTGACGGTCCCCAACTGCTACGTTATAGAGAAGTTCGACTGTATATTATTAATTGACCTTTTTTATTATATTTTTTGAAATATATTTATTAAGCTTGAGGTCTGTTTTATTATTCGATATTTCGTTAAATATAATATAAATAATAAAACCAAATAAAATAAAGAAAGACCATAAGCTTAATAAATATATTAAAAAAAAAAAAAAAAAAAAAAAAATTTCTTTTTTAAATAAGAAAGAGAAAATATTTTTGAAAGGAATTGAAAATTTTTTGTCATTGATATTAAAAATATTCTTTATACACATGTATAAATGTGTGAACATGTATACACAAATAAACATGTTTTCAAAATTATTTTCTTTTGTACATACATATATACATGTATGTAAAATAACATATTTCTAAAATGTAATAATAACTAACAACAATAGAACATAATTATTAAAAATAAAATGAGTATATCTCGTAACTATTATGATTCAGATTTATTACGAATAAAATGAAACGACGCTATAAGTTACGTCATCGCCGGCGTATAATGATATTTTTCTATGGTTCAGTTTTTATTAATTAATACATTTATTTATTTGGGTCAATAGATTATTAATCCGTACAGACTAAGATATAATAGCGAGTGAATGCATTAGCTATTTAAATACAAAATAACTTTTCGTTTCATTCGTCTCAGGAATATCTAAAATATTTTACAATTTATTGAAATATTGACAAATGAGGCGAAAGGTGTTATTGTTGGCATACACAGATCGGTAGTAATTTTTTTTTCGTTTTTTTATCTGGGACGAGCACTCAGTATATGACCCCTACACATGCGATGCATTGTGCTGGAACTAGAGGAAAGGGTTAGTAGGCGAAATGAAAGAGGGTGAAGCTTCATTGTCTAACAACACTGCTTTTTCGCACGTTATTTGTATGTACAACAATGTTGTAGCGTCTCTGTTGTCGCAGTAAATTTTTGAGTAATTATTTTACTTCGCCGGTGCTACACAATATGGGTCACATACAAGTATAAAATAACTATATGGGCAAGTCCCAGAAATAGTCCACCGACAAGAAATGCTTGAAATTAATCCAATTATATTTATAATTTTAGAAATGTAAACAAAAATTTATTGCGATGATCATTAATACAAAAATTATTACCATACCTCAGATCTCTTAATGTTATTTAAAAATTAAAATTTTTTATGTGCTCATACGAGTATTAATACTTTACTGTTGACATATTTGATCCGATCGAAAGGCATATTTTTATTCATTAAATTCTCAAATTCAAAAAATTCTTTTTTATTTACTACTTTGGAAAGTTATGAAATAGCAAGTCCCATGCGTTGTAGCGTGCAGCACGCGAATTATGATTTTTTTTATTGAGAATAGAATAAGGTTTTTTTTTTAAAGTCGTCTATAATTTATAAAAAAAAATCCTATAGGGATAGTTAGAGAAATGGCAGGAGGTGAAGCTTAATTAATTATTTTAAAGCTCTGCTTTTGCACGTTCTTTATTTAGTAGCCATTTTTATTATTATTTTACTTCACCGGTGCTACACAATACCGACGAAGGAGGCCGTTCTGATATGATTGTCGATTGCTATCAGCAGAAGCCGGTATTGCTCAGTGACCAGTAACTATGCCTTCGCCACTGAAACTTTCTGACAATAACTGACACACACAAAGACACACTAATGCACATCAGAAAATAGCAAGATGTTTTTTTTTATAATTTTGGTAGTTAAAAGTATGTCGTTATGTGGAAATTACTTCTTATGGTAATCTCTAATAATTTTTTTTTACTGGGTAGTGTTAACGGTAAAAAAAGCAGTGACTATAAAGAATTAAATGAAAATGTCATAATTAAAATTCCTGTCTACGACGGTCTGTTTAATTGTTTCAATATGAAGTGTTTAAAGCTTCTGCGGCTCATTGAACTGGGTTTTTTAAATCACTTAATGGTTGACAAAATCCCCAATAACAAAAACATAAGTTTAACAATAAAAGACAAGTAGATTTGAAAATTATGTGTTTTTGCTCTCACGCTCCTCAATCACATTTCAACGAACGTTATAAAATACTTGAATACAGTCAATTTCGTGGTAGTTCATTTAAAGTATTTTTTTTTTAAGCGAACAATGCACAAAGTCATAATTATATTGTCTGTATGTGCGTATGTATGTATGTATATTTAACCTTATTTAAGTTGTTCATTTGAATGGAAAGAATTATCAAAGTTTTCATTATTAATTTTGTTCTCTTTTTCAATCACAAAAAAAAACCACCATCTCTTTGTTTTAGTCGGTATGCGTAGCCATATTGGTGAATGCAATATGTCTGCCCAACTGTCTGCCCGACTGTCTGACTGCGTTTCTCACTACCACAGCCCTGATTTCTGGTTATTCTCGTGCATTTTGTTTGTTGTTCATTTTGCAAGTTAATTTCCTACTCCTACAATTGCTTGTTTGTAAAATGCTTTTCTACCATAGCAAAACTATTTACTTCAATTATAATTCACTTGTTTTGAGTTTGTAAATTTACACAACTGTTGCTATTTATGCGGCATAATGAATGAAATCTATTGCCAGTATTTGCAGTCAAAGACAAATAAAATAATATTTAATTGTTTAATTAGCAGAGTGACAAGCGTCATAGAATTGTTGAAATTGATATATTACGCGATTATTATTGGATTTTTTTTTTAAATAAATGTACATGTATATTTATATTATAATTTTTTTTATAATTCTTTTAATGATGTTGAGGCAAGTTATCTCGACAGCATCTAAAACTGATTGGAAACAGTAAGTCAGGTTGTTAAGCTCATGATGGATGTGACAGAAAGGATGTTAAGCGCCGCCACTAGTTGAGTCAATTGTGCTCAATGTGGGGAATTTCTTTTACCAGAATAAATAAAAAATAATGCTTCTTTTTATTTGACCTTCTGCAGACAATAAAAAAAAATTTTTTTGTGGTGTTTTCTGAACGCATGATAACGCATCAATAATGATAATTTCCCGCAGTACTGAAGATCCATTCATTACAGGCTGCTGATAAGAAACTATCTGCGTATTTTGTTTCTTTTGATATTGTATCGTGCATTCATGTACTTTTCGCATAAATAAAGCAGAATAAGAATAAGAAAAATAAGTAAGACAAGAAAATGCTGTAAGAGAAGAAACAACAAAACTCAAAAAATAATAATTTATTGTAACATCTTTTCATGATAATACTAAAAGAACAAATATATATTTATGAACAGCAGTCTTATGATAGCTTAGCTGCAATAGTTTAAGGACCTCGTCCTTCTCAGATAATACGCATACTATACAGGGCAGTATACCGACGTGGAATATCCACAACCCTTCCCGACTTGTGATCACCAACTTTAGCAGCATGACAGATCGTTCATTGGTTTTGATGCCGACCACAATGCCTCTTTTAACGGTGATTATCCACTCGCATTGTCTGACATGACCCTTCCGAGTACAATCATCAGTTCCCTTTTGACCTTAACCACCTATGCACTATGTCGATATTTGCAGACGACACAGCTGTCCTCAGCTCTGGGGTATTATCGATGGACATTATATCAAACCTTGAAAGAGCCCTAACTGAACTACATTTATATATTAATAAATGGAAAATAAAATTTAACTCTGAAAAGACAATGGGCAATCTATTTTTCAAGAAAGCGCAAAGCATATTTTCTGCCACAAAATAACTTTGTTTTTGACAATCGTTCTATCCAATGGGAGCAAACAATTAAATACCTCAGGGGTAATAATGGATCCAAAAATTAAGTTAAGAGATCATATTTCATACATTGTGAACAAAGTAAATGTACTAACAAGAATACTATACTCATTAATCAACAGGAATTCTAAACTTAGCATTAACAATAAAAAGTTAATACTAAAAACTAATTAATAACACTAATTATTCAAGCTGTAGGTCTTTTTTAATATATTTAATATTTATTTAATTTTAAAAAAAATATTTTTTCATTATAAACAAAAACCAATTTTCCTGAAGAAGCTACACAAAGGAGTAGCGAAATATCGAATCAGAATAAATATTAAATATTTTAAAAAAGGACCTACAGCTTAAGTAATTAGTGTTATTAATATAAAAAGACGTCAAAAAACTAGAATAATTAATAACAAGAATAAAAATTGAATTGAATTGTTCAGCTAGGATAATCTTCGCCCACTGTAGCTGATGGTAAGCTCGATATTTATTGAGTTACATACCGTTTGGAGCGCAAGTATATTTATAAAAAAAAAAAGTAAAGAAGAATTGGCCCAAAATTTAAATGAAATATGGCGGAAACACTGAAAAGAATTTGGAGTCAAGTCAGGCTCTAATACTAACATAGCAAACAAGGAAATGGTAAAATATTTGGGCATTCACCTTGTTAAATTTCTATATTACAAAAAGCACATAGACTTACAAATTACAAAAGCTAGAAAAGCTTTTTTTATGCACAAACAATTATTCTATTCCAAATATATAATATATCAATCCTTAATTAGACCAATATTAACAGATGGATGTCAAATTTGGTTCAATATTGCACCATCATATCGACCCCTGTGCACGAAATTATCGTATGTTACACTTTTTTTGAAATCGACTTTTTTATGCAAAATGTTTCTAAATCCATTAATTCATCTGCAGATAAAGTATTATAGCGATAATTGTTATAGTTATGGAGATAACACTATGTACATTTTATCGTATGTGACAGTTACTGCTGTCAGGCAAACAAAAAATAGACGAATAAAAACGCTCCCCTGTGAAATTTAGTTTTTGTAACATATGATAATTTCGCGCACAGGGGTCGATATATGGAGAAAATGAGAGTTTTCGAGTCTTAGAGCTTGCACATCTCTCTTTAGATCACCTAATAGCGACCTTAGGAAATACATCTCCAATGGGAGACTATATGATACTGCAAAAATAGGTAGAATAGATAATTTCATTATTCATTTGATAAGAAACCACATTTTAAAGACATTCGAGTGCGATGTGAATAACCTCGTCATGGCCCCCTATTATGTTAACGATGAATATATCGAAACTATTCGTGAAAATGGGTATGTGCCTCCGGAGGCATTTTTGTACCTGGATAGTCAAGGATATATTCAAAACGGTATGGGCATCCCGGTGTTATACCACATTTAGAGGCGAGCCAATGTTAAGGCCATAAATAGCAAGCAAATTACAAATGTTAACAAGAGATATGATACAAGCCTCTATTTGAGGGATAAGAACATGTTGCCAAACTTGAATACTAGGAAATACTGGTGGCTAGACCGATATCGTAGCTAAAAAATTTCTCTTTTTTTCCCTTTTACTCTTTGACTACTTTCACTTTTATTGACCCAATATTAAGGTGGTTTTTCCTACATTAGAAATTTAAATTATCTATGTACATTCATACCATAGTACGACATAAATTAATTACCAATATTCTCAAAAAGAACATATATTTTCTAAATGTAAATGTACTAGAGTGCTCGAATATGAGACAGTGTACGATATACTATGTAACCTACTGTTTGTTTACTTATAGTGTGTGTAATTTGTTATAATAATATTTGTTAAATAAACGTTAAAAAAAAAAAAAAAAAAAAAAAAAAAATTAAATATGAAAATGAAATATGAAAATTGGGCACTTATTTCATTATGAAATATTATCTAAATTGAGTAAATAAAATTACAACGCAAAAATAATTTCGTCTTCAAAATACAAGAAGTAAATCTTTAAGTGCGGCTATGCAAAAAGTTTTAGTAAGCAGCGCTTTTTCGCTACTGACATGACAGAGAAAACCTTCAGTAGCCCCAGCCAGCACTGTTATAACTTTATTTCGTTGAAATGAAATATCACTCGAAAAATGTACATACAATTTTAGGGTCTTTTTCTATTTATTTAAATTTTCGTATTCTCTGTAGAGATATTAATATGAAAATCAAAGCCCAAGTAAAATATTCCTAGATTTTTTGAAGCTCATTTCACACTTTAGGGCCTTATTTCGTGGGACCGTATTTCGCAGTGCCGCTTCAATGTGTGTGTAGCGCTCACAGTAAAACCACGTACTTTACATCTTGAAATACTTCTGTGTATTTCATATGCAGTTAAGCCTTAACCTTCGCTCTAACAAAGCTCTTTATTTACGTATTGATTCGCAACTTATCCGTGTGCGATATTGCACATTTTTTACATTGAAAGTAAGAAAATTACTGAGATCACTGAGTCGAAATCATTTTTAGTTTAAATTAAAATTCAAAAAGTTATCACTGATTGAAAATCGAAAATGCTACCCGGTTGGGTTTTTGGGAAATGCGAATGTTAAAACCTCCCTCACGATCTAATTGACACTAAAATAATAAAACAATAAAGAAAATAAAGAGTACTTTACACATTCCAAATTAATAAATTTATAAATGCATATGCAGCTTTGCCTTTGTACATTATAATTTACTTTACACCAGAGATTTGCAAGAACAATAATATTTTATACACATTAAGATACCAATTTTAATGCACACAAATTTCCACAAAAAAGTTTTCCGCAAGTTTTCCACAGTCTACTCTTAGAAACAGAAGAGAAAGGAAAATTAAAACAGAATGTGTTAGTATGTTGGGAAAAGTTTACTTTCGTCTTTGTCTTCTCTGCTCAAACGCAGAATTACTCTTGATAAAAGCACAAAATTAAGAAAGTTTTTGTTTTGCAGAGTGTGCCACTGTGTGATGCACTGTTAATAGTTACAGTTCTAGCGGTGTTCCTTCCAAACTATTTTGCAATTACATACGAAGTTTAGTATGGAAATAGTTCAGTCATAAAGACATGTGGCAATAACTGAAATACTTGAGGTTGTTTGTTTAAGAACCTCATGATAATCCAGAATTATTATAAATTTTTATTTCTAATCGATTTACTTACGCGATAAATTCAATGAGAAATGGCACGGATTTGGATTGGAATTGTGGGAATGCTTATTTAAAATTTTGTAATTTGTTAAAGTCAGAGAAGAGTTGACGAAAGACTGAACTTCGTTGCCCTCTATACTCTTACAAAGCCAAACAGGCCTTACAAACCCAACACGGAAAAGTTCGATGCTCTCTTTGCCTGTTTAAGGTACCATTTTGAGCACAGAAATCTTCTCTTCCTGGCGCTATTTTTCCGCATGTAAAGCAAAGGGAAAAGAAAAAAGAATATTTCCCATTGCCTATGAACATGGTCAACATTGTCAATACTTTTGTTTGCATTGAGTGCTGCAACAGAGATCTGGATTCCTCGAACCCCAAATCTTAGTTCTCTTGATGGAATTTCTTGCTTTCAACGAGTCTTTGCTTTAATCTTAAAAACATTTAGAAACATCTTAGAAAATGTAGAAGACATAGAAAATCCATCGTATAAGGTGAAATGTATTTGCCGAACCTCTGCTGTGTTGCTTTTATTTTAAAAATTAATAAATAAAAAAAAAAAAAAACGTGCAACTGCAGAGTCATGCAAACACACACCGCTTGCATCAATTTCTACCTAATTCCGTGGCAATGCATTGCACAAGTAGGCGACATCCCCTAACCATAGATTCTAGAAAAAAAGTGGATTTAAGAATGTGTGTTTAACAACTTTTCAAATATCATTTTGGTATCATAATTCCCATGGTCGTACAGAGGTAAGATTCTGAGCAAATTGAATAAAATAACTTGTAATTTATTTATGAAATTTTTAATACGAATGATATATTTGTTGCGATTTCATATAGACTAGTAGTGCTACAGTGGGCAAAACTAAAGCAGTGAGGTACGCTACATTAAGGGCGTCAACGATAGTCTAAAATGTGACTTTAATTGTTGTTCTTCTTTAAAATTGGTTTTATGAAGATCACTTGCTGTATTAGAAGCTGCACCTGTTCTTCTTAATAGAATAGCAAAACACCCTATTGGCTTTGCGAGTGCATTATGCAGTACAAGTTACTAATCCCATCTCAGGGAAAGACTTCCTACCGATTGGCTAAATATATTGTAACTAGTTTTAATTTCTTACGTGCGACTTTTGCTACAATTTGATATTTACAAGATCAAGAACTGCCATCTCGTTATTTACAAATAAATACATAAATATGAAAAGAAGAATTATAATATATTTTTGATATATCTACGTTTGTTATATCGTTTAGCTGGTTTACTTCTCTATGGAAGGGCTGGACTTGGCTGACATGTGGTTTCAGCAAGACGCTGTCACATGCCATACAGCACTCGAAACAATGGCGCCAGTTTATTTCACGCTTTTCTACATCTTTAGACTATATTTTATGATGTTATGTTAAGGCTCATTTCTATAGGGACAAGCACGCAACGGTTGATGGATGCACTGGAAGCCAATATTGAAGAATTTATTCGTGAAATACCGGCTGGTATGTTTTTTTTTATATTGGACCAGCACTCAAGAGATGACCCCTACTCATGCGGTGCATTGCGCTGGAACTAGAGGAAAGGGATTGTAGGAGAAATGATAGGAGGAGAAGCTTCACTATCTTACAACACTAAATTTTTGCACGTTATTTGTTTTTACAGCAGTCTTCTGGCATCTCTAATCTCAAGCAGACATATTAAATTTTGAAGCTTCGTTTTAAGTAGCAATGTTTAGTAGTTATTTTACAATACCGACGAAGGAGTGCGTTCTGATGTGCCAGTGGATTGGATGCAGCTGCACCCGTTACTGTTCAGTGACTATGCCTTCGCCTTTGGAGAGAGCCATTTGAGGCGTAGCCACGTTCAAAATTTACATCAAATCATCTATAAACATTGAATTATATAGATTGTTTTATCGACTCAAATAAAGATTTAAAATATTTCTCTAAATTTTTTTTATGTGTTTTTTTTTAAATCAAATCCTAAAGATCTTAAAAAATCACTTTTTACAAGAACTCCCAAAAAATCGTTGAGAATAACGCAATATACAAATAAAATATAACTATAAATAACTTCTTCAAACAATTTACTTTATGTAACAAACATTTAATTATTCGATTTAAATCTTTTTCATTTTCATAAACATTTTTAAAATTAGTCTACCTTTGGCTGACAATACTAGCGATTTCGGTATTAGCACCAAATAGACCACCCAGAACCCATTAAAACCATTAGATAAATAATCGTAATTAATTTTGACTCGCATTGAAGAAATCAAAAAATAATTACATATTTTAATTTAATATTTCTCCAGCCATAACAAGAATACAGAAAGTTAATAAAATTTATTAAATACGAATTACACGGATTGTCATTATTAATAAGGTTTTTTTAAAAATTATAGCATTTTTTCTTAAAATTTTACTAAATTTAATGGTCATATAATCTGCATAAGGAAATACGAGCATCATAAAAAAGTCTCCAATTAATGAAAATCGCCCATGAATTTTAAACTGTTGCGAACTGAGACATATTGTGGCGCTAAGCAAATGCCATAATAAAAAATCAACATCCTTAAAACCAAACAAGTTTGCAATTTAAATTGAGTTTTGCTTTCATTTTTTACTATTCAGAAATGTTTGCATTTCAAAACCATTGCATTACTATAACGAACGTTAATGCAATTTCTAAACACAAATCTAAGCGTAAACACATAAACACATACATTAGCTAGCTGCCTGGTTATTGTATGTATAAGTTTATATATGTATATATATATTTTTTTTGTATGGGTGCGTGATTAATGGGAAAAATGCAACATGTGATATGATTGTCCCAGATAAACAAAGGACCACAAAAAACAAATATTCTCTTCATTTACAAAAAAAATGCACTCTTACACACCCACACACACACACGAGCGAATAGAAAATTAAACATACGAGTAAACACACACCCCAACGTAAGAAGAATAAACGCAGGAAAGTAAATACGCGCGCATAAAAATACGTAAACAAACACACATACATCTGAATATGCACACCCGGCCAGTTGAACAGGCACTCATGCTGATAAAATAAACCATCAGAAATGAAAAACAAACCAAAACAAAAACAAACTAGAAGAGAAGAATTATGAAAATTATGATGTAACATAAAACATTTGGGTGTTTGCAATACAACAACAACAACAACAACAACAACAAAAACCATAAATATAGTGACCAACGAAAGCTTGAGTACATTTGCCTCTAGTAAAACCTTGAGTGCTTAAAAGGAGTCAACGAAAGAAAAAGCCCTTTTTGTTATAATAAATTTGTATGTATAACAACACAAAAGCTTTAAAGCTCTAAGGGTGTGCTCGAAAAGCTTTAAGCTAATTATTTCACCATGTTAATGTTGATTCATAAACCGCGCCCCCGAAAAGACAAGAATATTTAGCACAATATCAAAAGCTTTAAGCTTTTCTTTTGTAGAGTTAAAATTAAAAAAAAAAAGCCCTTATGAGGTTAGAACTAAGATATTAAGTTGCTTTAAAAGCAGCAAAGACATTAACCCTAAAAGCTTTTATATATATATCTATTTAAATATTTGATTTAATATCCAAAGGGACAAACTGATTGAAAGAAACGTTTATTGTCGCACCAGACAGAACTGATAGACTGATTTTAAAAACTAAACGACATTGAATTGATCTTAATTTTGATTTAATGAAGTTGTTGATAAAATAGCACTCGTTGACAAATACTCCTCAGAAGAAATAATAAAAGTGGATTAAAAAGAAAAACTTACACGATAGTTTTTTTTTGGATGCATGCGTAGAGTAGTGCATGAAAATTAATCTTATCAATATGGAGCTGCGGGTTCAATTCGCGACTAGACACTGGGAGTTTATACTTGTGGTTTTAAAATGGGCCTAAGTTCTGGCCTCTCCTTCGGGGAGGATCCGCCACCAAATCTAACCTAATCTAACCTACACGATAAGTTCGCAATATTTACAAAGAAAATACAAATTCCAGGCCATTTGGCAATGCCAATTCGAGGGTTTGGTTGATTTCGTGGCTACCTGCATGCAAGCAATCGAATCGTATTTATTACAACCAGAGTTAAATTTTAAATTATTTAAATTTAATAATATTAACCAATAAAGATTCAGGAAAATATTCACTTAGTGAATTTTTTTAAACAAGCACAAAAATATGTTTTGTATAAAATGTAAACAAGTTGGAAAGAAGAAAATGTCATAATAAAATATGTATGTATGTATGTATGTGTCTTATTTTTGGTTTAAGGAAGGGTAAAGCTGACAATAAAATGTTTGATTTTAGAAATAGCTTATTGACAGTCTAATAGGCTATTTTGCATTTATGAATACAATTTTAGCCAATTTTCTCCGAAATAAGTTTTTATGCATATGGCTGTAATTATATAAGGAAAAATGTTTTAATTTCTTTATTACAAAAATACGCACCCGTAAGAATTTTACAGCATGGCAATTGACAAAAGTAATATAGAGTTTTTGTTTGCGAAGACCAACGAAAATTTCATATATATTGTACAATTTGGAACTACATATGTTTTAAATTAACCTTTAATTAGGCGCATGGGGTCAGGAGAAATTAAAATTGAAAAATTGAAAAATTGATACGTTAAAATCTTCGGAGCGAACTTGTTTTTTCTATGGCTTCATACATTTAAAAAGAGAACATAAATTGGTTGCGATTAGATCGTTAAAGCGTACATACGTGTCGCTTTACTAATACGTGTTGACCCCATGCGACTAATAGTGTAACTTTTTTTGATCGTGCTAAGTCTTACGTAAGTTTCAATGAAATGTAATAAATGTGCTAAATTTATTTGTCACCGACATGTTTTCATGTTCTGCGCTGGATGCAGAACATCACAACCTGTTCATGAGTCTGACTAATTTTTTCTTTTTATAAATAACTGTTAAAATAGTTGTAAGAAACCAGTGCTGAAATTTATTTATGTTTTATGTTTTTAAATGAAAAAATAAATAACTCTGAAAATTTAAAAAAAAATTACTAATTTTTATTTTTTTTTTTTTAATGAGACCCCATGCGATTAATTGTGGGACTTTCTTGATACTCCTAATTAAAGGTTAAAAGTATAAAATTAAACCAATCGTTTGTTTAACTAAATTCCTTACACGTAGAATTTTTAGGCAATTGTGATAAGTGTAAAAATTCTTAATAAAAAAAATATGCCCAAAATTCGGAATTAATCATTATCGAAGGTAAAAATAGCTACGCAGAGATTTCAGGTTGTTAGTTTCTGTTATACAAAAAAAATGGTTTACATCGCAAAAACTTTAAATCATTATAATAAACAGGAGACAATGGTAGACAGTGATCTAACTGGTTATCAGTAAGACATAATTTATAATGCCCACTTAAGTATTAAAATTGCCACAAAAAGAATTTTTTTTTTAAATTTAAATTCATATTTCATGACATAAATTTGGGTCATTTATAACCAGAGTTTTGCTAAAATTCAGTTCTTCACTTTATGAAAAATACTTTTGTTTCAGGGTAAAAATATTTTTAAAATTTAAAATTATTATACATATATAAATTTACAGCCATCGTTTTGTGTCAAAAGAGGATGAGTCCATTAAACCAATTCCATCCAAATTAACAAAGATTTGGTGAAATGAACACACACAAAATCATCATTACAATGGGAATGATTCAATTGTAGGAGACACACATCATCGTGTAGGAAACAAATACATTAAAATTTAAATGTTCCATACTTAAATAAATATTTTAATTTAATTTTTTTTTTCAATAAAATTAAACAAAGAAAACGAAACAAGAAGAATTGTACGGGATTTTTTTTTAAAGTTGTTAAAAAATGTACTTACATTGCTTTTCGAATTCTAAAAAAGCGTTGATTTTATAATAAAAAAATTTTTTGTTACATTTTAGGAGTTTTCATTAAAAAAAAATTTCATCACGTTTGTTGTTTGTTTGTGGTATACGAAAAATACAAAAACAAAATAAAAACAAGGAAAATAACAACAAACAAGTTATTAGAATTGTTGTAAGTAACGATTTTGAATTTTAAAAATTAAGCATTTAAAACTGATTGATTTGAAGAAGAGCTTTTGGGAAGGAAGAAGTGTTAATTTTAACAAAACAAAAATATTTTAAATATTTTTCATTTAATTCTTTTACAATTTATAAAAAGCATCCAGGTTTGTATCTTTAAAAAAAAATAATAGGTTTTTTTCTAAAATATAAAATGTTCCATTTTCAATAAATTTAAGACTCATTTCCATTAAAAGAAAACGAAAGAAATTAAACAAAATTTTTTTTTTGTAATAGAAAATAATAGAAAATATATAAATTAAATGTGTACAAAATGAAATTCACTTACTCATATCATCGATGATTGGCGCCATGCGCAAAGTGATGCCCACCAACATGAGGCACATGAGCAGCAACAAACATGCTGTGGCAATTATTGTCCAACGAGCACGTTGTGGCAAATCATCTGGATCGATAATCTTAAAATATTTAATTTGACAAAGTATAAATTTTCATTTTTCAATCATTGTTTTCTGTTATGTGGCTTTATTCAAAAACAAAATAAATAAATAAATTCCTACCTTGACTTCTTGGGTCTCTAAGTCTTGAACAAGTATTTTGGGTTTTTTATGGCGATGCCGCTTTTTGTGGTGATGATGGCTGCAAGAGAAATGTGCAAAAAAATATGAATAAAAATTGATTTCCTTCAAATAGTTGTAATAATTACAACATGTCATAAAATCATCAAAAGACTTTCACAATACAGCCATTCGAATTATTAACTGCTAATGAGGTTGTAGTCGTAATAAAATTATGCGATTTGTAGTGCGTTTTATGAACTCTTTTTTACTACAATCATAACGATAAAATAAGTATAACGAAATTTTTGTCGAATTTGTGATTGGTTTAATACGAAACATTTGTTTGTTTTTTTATGTTAATGTTTGTCCTTTTCGTCCACACAGAGTCCATTTACAGAATCGCACATTTGGCGTTGCAAACAAGCTGAAACGCCAGCAAATTGACAATATCTAATATACAATCTATAATGTATAAGAAATTTGTTATTTTGTTCGGTATCGATTGTGGCAATTTTGGGAACTGCTGTTATATTTTTCTTGTGTTTGTATTTCCTTAAACAATATGTTCGGTGTTTATGTGGTGTTGTTGGTGTTGTTTTTTTACACATGTTTAATAATAAAAACAAGAATGTTGCTGTTCTTTGGTACACTTGTTTCCCATACTTTTGTTGCCATGTTAGTTGTCGTTCGTACTACGTTATTACAGAGAATCAAATAAGTTTGTGTACATACTGGCCTTAATAGAAGAAAGCACTTGAATTTAGTATTTTACTAAACTGGCGATGAGAAAGGCCTCTTTAATACACTTAAGTACAACCGAAAAATAAATTTTGAATGCCATAAGTTTTAAGCGCACTAAATTTGGCCAGTAGACTCAAAGTACTAACCACTTCAGCCAACAACGAAAATTATACGAATATTCGAATAGTTTCGGCCGAATGACAACTTTATAGTAATAAATAATTACTAGCATGTGCAACTACAAATATCTACATGAAACTTAAATGAGAAACGAACAAAAAAAGAACTCCTTAACAAGTGCAAAGTTTTTTTAATAAAACCTTTCAATAAAAATCGATAAAAAAAAAACGCAGAACAACATGTTGGAATGAGCAAAAAGAACTATGGCGAATGCATCACACAAGCAATTAAATAGACTTGCATACAATCTCATTCAGGCAGTCAATTTTTCCATTCATTGTTACGCTAAACATCATCGAATGTGAAAAGCATCAAGCGAAGAAACAAAAGAAGGCTTTTGTTTTTTTGTTTTGTCTTTAAAAAAAGGAGAACCATACTTTTACTGCATAAAATCATTTTATGTTTGTGCTGCTATTCAGCGTGTGAGTTTGCGAATTTGTTGGTTGGTGCAAATGATTTCTTTTTTTCTCTCACTATAGGCTTAACACTTATCTGCTTTACTTAAATATCACAAGTACAAACACTAACACAGCCACAGACACCGTTCCATACACACACACACACACTCACACACACACACTCACACACACACACACACAATATTACCCACACACATTCCCACACATACGTATTTATATCTGTTTGTCAGCTAAATATATCAATGCATGGCCGTATGGAAGTTTTATATGGGAAAAAAAATACCTTGACCCAAATATTTGTGTTGTAAAATCGAGAAAGTTAAAAAAAGAAGAGCATGCAAAAAAAAAAAAAAAAAAAAAAAGAAAAAAGAACAACAAGAAACAGATATAAAGAATAAAAATAATAGAGGTGAGTGTAATTAAAAGGTGTGAGTGTTGAATAATAATTTAATTTGTATGCGTGCAGATGAGTGTGTGAAGAAAATAGCAAACTTCATAAATTGTATTAAAGGTTTTTACTATTCTACTCGTCTAGTGTTTTACAAAATGACTCTTTCTTATAATTCCTGATCTCATATCAGCAGTCATATAAATTCTACAAAGTGAAAGAATATCGCTCATTCCTTCACGATGCAGTCTACAAATATTTCTATTTTTATTTATTTACATATATTCATATTCATAACACTAATTATTTAAGCTGTAGGTCTTTTTAATATATGTAATATTTATTTTGATTCCATATTTCGTTACTCTTCTGTTTAGCTTCTTCAGGAAAATTGGTTTATAAAAAAAATAGCAAATTTGTAGTGGTAAAATATCGAATCAAAATAAATATTACATACATATATTAAAAAGACCTACAGCTTAAATAATTAGTGTTATTAAAACAAAAAGAGGTCAAAAAACTAGAAGAATTATATTCATTTTCTTTTAGCTTATCTCGCAAGCATTTTTGGACTATAGCACAAACTCTTAATAGTTTTTAAGGTTACAGAAAGTTAAGACAACATCTGCATAAACAACGTTGAGTAATATTAAAACTACAGGATGGCCTAAAAATTACCGAGGGGATTTCAGTTCAAAGAGCCATTGTGTCGCTCGCAGTGTGTGTTCTGGCTGCAGTCTGTTGGAGCCAAACTTGCAGATGGTTTTCCACGGCTGGCCTTAGAAAATTTTCCAACATTGTCCGATATCTAACACCAGTGATGGAAACAGCGACATCGTGTTAATTTTCAAAAAAATATGGGGCAATTATCCCTTTCGACGAAACACCACACCAAACCGTACACTTAAGTGTATTCCTGCAGTTGAACCACTCTTGGATTTTCAGTAGCCCTTTTTGCTTATTAACTAACCCATTCAATTATAATTGAGCTTGATCGCTCATAATTAAATTATGAAATAAATCATGATTTTTTTTTTATTTTTTTTATTTTTCTTTTTTTAACAGGGACCAGCACTCAGGAGCTGACTCCTACACATGCGAAGCATTGTGCTGGAATTATAGAAAGGGATAGTAGGAGAAACGACAGAAGATCAAGCTTAATTAATTATTTTATAGCTTTGTTTTCGCACGTTCTTTGTGTTTATACTCGTAGCAGTGCTGAAGCTTCGGTTCAGTAGCCATTTTTATTATTGTTTTACTTCGCCTGTGCTACACAATACCGACGAAGGGTTGGCATTCTGATGCGAAAGTGGATTGCTATCAGCTGAAGCCGGTATTGTTCAGTGACCAGTGACTATGCCTTCGCCAGTGAAACCTTCCGACAACAACTGACACACAAAGACACACTAATGCACATCAGAAAAATGTGAGATGTTTATTTTTATTTTAAAATTTTAGTCTGAAACTGGGATTGAAACCAGGTCTGTTTTTTTGATTTGTAGTCAACATGCAGACTACCATCCATCGTGCCATCGCCAACCTCTGAAATAAAGTTCAACAATTTTGGCACGTTGTTCAATTGTATACTGTTTCATTTTTTTCTTTCCAAAATACTGAAAGCAAAAAAAAAAATTAAATTATAATATAAAAGTTTTAAGGAATTCAAACACCTTCGCTACTTTTGGGCCACCCTGTATATTTGCAAAAGTAGGAAACGCCTACCAAATTTTCATGAAAACTAATGTTCAATATTCTCTGGTTAATTTTTCCAATTAACCATACTTTTGCTCTACAGTAACAAAATACACAGCAATGCTAAAAATATGCTATACCTTTTTGCAAATGCAATGATGCAACACCATATGCACAAGATTGTGAGTTGGGCTATAGTTTTTTTTTTCTTGCAATGAAAAGTGTAATTGAGTTTTCGTTAATAAAATTTTGTGTTATTTTTTAATTATATTAGTCTCACTTCTATTTTTATTTTGACCTTTAATAAAATTTTTTAATTATATTTATTTTTGAGCAATGGTCTTTTTTATGAAACGTTTTTTTCAATTATTTATTATCAATAATTCGCTATCGTCAGGAAATAATAATTTCATGAAAAAGGCCATGGCTCAAAAGTAAATATAATTAAAAAATTTAATAAAGGTCAAAATAAAAATAGAAGTGAGATCACTATGTATTATTATTAATTCATACACATATTTAAAATACCGCTCCAAA
The DNA here is from genome assembly GCA_963924685.1 of Dexiosoma caninum. Classification (NCBI taxonomy): domain Eukaryota; kingdom Metazoa; phylum Arthropoda; class Insecta; order Diptera; family Tachinidae; genus Dexiosoma; species Dexiosoma caninum. The sequence goes on along the minus strand of OZ004728.1, from coordinate 86,495,024 downwards.
AGTAGGAAACAAGTTGTTATTAATACGTATGCATGAGACGTATGTTTATGCTTTATGTATTACAAAAATAAATAAGGGTTTTAGGAATTATCAGGTCATTAATCAATAATTATTTCAAAAAATTAATTCTAAATTTAGCGTCCACTGTTGGCATTATTTAGTGGCAAAAAAAAAACAATTCACATCCACTGAAAATAAACAAGTAACAACCGATATGGCTACATTTTGTTGAATGCGGAAGCGGAAATATTAAACGACAACTATTTTAACCATCAAAGACGAAAGGCAAAATGAAACAAAATGTTTACCAGCAAGTCGTTGTGGGTGCAGGAAAGAACAATTTTTTTTTTTATAAATAAAAATTTTATAAAAATATTTAATTTTTTTTTGGTTATCTTGGACCAGCACTCAGGAGATGACCTCTACAAATGCGATGCTTTGTACTGAAGGAGATTTTAGAGATGCTTCTTTAATTTGTTTTACGTTAGTCAAAACGACCAACATCAATTTCACCGCAAAATAAATCATGTTACAGTCGAACTTCCCTATAGTGAATCTCCACGGGGACAGACAATTATTTCACTATATAGAAACTTCATTATACAGAAATATTTTTTTGTTTGTATTTTATTTATTTAACCCTAGAACCATAACGATATTTTATAATACGTTAATACCAACGGTACGTAAATTGTACGTATATGTATATACATTTCGTTTGATAAATTTCAATAAATGACAAATCTTCGGTAGGATTTCATTTCAATTGTTTTGTTTTTTAATTCATTAAAATTATATATTGAAATTACTTTCTTATAAAAAGTAAAATAATTTGCAAATATTATCATTTTTCACTAAATAATCGCTCATAGTTAACGCTCGTATATTTTTTTGGACCAAAAACAGTACATTTCACTGAAATTTTTTAAAAAAGCAGTAAATCGATTTGGAAAAACAGTACCTTTCGCAGTATATATTTTATTCAATATATAAAAAAAAATTAACTATCATTTCCAGCAAAATCAGCTTTTGTGGTTGTTTTGTATTTGTCGTTTGAAGCAATTTGAATTAGCAATGCCGGCTTCGTTTTGAGGTAATTGTAGAAATCAACGCATTTGTACTTCAAATTACATTTGACGGTCAGAATCGCCTTCAATATTTGCACATCTAATCGGGTTTTGTCTGACGTCCAAGTTTTGTTCACTGCAGAGAAAATTCGTTCCACTGATGCTGAAGTTCCTGGCAAACAACAAATATATTCAACGATCATGGCAATTTCTTTGAATTCGCAATCGGCGTTATTGAGATGAATAAATATCTCGACCCACCGATCCACAATCAAAACACTGCCGAAAAACAGTATTTTGAGGGAGAAAAGCAGTACGCAGTTTTTGATGTCGAAAAACAGTATAATACTGCGAAAAACAGTACAGATACGAGCCTTACTCATAGTGCATTGATGACAGTAATAACACGTTTTTATTTTTCACCGGCCCAAAAGAGACTAACGTCATGTTTTCATCATAAACACAGCGCGATGATCCACAGTGCTGCAAACCGAGTAGCTCGGGAGTTATCTCAGCCTTATTCTTTCGTAGTGTGCTGACGTTACGAAAAAATTACATGCAAGAATTTAAGCTTTATTACCAACCATTACGTAAGTTTTACGTACAGTCTCTAAGTGCGCATACTGTGAATTCCTATAAAACATTAAATATGTGTTGCTTTAACACTTGTAAGCAAAGCAGCACAATTGATGACAGCATAGCTAAAATAAATTGGCGTTAGAATGCCGATCACTTCTTTTATATACATGTGAAAAAAAAACTGTACTTAAAATTTACATAAAATATTAAGGACCTGGGGTTTAAATAATCGGGTATTTTTGTTTGAACTACATTTTTTTAATTTTTCTTTATCAATAAAAGCTTCAATTACATTAAGCCATTTAAATACATTTGTCGGAACGTTGCTCTCCATGCCGAAAAAAGTTCGTATTAGATCAAGTGAAGAGGAAACGTGTTCTAATGTTGGTGACGTTTTATCAATATTTGCCATTACTTCACCGCCCAGTTCCTCTTCATCGTCATCTGATATAATCTGCTGTAATCGATGACTTTCTAAAACATTGCTTAGAATATCTTCATCGGACGGAATGCCCATGGTTTGCATGCACATCAATATCTACGCTGACATAGTCTTCAAGAGAAATACTACTCCGCTGCATCATTTTCGTTCACTGAACTCGGTCACCTGATGTTAAAAGTCAAATCATTTACTTTTTTGTTTTCATTTTCATATTTTGGCAATCCCAAAAATATTACTTATTTTCTTTATAAATAGTGTAAAATAATGCTGCTAAAAATAGTTCACTATATATGGAGACAAAAACACACGTAAAATGTATTTTTGTTTCGAAAACTTTGTTCATTGTAAACAAAAATTCACTGCACGGAAATTCATTATACCGAGATCAAAATACATTGGAAGTGGAACGAAAAAGCTGTGTTCTTGATTTTAGTTCATAATATGGAGAACTTCATTGTATAGAAGTTCATTATAAGAAAGTTCGCCTGTATATCATTTAAAAATAGAATCAGTACATTTGCTACACAAATAAAACTACTATTAGATTATAAAATATTAGAATATTAAATTTTCTTGGTCCGGCACCGACTGGAACTATGAAATAAGATGTTGTGAGGGTGCCGGTGGCTGAAGTAGTTTGCACGTTGATTACAAAACTAAAAAATTTCACACAAAATCATAAAAACATTTCTGAAGTGCATTTGTGTGTCTTTGTGTTGTCTTGTTGTCGGAAGGTTTCAGTGGCGAAGGCGTACTCAGTGGTCACTGAACAGTACCGGTTTCAGTTGTAACCAATCAACGGGCACATCAAAACGCCGTCCTTCGTAATAAAATATTTGTACTCTGAGTCTAGCGTGGACACGATCATAAGTGATATGTTTTTTTTTTATCTGGAACCAGCACTCAGGTGATGACTCCTACACATGCGAGGCATTGTGCTGGAACTATAGGAAAGGCGTAGTAGGAGAAACGACAGGAGGTGAAGCTTAATTAATGCTTTTGCACATTCTTTGTTTAAACTCGCAGCAGTGCTGAAACTTCGGTTTTATAGCCATTTTTATTATTATTTTACTTCGCCGGTGCTACACAATAGCGACGAGAAAGGGCGTTCTGATGTGATTGTGATTGTTGGATAAAAATTGTGTTTTTTTTTTGCTTTTATTCAAATTTAAAGTAATTTTCACATAATTGTGATAAATTAACTAACTTACACAAAGCTGAGAACGAAGTTACTCTAGTGGACAGTACAGTGAGACTGGTGTTGTACAAACTTATACAAAAATTGGAAATGAGAGTAATAAGAATCAGGCAAAGTAACTTTATTGTTGGTCGAATCTAACTAAGTGACAAAGCACCACTAGAGTTTATCAAAACATTAATTTATTGAAAGTGTAAATGGAATTTATCTGCCGGAGTTGACCCCCATATCGAAAGAAATTTTTGATTCATTCAACAACGTTTAAAAGAAAACAATATTTTAGAATTTGTTTTTATTTTAAATGTATAAATACGAATGAAATAATAAATTTGGATATAGTGGGCCTGACAGTATATATTTTTTTTCCTGTCTTTAACCGGCATTCAATGGATTACTTCTGCTTAAGCAATGCAAATTGCTGGAACTTGAAAAAGAGATTTTGAGCCGGAGGAAGAAAGAGTAGTGTTTAAGACTATTCGATTTGAATTTTCCCACGTCAAAAACGACAGGAAGTTTATTATACATACGTGCTGTTCGGACAAAAAGTGGGGGTTTTTCTGTTATGCTGCATACTGCAATTCGTTGCCGATTCAACCACAAATTGATGTAACTGGCAAAACTTTATAGATTTTATGCGATCTTTAATTTTCTATCATAAGGGGAAACATGACGGAGGTTGAAACAGATTTCTGGTGGCTAAATACTAGAACGGGATATTTAAAATCTATTGCCGGTAGTGTAAAACATTGGTCCTTTCGGGATAAAAATATTGATATATTATTCCTCAAGATCCGACTGCAGATGTAAAGCATGTAAAGAGAAATTTAAAAGGGCGAGATCTACCTAACTTCCTCAAAAAATTTATTGTGCGAAATTATCTTCCAAAAGTACTTAATATTAGAGATGGTAGGGGTATTTTTTATTTGCTTTTTTTTTTAATATGGTACTGTCAAATATACAGACCGACAGATATAAATACATATAATAATTGGACAAAAAAAAACCTTCCCCTATCAAACTTTAGTTTCGGGAGCAATATTTTCGACGAAATTTTGGTGATGAAAAATTTTATTGTTGTCATTATTCCATTCAGTTTGCTGTTATTATTGGACATCTCTGGTACACATATTTGTTCCGGTTAATAGGAAATTGAACAACAAGCAACAGTTACAAGAAACTAACAAAAATAAAAAAATAAAAAAAAACAAAAAATTAGCAATCGAGGAAATTTGTACGAGGATTTAATATGTGTGAGCGTATGTATGCATGGGGTCGCGTGTTTGTGTGGCTGATAGTTGCGAGCAGCATACATCGCTTTTATAATCACTTGCAAACAAACGTAAACGGCCTGACTTGTTAGCCATTTTCCCTGTACGTTTATGTAGCCGGTGTGGTTTTCATTGGAATAATATTCAAACATGGAGGGAAATGTATGATTATGGGATTCTAAGTTGGCAGCCATAAAGGAATTTTTTTCACTTTTTTCTTGTTGTTACTTTTTCTTTCATTTCATTTCCGTTTTGCCAGTTTAGCAGTACTTCCGTTTGGATTTCAAACATATTAGATTTGTAGTTGTGCAGCTGATGTCGAATTGTTGCAGTTACGAAACGTATGGATTACTGCTTCATTCTTCTTCTATTAATATTTGAAATGAAATTCGTTGAAAAAACAAAAATAAATAAATAAAAGAAAATTACAAAAGTAATCCATATCTGACTATAATGTTGGTCGCTTATAAATATTTGATTTATACCAGGCAACACAACACAACACAACACAACTTATTTTGACTTCTAGAGACAAAATTAAAAATAAAAAAAAATAAAAAATAAGAAAAATTTAGAAAATTCTGTTCTACTCACCGATGTTTGTGATGTTTCCGCTTTGTACTTTCACTTGGAACTATTTTTTTGAGGTCATCATTTTTATCAGAGTCAATTTGTAATTGCACATCATAAGCATAATCCTCGCTATATGAATATTGTCTGTAATCAGTTAGAAGACGAACAGACGAAATCAGGAACATTGTTATACCAAATAATTAGCAAAGAAAACGAGAAACGACACATTCAGCCAACCATTCATCGGTCCATACAAACAATCATTTCCATTTACAATTGTTGTGACATGTTTGTGAAGAAAAAAAATAAAGGCGTCCGTCCATGAGCAGTCGCATAAAGAAAAAACGAAAACGAAAACGAAAAAGAAAAAGAAAAAGAAAAAACAAATTTTTATTAATGATTGTGAGATGCCAAGAGAAAATGTTCGTCTGGATTAAAATCTTAATTAATGCTGCATGATATTTCTTTCAGAATTTATTAGTAAACGACCACTACTGAACAAAATAGATGTTTTTCTGTTCTTTTATTTTTGTGAAAAACAAAAAATGTTTGCAACTTACATGGGATCATTGGGCGGCATGCTCAATATACAGTGTTGTAGACCACTTGGTGTTGGATACACTAAAACTGGATCCGAGCAGCGATGATGGCGTTCTTGTTAACAAATTGAGAAAGAGATAAAGAAAAAGATTAATTAGCGAAAATAAACTAATTTGTTTTCAGGATAAATGAAAAACAAAAATTAATTTATAGAATTAAAGTAGACAATAATCCTTTTAGTAACACAATAAAGGATTTCATAGTTGCATGGTGCGAAGTAAAAGAATGACTGCAAATAACAATGGGCGTCACTTGTATGAAATATAAAAATTTAAAAATAATTAACCAGCTATCTTAAAAATAGACATTAAATCCTTTACAATCTTTAAAAGAAAATAAAATTTTATAGATTGTTTGGTGTCAGAACAACGAATGTCTGTCTATAATGTTTTTTCCAGACCAGTGCTGATGCGATGTCCCCTACAGACTCAATTTATTATACCGAATTAGTTTAAAAAAAATTATAGAGTAAAGCACGGATACGTTGTGAAGCGGTAGAAAGATTGAGAGTTTAATTTTTGAGCAACTCTTTAGTGGGTTTTTTAAGAATTGAGGACGAGAGCCTGTTTATTTATTAATTTCTCACAGCCACAAAACCCGTTTCATTGATATTAAAAATATATTTCTTTGTTTTATTATAATTTAAACTTGTGTAACTCTAACGAAACATTCTTCATATAAAGTGAATTAAAAAAATTTATAATTAATTTTCTTTCTTTCAATTGGATTTACGATTTACAATGAAATAAAAAAATTTGCAACCACCAACGCGAAATAATGTGAGGGTGCCGATGGCTGAAGTAAATAGTGTGCACGTTGACTACAAAATCAAAAATTTTCAAGGGTTCAACGCCAGTTTCAGACTCATAAAAATATCTCGCATTTTTTCTGATGTGCATTTGTGTGTCTTTGTGTGTCAGTTGTTGTCGGATGGTTTTAGTGGCGAAGGCATAGTCACTGGTCACTGAACAGTAACGGCTTCAGCTATAAGCAATCCACAGGCACATCAGAACGCCCTCCTTCGTCGGTATTTTATAGCACCGGCGAAGTAAAATAATTACTAAAAATGACTACACAAAAACGAAGCTTCAAAACATAAACCGCCTCCTTGACATCAGCACTGCTATAAAACAAAGAATGTGAAAAAAGCAGAGTTGTCAAATAGTGAAGCTTCACCTCCTGTCATTTCTCCTACTATTATACAGGGTGGCTGATGAGAGCCGCTACCAAAAAGAAATTTAATAACTTTTTTTTCTATTTAATGAATCTGGTTAATTTTTTTTTTATTTTGCAGATTGATTTTTAGATTTAACAAAAATGGATAACTGGGGCACTGAAAAAAAAATTTGGATTGTCCGCCGCTATCACGCACTGCAGTCCGTAGTTTCGGTTCAAAGAGAGTATAGGCGCACGTTTGGCGGCAATCCTCCGAGCAGATGGACCATAATGAGACTTGTGAACAATTTTGCCGAGTATGGAACAGTCCAAAGAAGAGCTAACCATCGAAACCCTTTAGTTCGGACGGAGGAAACAATCGCTGCTTTAGCTGCTGCCATACAAAACAATCCAAGAGTTTCGACAAGAACCTCATCTGCTCAAATGGGTATAAGCAGACAGTCATTGCAGTCAATTTTGCACAATGATTTGGACTTATTCCCATATAAAATTCAAATGGGTCTACAAACTGAACGCAGCAGACTTACCGATTCGCTTGGAATTTTGCCAGGAGATGTTTCAAATGATGGAAGAGGACGAAAACATGTTGAACTGTCTTTTTATGTCTGACGAGGCCTATTTCGATTTAAACGGCAACATAAACAAACAAAATTGTTGAATATGGAGTGCTTCCAACCAACAGATACTCCATGAGATGGAATTGCATGCATTTCGTGTCACAGTGTGGTGTGCAGTTTCAGCACGCTGCATTGTCGGGCCCTACTGGAGACCGTTACTTGAGCATGTTGAGAGAGTTTTTCTATCCAGAATTACGCCGAATGAGAATTCCTTTCAACTCTGTGTGATTTCAACAAGATGGTGCAACTCCTCACATAGCCCGGCCTGTTATGACAAAATTGCAACGAAAATTTCCCAATAAGTTGATATCCAGAAACTCCACATTCCGTTGGCCCCCCAGGTCACCTGACCTTACTGCACCTGACTTTTTCTTGTGGGGTTATTGCAAAGAGGAAGTCTACAAAGCAAAACCAACAAATTTGAATGAACTTAAAGCAATCCATTCGAGAAACAATTGCGGCTATTCCTGTCTCAACTCTACAAGCAGTAATGAACAACTTTTTGGTAAGATGCAGCACATGCATCTACGAGCGGTGGGGGGGGGAGGCATTTAAATTCCATTATTTTTAAAACTAATTAAGCATATTTAATAAAATTGAATGAGCTTTGACATGAATAAAAGAAAAATTGATTCCATACACTGAAAAAAAAATTTATTTGAGTTTCTTGATGTAGCAATATTCATCAGCCATTCTATAATGTGGAGACTATTTCAGCCATCGGCACCCTCACAACATCTTATTTCATAGTTCCAGTCGATGCCGATCCAAGAAAATTTAATATTCGAATATTTTATAATCTAATATTTTTATTTGTGTAGCAAATGTACTGATTCTATTTTTAAATGATTTAACATGATTTATTTTGCGGTGAAATCGATCTTCGTAGTTTTGACTAACGTAACAAAATATTTACAAGAAGCATCGCATCTGTAGGGGTCATCTCCTGAGTTCTGGTCCAAGATAAAAAAAAATCCCTTTGATTGTAGTCCCTATGGATTGCAGTTTTTTGTTGATCAATATTTTCAAATGTACTAAAAAGTTTTCAAGGCAGCAGAAAGGTATGGTACAGATATGGTCTCAATAATTCAATAATGCACGTTTTCGGCAATGTGATGGTAGCAAAAAGTCTTATTAGCACTTTCGTAACTACGTTTTTTACTTCAACAACAACCCTCGTATTATTGTAAGTGCATACTAACATTTATTTGATGATGGAAATTATAGATAACAAATGTAAAACATATCAATACTCACTGTATTTCCTTTTCTTTTTGCGATACTCATCATCACTGCCACTCTGACCCAACGCTATTTGTGGATTAAAACGTTGCTTTTCCTTGATGCGTGACGTTGATTTCGTTGTCGTACAACAGCCTGTTGGGTGCCCTATACTCGAGCCTGTCGATGTTGAGGTCATGCGATGTAATTTTGCCGTATCACTGGCAGCCACCGCACAACTGGCCACTATGGCACTATTAGCCACAGCACCATTACGTATTGTCGAAATTGAGCTGACCGTACAATATGGAACAGTTGTGTTCGGTATGGACGCTTCGATATGAGTGTGTGTATCCAGTGTATCGATTAATGGAGAGTGATAAGGAAATGTAGTTGCTGTTGTTGTTGCTGTTGTTGTGCTTGTGGCTACGCTTACGATGTGTATTGATTGTAATGTTGTTGGTGTTGTTTCTGCTGTAATTGTTGGTGGTAAGACCGTCGAGGAGGAGGGTGTTGGGGTATTGGTATGTGTTGTAGAAGATGACGAGGTGTGAGGTGCTATAACTTTACTGCGTCTAATATTGTTTGTTAGCTGCAATTGCTGCAACCGTTCCATTGGAAGAGCTTGTGATGCTAAAGTCGTTGTAGGTGCATAAACGCCAATGGGTGAGTGTTGAGCAGTTTCGAAGGGCGGCGGCGGCAAAGGTGGCGGTCGCGTACGACCATTACCTAACGCTACTAATAGGCTGGTGCTCTTCGATTTGAAACGATCGTTAATCGAAACTGGCCGACCTGGTAGAGGGGCGTGCAGTGACAACGAATCACTTTGATTGAGCAACGTACTGACAGTTAGATTGGCACTATCCTCGGAGGTATTTTGCCGGGAAATGTTGCGCGATTCAAATATACTATCAGTGTAGGAATATTGTTGGGGCAGAAATCGTGGCTGTGTGATTTTAAAGCCGAAGGCGCTGTCCACAGGTTGACTGCTGGCAGTGGTAGCTATGGCCTGTTCCTCAGTTACGACAATTGGTTGTTTGAGATGAATGGGTGACATGGGTGCGTGCACTAGCGTTTTGATGAGATGACGCGGTTGTAGAATGGGACTACATTGAGCACTTATGGATTTGGCTTCTAAAATGCGTTGACGTTTGGCGGCTTTAATGCGTTCGTAAATATGGAGATCAATATCCTTGGGTATGACCTCGGTGGCGCCAAAACTCACCGTACAACGAGAACTGTTAAAAGAGAGACTTTCTATGCTGTCCCTTAGAGAAGTGAGACTACCATCGGCCATGGTGGAGGAATGTAAACGGGCTCCAGTACCATTTTCGTAGCCACTAGCCAGTGAGGTGGTATCTTGAGTGCATTCCATTGACATGGGTGGCATAATTGAAAGAGTCTGATTACCATTCGAATGAGAAGTTGGCACATTTTTCGAATCCGCTGAGGAACTTGAAGCAATGGGGGTCTCTTGAGGCATGTGAGTTTGAACTTTAACCAAAAGGCTCTGTTTCACCACCACCATTTTATCCGAAGAATTGCTTAGAGTGCTGGTTAAACTATCGTCAGCTTGCTGCTGTTGCTGTTGCTGTTGCCGTTGCTGTGGCTGCTGCTGTAGCTGCTGGGGTGCTCGTGTTGGTGATTCTAGAGTGGCAGTGTTTATTTTCCATTTGGACCGCGTTCTCGAACGATTTGATGATGTACGTTGCTTTGTGGCTTTCGTAGATGCCGTGTCTATTGCTGTTACTTGTGGTTTACGTTGCTGTTGTTGTTGTGGTTCATTTGTGGCAGTTTTTGGTGTTGATTTCATTGTTTTCTGTGGCGTTGTTGGTTCACTTCTAGCATGCTCTTGCTCTATGGCCGCTTCACTTAAGTCGGATGTCTGACGCGATTCCATACTACTAAACAGTCTTTTGGCAAAAAAAATACGTCCTATTGATTTGCGTTTTAAACGCTTCGCTCGCTTGCGCTCCTCACAGTCTCTTTTCATTGCTTGCATTTTCTTTTGCAGCAGGCTGTTAAATATCAGCTCATAAGTAACTGCTCTCTGGAAGTCCTGAAGATCTGGAATGCCATAAGTGGATACTGCTTTGTCGGCCGACATTAATAAGGGCTTATCGAGGTTTTGCTGCCCACTGTCTAGCTGCTGGTGCTCTTCCATTTTCTCTTCCTCTGAAGCTGGCTCCTTTCCAGGAGCCCCTGTAGTTTTATGTTCTTCCTGGCACTCTTCATCCATGTTGACTGGAATAGTTTTTAATGGGATAGTTTAAATGAAAATTCACTACTATAAAGTGAGAAAAGAAATCTGCTTTAACATTTGGCCAGTTTGCGGCATTGAATGAGAGCACTTGAGCTGTTGGTGCTGTTGCTTAACTTTATTTAATAGTACCAGTGATATTGACAGTTTGATTGATGATGTCTGTCTTACTGCCGCTGCATCACTTGTCGCCGCTGTTCGGTCCTCTGCTGATGTTATTGTTGTTGTTGGTGTTTTTGCAATAAATGATTTATTTAATTCGAACAGCATTTTTCATGTATTTCTATACGTTTCAGTTTCAATGTAGATGTTGACATCAATTCTTTATTTAATGCCTGGTATTTCACCACAGTCAACATATTGTTCAGTTTCAATGAGAATATCTACCTAAAAATATAGGCCGTGTAATTTAATAACCCAGCAGTAGGAGGAAAACAGTTTTCCAATATTCAAAATAGAGAAGCACAACGAAAATGTAATAAAAGATTTATTTGTTTGGCGCTTAATGTGCCATAACAAAGAAGAATATTCTTCTACTTCTTCTTATTTAATTGTAATAAATTTTCCTTTATTTTATGTTCTTTTCTTTGACATCAATTGTGAATTTTAATCACAACTAAAGAATTCTTTACGTTGCTCTAGTGCCGTAGTAATCACGCAGCCTTTTGGCGAATTATTATGATGTCCTTCTGTCAAGAGGCATCTGTAAGAAGCGGAAAAATTGAAAAGGAAAGGAATTATTTATTTTTTATAGTGAAATACAACTTTAAAATGTTACATTAAACGTTTACTTTTAATAACATAAAATAAGATAAATCTTCTACTGAAACTAAGATCCTGTACTCAGCGTTGACAGTAGACAACCCAACCAGCATTTCTTTTTTTTTCAAATTATTAATCAAATTCGAGTCTTTCTGAACTCTACTGTATGGTTAAAAAACCAGAATATGCGCTCATTTTCCGATACTTTTGTGGGCAGAAAATGGTACTTTAGCGGCGACTCTTCGTGATGGGTCATTTCAGATTAAGATTAGTTGAGAGTCATTTTCGACTCTCATCTAAGGTAATTTATAGTCTTCGCTGTACAATTTCTTACTGCATTTAAAAGCAAATACTTTTAGATCTTTTTAAAACCTGTAAATGATTAATCAGATTTTGATCACCATGACTCACACTCGAAGCAGACTCGTTAAGGTTATTTTTGAAAAAAAAATAAAGAAACGATCATCCAAATGCTAGCTGGGTATGCTGTAATGGCAATAGCAATGCATTCATACTTTTTTTACTAACACATGTACACTTTTTCAATTGTATGAACCACCATCTTCAAATTTTGAGGTTAAGAATTTTGTTTTCATAAAAATTTGTTCACATTTATTTTTAGCAAACATTTATATTATTTGAGGAAAATAATTAGTATTAATTTATTTTATTGTTTTTTTATTGAAGTTTTTAGATATTTTTTGCAGTGCTGGTACCTGAACTTTAGATCCCATAAACAAGGAAATTTTGTTTTTGCCTGTATCTGGCCAATTCTATGACGCCAACCTTCGTTTTTATTGTCTTGTAAAGCACGTAAAATATTTTACTGCATAAACGACATAAGAAATGATTGAGTACTTCAAGTATATCACAGAAAAGTGTTTGCTTAAATATTTATTGCGGTACCATTGCAGTCCATATAGAAAGAATGACTGAAGTAGCTTAAATTTACAAGGGCTGTAAAACAAAGAAAATACTTGTAAAGGATCGTAAAGCCAAAAAAATTAAAAGTACAGTTACGGCATTTGATGGGTATTAATAGTGTGAAAAATATTTATCAGCTGTTAAAAATGGGTACATTTTCATTATATTTTGTTTTGATAATCCAGTAGTTGAACATTTTAGAGGTGCCATAGAATTGAGAACATCATTTTGTTAACTTCTTTATATGACAATTTTTTGTAAATTGTGAATAAAATTAAAAGTTTTGTGTTTCATTTTTCCAGTTGCGTAGTAATTTTTTTTTTAAATTTTGTCTTAATAAATAAGACAGAAAAACAAAATAAAACTTCTTTTTTGTTGCATAAAGTTTTTCTACTGTTGTTTACTAATTTGGGTGCGCTGATTTCAAATCTACCCTCAGATTTTTTGTAGCAGCTCTAGTTAGTGAGATACAGGTACCGTCTTAAATTTACATAAGTAGTCGATAGTTTCTATCAATAGCGCTGTAACTTAATTAGTTCCTTTATAAATTTCAGTATGTCTTGCTCAAGAAGGATGTGTTTAAATAATCCTGATTGTTTTTGTGTTATTTGTGGAGAATATATGTTCCAAAAATTTCGTTTAAATGTGTCGGACTTTGTGAAATGGGCATATACTTGGACTACTTTGGGTCGAGAAATGTGCATGGGAAGAGTTTGTTTGGCTAGTGAGGAATTTTTTGGGCAATAGGAAATGTGACGGCTACATTCAGCACGTTAAACAGTTGCTGATACACGTCCAGCGGCTTGGATGCAACATGATTGTTAAGCTTCACTACCTTCACAGCCATCTAGACTACTTTCCTGAAAATTTCGGTGACCTAAGCGAGGAACAAGGAGAGCGCTTTCATCAGGATATTCGCACTATGGAGGAGAATGAACATATGATGGCTGATTATTGTTGGAGCATTCATAAAAATAACACTCATATAACATCTAACTCTAGAAAATCCAAAAAAAAAGAAATTTTATTCAGAATAAATATATTTAATAAATTTTTTAAACTTAAACTATGTGCATTTTCAATGAAAAATCCTGTCACTTCATAACTCCAAAACTAGAGCTGCTACATGAAAACGGAATATATTTTTTAAATCAGCGTGGAAAAACTACTCAGATTCATGTAAAAAGTCTCATGCAACAGACATGCTGTTTTCCAGTGTAATTTTTATTTTTTTCAGAACTTCCCAAAATAATTAAAATAAAAAAAAAGAATATTAATGAAACTTGCACTAGTCTATTTTTTTTTTCTTTATTCAAATCGTTTTACTGACCCGCAAATCTCGCAAAGTAAAAGCAGCTTTGTCCTATTTTACTTACAAATATTGGCTCAAGTCACAATTTTGTGCATTTAAGAGGACAACCGTTTGAAATATGAAAAATGTTCCATCAATTGTGAACAGCTTAATTAGTAATTCGTTTGCATCACTTGCGTAATGCAGTGACTTTTGCTAAGAAACTTTGTATGATTTGACTCACTTCTACTTCCGGACCTTCTTGTATAGTTTAATATTTCCGCTACATCCTCTACGGTACGTTTTTTTATTGGATTTTTCTCTTTTCATATTTTATTTTCCATATTTTATTTGGTTTTGTTTATGGTAACTTTGAAAAAAAGTGTTGCAAACTTATGGCAAATATAAACAATGATTTTCAATTTAACGGGTGTTTTTTTTAGCTGCAGTCTGCATACAATACAATACATGAATATTGTTGAAATGCGATTTTTTTTGATTATAATGTCGTAGATAATTTCATAGCATTTATTTTTTAAATATGATTCAGGCATATATCCTGCACGGACATGTCGTAAATGCCAGGAAAACCAACTGCAATGCAGTAAGTAGGTTTATAAGGAAATATTTAGATTGCATTCGCTTGCAACCCTGCTTACGTATGTTACGATATTTGTTTGGAATATCCCACTTTGGAACGTTTCTTTTTAAATGCTTTTTTTTTAGACCAGGGAATATTTGATGAAGTCATGGAATCTAAAAGCATTCATCCGAATTCATTCCTTGAACTTCGTACAATTGATCATTGTCGTACAAGACAAGAAGGTGGCGATGGCACGATGGATGGTAGGCCTGCACGTTGACTACTAAACCAAAAACAGACCTGTGTTCAACTCCAGTTTCAGACTAAAATTATTAAAAAAAAAAAAAAAAAAACATCTCGCATTTTTCTGATGTGCACTAGTGGGTCTTTGTGTGCCAGTTGTTGTCGGAGGGTTTCAGTGGCAAAGGCATAGTCACTGGTCACTGAACAATACCGGCTTCAGCTGATAGCAATCCACAAACGCATCAGAAAGCCCTCCCTCGTCGTAAGAGGACAAACTAATAGGCAGGCATAGTGTTGCGGGAAATTAATAAGCCCCTAACGGACTGGCTAGATTGGATTAGAAGCCCATACTGTTTTTCATATCGTTAATGTAGATTTCAAATAAGTAATAGAAAAATCAGAACAGTGTCATGGGGTACTCCACCGAACATATACAGCATACTGCGTCTACATTCACAATAGCTGAACAAATTGCCTTATGCTGGCTGCCCCAGTAATCTTTGAATACATTGTGAGGAAAACCCAGCTTTTTGTATAGAATGTCATGATACCCAGGAATAAATGCTTTTGACGAATCGTTGATAACAACTGATGCACAAAATCTTTCTTTAGTAAAATAAATCTTTAAATGCAAACTTTTTCTTTTGTACAATAAATATAGAAAAATGTATAATTCCTAAAATTCCTCACTTCAAAATCCTTTAACTTTTCCGCACATGCCGTTTGAGTTATAATGTGACAAATAAAAAGAAAAGAAACTATTAAATAAATGTATGTGGGATTTTCTTGTGCAAACTTGTTGCATGAATAGTAAAATATTCCCCATTTACAGTACCATTTGTATACACACTTGCATTTCCGTTTAAGAAAGCCATTTTATTATGCTGCCTGTACATGTTGCAGCTGCCAGTTAAAGTATGTGAAGACAACTCGCACACACATACACGCAAATACACACACATATTTATGAATTGCCAACAACAACAATCTTGAAATAATGTCGGTTCATTCTACGTGTATTGTTTGTTATGTTTCATACAATTTCACATTGGCCCATAAGAATGCGTATGTGTGTGTGTGTGTGTGTGTGTGTGTGTGTGTGAGAGTGTTCTCTTTCCTTTTCCTTGCACGTTCAACAAACAGTTTTTACACATGTCCCATGCCGCAAAGGTAGTCATTGTCATTGGCTGGTTGCCAATAATATAAAAGCCATTTAGATAAAATCTTCTTCAACTACACTGTTGTTGCAACACTAGTGGGGCGGGCAGCTTTCGTTTAAAGCAGCAACAAAAAGAGTTTTATTTAAATTTTGTTGTGGCATTTTCAATTAGCAAGTTTAATTAAATGCAAAATAGATACTAAACATATATTGAGCGAAAAAAATGTTATTTATATTGCTTTCCTTTCAACCAAAATGCATTGCATTTCTTGCCCCATTTTACTTTATTCATGTAAAACAGTTGCACGTTTTTGTTCCGTTATGAAACATCTATGCAGCACTTTAAAGAGCACGACTATTTTTAATAAAAAAAAGTGACAAGTGCAATGCACTCTATTAGAATCAATATCATTATTAATTCTAAATATACTCGTAGTAAAACTTCTAATCAACGGACACTCATCATCGACAAAATGTTTATACGTCAGCTTGAGAAATTGAGTAATTTTCTATGACAGTATTATACCAAGGTTAGATACTATTATCATTCTATTGAATATAATTTCACTTTGCGGAGCTGTTCGCAAGTGGAGTTTTAACAGTGGCCAAAATTAATATGAAGAAATCCGTAAATATAAACTGAAAAGAAGAAGAATTATTGTGAATTATATACATATATTACACATACCTGAATTAGAACTACTGAACTTACTTATTATACTATACTTTCATTTCCAACACTGATTTGCCATTTTTTTTTTTTTTTGTAAAATCAGAGTCTTAAATCAAGAAAAAAAGGTCGAGGAGTTGAAATTAAGCAGATTAGCATATTTAACCCTGTTGAGTTGTAAAATATCATAAGAGATTTAACCCAGTTGAGTTGTGAAATATAAAGTTTATAAAAAAAAGAATTAAATACAAAACTTGATATGCAAATCACCAGTGAGTCTTTATTGAAGTTGGGAAAACAACAAGGCAGTTAACTTCGGGTTACAACTGCAACGTTGTTGCATCAGAAGAAAAGGAATCGCAACTTCACCGATAGTGTGGCCCCTATTCTCGTCCCTAATACTTGCCACACTTATAAGTAAAGTTGCTTGTAAAATATTTTAATCCCAAAAATATTCATGGTCCTTCCTCGCCAAAAAAGAATAATTGAACTTGAAACAAGCAACCCTATACACGGCTGAAAACCAAAGGAGGTGTCTCTCCGGAACAAAGCCAAGAAAAGAAAAAACCCACCACCAAAAGCATGAGGTAGGTCGTTGAAAGACAATCATCCTAGTTAAAATGCAAACAAACGAAGAAAAAAAAACACGAGGTTGCGATTAATTCTACACATCGTGCTTCAAGCAGGTATGAAAAATATCAGGTTTTTTTATTTATTTTAATTAATGTAATATCATTAAAAAAAGAATTTCTTTTAACCTTACTGAAGTTCGTAACACTTTAAGTTTGGATAAGACAATACTCGAAAAAAAAAATTGTAGAAAATCCATACGTGATAGAGCAACAAAGGGGCGCATCAGTAAAGGTAGTGTAGATACGGGTAAAAATACGAATCTTTTAAAAAAAAAAAAAAAAAAACGAAAGTAAAGTCGTGGCTCTGGATATTTCTAAAGCATTTGATAGAGTGTGTCATGGGGCACTTCTGTCCAAACTTATTGCTTTTGATGTCGGTGATATCTTCTCTCGAAGTTTATATCGAGTTTTCTCAGGGATCGCGCTATGAGAATTCTTATAGACGGGATCTCATCTAACGAGTACAAGATAAATTCAGGGCTACCGCAATGCTCCACTATTACTCCTACCCTATTTCTAGTCTTTCTTAATGACCTCCTATGTCAAACTACCAACCCAATCCACTCTTTCGCAGCTGACAGCAGCCTTTCTCACTCATATTCATTTAGTCGTAGGCCAACATCGACTATGATCACTTCGCTGAGGCAGAATATGAGTGATTCATTGAATTGTGACCTCATGAAAATATCGCAATGCGGTCAGGCAAACAGGGTCGATTTCAATGCTCAAAAGACCCAATGCAGCATGCTTACACATCGACGCATGCCCGATGATGCTGCCTCATCTGTAATTATGGACGGTATAAACATCGAAGAATCAGAAGCTCTTGATGTTCTTGTCATGAAAATTCAGTGCGAAGTTCGATGGACTAAGCACATTTTTCAGGTCTCAAATGAAGCATTCAAGTGCCTCGGTTTTTTAAGACGGTGCAAGACATACTTCACCCCATCTGATCTCCTCACTATTTATACCGCCTACATCCGATCGAAGATGGAATACAACTCTCATGTATGGGCCGGTGCTTCAAAGACTATTTTGAAGTTACTCGACCAGGTACAGGAGAGAGCGAAGAAACTCATAGGAGAGACAGTATGGTAGCCAACTCTATTAACTCTCTTGAGCATCGTCGCAACGTGGGGTGCATTTCGTTGTTCTATCGTTACTATAATGGGATGTGTTCTAATGAAATCAGGAAACTTGTTCCCGAAACCCAGTTATTCGCGCGCACGACGCGTTCATCATTTGTGGTCGATTTGGCGGCGACTCGCACTACGCATTACAGGGAGAACTCATTTTTCGGCCGAACATCGCGTATGTGGAACAAACTCCCTCCCGAGGTCTTTCTGTCACTTATGACGTTGGAAAATTCAAATTTGAGGGTGGCGATGGCACGATGGATGGTAGTCTGCACGTTGACTACAAATCCAAAAACAGACCTGGGTTCAACCCCAGTTTCAGACTAAAATTTTAAAATAAAAATAAACATCTCGCATTTTTCTGATGTGCATTAGTGTGTCTTTGTGTGTCAGTTGTTGTCGGAAGGTTTCAGTGGCGAAGGCAGAGTCACTGGTCACTGAACAATACCGGCTTCAGCTGATAGCAATCCACAATCGCATCAGAACGCCCTCCTTCGTCGGTATTGTGTAGCACCGGCGAAGTAAAATAATAATAAAAATGGCTACTGAACCGAAGCTTCAGCACTGCTACGAGTATAAAGAAAGAACGTGCAAAAGCGAGCTGCAAAATAATTAATTAAGCTTCACCTCTCTTTATTAGGGACTCCTGGTGGACTAACATTTTTGTAGGCCTTTTCCTAATAGTTGTTTCGAAGCCGAAACTTTTCTATGTATTTGATCAATTCGGCCCTGAGTTCGTTTAGTATATAAATCGCCATTACCGTAATTCACACGTTTCTCCTAATGTCCTTCAAAGAGCTTATCTTGTGTAACATTTGTTTTTCAGATTGCCTGTTGCTGTTGACACAATATCCCCAAAGTAACTGACCAACAACGACAAAATATTGCTAACAATTCTTCAACAGATTTTTTCATTCTACTTCCCATTTCCAAATGTAATACGAGAATAGAAAAAAAAGTTCTCATGTAACTTATGGCTGAACTAGTGCGAGTGATTTTAACAATCCAGTCGAAATACACAAAATGAGAAAAAAAAGTTTTCCAGCACTATAAACTTTGTAAGGCTTAGACAACTTGTTCGTTAAAGCATTGTTTATTATAACGACGAAAAACAAAACGAAAAGTACTAATAGTGCTGTCTTAATGTAAGAATCATCATAATGATTTGTCACATAAGGAGCAACAATAATCCTATAATTAACAGTTGTCGAACTAATTGTATATCTGTCCTTATTTTATTTGTCAAACACCACAAAAAATTACTTAATTACTTTAGTTTTGTGTCACTTGTCATGTGTTTTCATTAAAAAAAAAAACAACAAATATTAAGATATACGATCTATATTGAACCAGAAAATAAATAAATTAAGTATATGTCACGCAGTTTCTCTTATTTTAATTTAAAAACTCCATTTAGCGAAACTGTATTCCTTCAATACCCGCCTATTTCCACTATACTCAATCTTCAGCATGTAAAAAAATTTTAATTTGAACAGGTTTTGAAGTAAAAATTAAAATTCCAAGTTGCTAAATTGAAAAATATGATGACTGGAAGAAGGAAAAAATTACAGTTCTATGTTGCAAATTATAGATGCAGCATTTCAAGAATTGATGAAAACGTCGTTAATAATGTGATGTTTTTTGTAGGGTTTTAAAAACAAAAAATCTAATTCTAACCCTGCCAAAAAAGACATGGTAAAATGAAAAGCTAACGTAGAATCGGCTGATTTAGGACACTTGAAGTCGATAAACTTACATTGTGAATTCCTTCAAGCATTACGTTATCTCTTTAGCACACGAACACTCATTAATGAAAAAGTAAACTTACATTTGTTCACTATAGAAATCACAGATTGTCGCCACAAATTGCGGTTTGCATTCTTAGTATAATAATTTAATTTTTTTGCAAACGTTGTTCCTTCATGTATTTCATAAAGATTAATGTACTACCCTCGTTCAGTGAATATTTTACTATTCACATTTAATTGACAACTTTAATAAAGATGCAAAATAAAACCTCTAAGTTGTTACTGTTCAATTGGAAAGGCCTTTAGTTAATTAGGGCACTAAAAGTAGACCGACAGAGAAGCTAGAAATATTTTACTGTTGTATTCTAGTGTAACATATTTTACCAAATTAATTTTTATTGTGCTAACCTCATTACAGTATAAAGAAAAAGAACAGTCGTATCTTTTAAAGTGTTCACTAATACGTTACATACGCTATTCTTACTGACACTGCTGGTTGATGACTACAAATACTGCACACTAAATTTTCATGCAAGGTAGTGTTTAATTAAAAAGTACATACAAGCTTTACCAAACATGCCCCCTTCGAATTTTTTGTTAATCTGTTGTTGTTGTTCATTTAAAATTTTTTTATATATGCTGTTATATAGTGATGGTAATGACGATGATTATGATGATGATGATGATGATATTGTACTGTTTGTGCGAAAAGTATGGAGAAAGTATTTTGCAACTGATAACAGGAATTTTTAAATAACGGATTTAAAGTTTTTAATACTTAATTTACTCTCTTTATTTTTATATACATAGATCTACAAATATTTATTTATTTATTTATTGTAGGATCTACTAATTTTCATGTTGCTTTCCATTTTTCTTTCAATATTTTTTTTTTTTTTCGTGGATAACAAATGGAATTCATTTGCATAGATATTTGCAACAAAAAGTGATTAAACTGCCAGTACTTGGTAATCAACTTCCACTTGCCACAAAAAAACCAAAAAAACATGCACATTTACATGTTTAGAAAACCAATGAATAAATAAAGTCATGAACAAAACCACAGAATTGGAAAACATTTCAAATCAATTTGCCACTTTTAAAAGAATTAAAAAAAAAACTAAAATTAAATTTTATGAACCACAAATAAAAAAGCCAAGAGAAATTGAAACCAAATACGTGGGTATTACAATAAGTCAATGGATCGCAATCGCAGTACAAAATCTACACTGTGAAATTATAAACTACGTAAATGGGGGGAGGATGATGTTATAAAAAACAAATTTTGATTAAATATTTTACTGTTAGCAATCGCTCGTTGGAAGGAATTTAAATATTTTGAAAATAAATCCAAAGTATATTTTTTTTTGGCTGTGAAGTAAGTTAAGTCAGCTCTCCACGAAATAAGAAATTATAGAGTCTGGTCGACTATGGAGTGCTCAAAGAGATAGGGAAGTATATCGCGAAAAGAAAGCTATTTTTTTTTATCTGGGACCACTCAGGAGATGATTCCTTTATTTGCGATGCATTGTGCTGGAGCTATAGGAGAACGATAGTTAGAGAAACGATAGGATGTGAACCTTAATTAATTATTTTATAGCTCTGCTTTTGCACGTTCTTTGTTTATACTCGTAGCAGTGCTGAAGCTTCGGTTTAGTAGCAATTTTTATTATTCTTTTATTTCGCCGCTGCTACACAATACCGACGAAGCAATGAGCAAGATAGTACTAGAGATTGGTGGATACCTGCTACACAATTCTCCTGTTGCGCGTTTTTCTTAAAGCAAAGTTGCTGCTGCTTCTCTTTGTTTTTGATTTGTTGATGCATTAAGTATAAGCTGAAGGAAATACATTTTTTTATTATTTTACTTCGCCGAGGCTCAAATGCCGCGGAAATATTATTTAGCAAAAATTACTGCTTCCCTGGAAGCATTTTTGTAAGGGAGACCAAATAATAGAATCACCATATTACAATTGCGCTTTCATAGTGCCTGATTTTTGTTCGCGATAAGCCACTTAGAAGCATTACTTTATATATCCAAAAAGACAAATGAACAGGAACGTATTTATTTAATCACTTATATTGCTAGAAACAGTAAATTCACTTAAGCTCGAGGTATTTTTTTGGTATTTTATTTGTTTTATTATTCGATATTTCGTTAACACCATGTTAACATCATCAATATAATAAAAAAGGTCAATTAAGAATATAATATAAATAATATATATTCACTAAATTTAGTGTACGAGTATTTCGGCATAATTTTTGTAAGCATTTGTTACTAAATATGCAATGTTTTGCTTCCGACAGCTTCTACTGTTTCTAAATTTCGATAATTTTTTGTTAAGTAGATACTAATGCAAATCAGATCAGAATTGCTAGATCTGACGAGGTACTGAACGAACAATCTACTGATTGTAGAGAAGGCACAAGTGCTTAAAGTTTTTAGTAGCGCTTCATGCTTCACAAGTCTGTTATTATGTGTTTTCTTAATTAACTAAATCGAATTCCAACGTATCTAATGAGTATCCGACGGCATTAATTTTCTACCTTAAAATACAGTCATTTTGCGTCACTGGTATAGTGTGGTGGCACTGTTATGGACAGTAATAAAAAATATTTTTGAAAAATATCTTTTTTTTTTTCATTTTAATCCTTTCACTACCGTACTATAAAAGGTTATTTTTTAAACAACTTTAAGTAAGTTCGTCGTATAGATGTGATACTCAAGAGCGCAAAAAATTTTTTTTTTAATTTGACTGTCTTTCAGGACAGTGTCCTGTGATTATACGCCCTGTGATTAGACGTCCCATTCGTTTTTTAAAGCATCATAAATTGAGACTTAATATCCAATTAGTAGTGTATGTTTGAAAAAAAATAAAATAAAATAGAAATGATATAATTTTTATTTTAATAAAAGTTTTGTTCAATATTCGGTTGACTTATTCAAGGAATTTACCAAAACATTCAAAACAAAAGGGGATATTTATGCATTGAACAAATATAATATATATATATAGAGTCACTAGAATTTATTATAGCAGATATTTTGCGTTTCTGTAGTCTATCAGATTTATTTTTATTCATTCTGAAAATATAGAAATTTTCTCAGTGATTTTTTGATGTGTTTGTGATAATTGTTTTTTTTTTGTTTTCTTATCTTGAACCAGTAATCAGGAGATGACCCCTACACATGCAATGCATTGTGCTGGAACTGGAGGAGAGAGATAGCAGGAGATATGGAGTGAAGCTTCACTATTTTACACCACGAACTTTGCCCTTTCTTTGTTTTATAGCAGTGTTGAGTGCCTCTGATTTTAAGGAGACGTATTAGTAGCCATTTTTTGGTAATTAATTTACTTTACCAGTGCTACACAATACCAACGAAGGAGACCATTCTGATGTGCATGTGGATTGCCATCAGCTGAAGCTGGTACTGTTCAGTGACCAGTACCTACTCATTCGCCACAGAAACCTTCCTACAACAACTGAAACAAAGACACAGTAATGCACATCAGAAAAAATGCGAGATGTTTTTATGATTTAGTCCCAAGAAATTTTTTGTGTTGTACTCAACGTGCGGAGAACAAGCAATACCAAAAGCATCTATTATCCCAAATTGATAAAAAAAAACCAGATAAAATAAAATATTTACAAAATATTGTTCCCTACTCGCTTTATTACAATATAAAACACTTATATTATTATTTGCACAAAATATTATGCACTTTGAAAAATTCACAAAACACGTACGCCTTTAATAGAGGTTGATGTCAAATAAAGTGTGTAAAAAGCATTATTCTCACTAAACACACCTAAAACAGCTGATTATGCACAGAAAACATCAAAACCTATCAATGGAACTTTTTCTTATTTAATGAAAGCGATTATTGTATTTTTCGTGATTTTTTCAATTTTGCTTGGGAAGCATGATTCAAATGGTAGTGAAAAGGTTAAGGTTGAAAATGCATTAACACACACACCTCGAAATTACTTATGAGCTGTCGTTTCATTTCTAAGCTACACTCTAATATATATAGTTTCGGACCTCTTTTAAAAGATCGTATTAAATATCTGGATTTGAAAATCTTTAGAAAGCCTTAAGCCACTCTTCTCTTTTTTCATTTATTATTTTCAGAATTTGAATTTTAGTCTCGACATGGTTGGCATTGCAAAAGTGCTTGTTTATTAATGCCTCGTGCTTTTTATTTTAGAAATATTTTGTGAACATTTAAACAATTTTTTGTGGGTGTGCAACAATTTCGAAGTGCTCGTGTAGAAGTGCTCTCATACGTTCAACAAAACCACAAATTTTAATGTCGTCCTCATAGTCATTGTTGCACGTATGAAAAAAACCGTGTGAGTGATATTTTTTAATTAAAAAAAAACTTAAAATAAAAACTGCTTTGGCAATGGTGAGAATAATAAAATTACTGGCTAAAAGTTTAACATTTCGTTTTTCACTTTATGTTGCATTTTCGCCATTTGACCCAAATTAAAACATAAAAACTAAATTGGAATTAAATTTTTTGTTTTATTCACTTAACTAATTATAACTTAATTGTTCAGAATTATTAAAATTTTTAAAAAATTTATGAACAAAATTTATATTTTTAATATTTTTTTTTAAATTCTCTTTGTGCTTTTCACTTGCTGCACATTTGCGGCTGTATATTTCAAAAAATACTTGGGTGGAACTACTTTTTACTCCACTCCAATATATTCGGTTTGTACCAGTTGGAATTATGATGTTCAAGAGTTCGAGTAATTTTTACGCAATTTTTTCATTTTTTTTTTTAATTCTATCTTTGAAAATTCAAAATTTGTAAACAACAAAAAAAGGATGGCGATGGCTGAAGTAGTATGCACGTTGACTACAACACCAAAATAGGCCTGGGTTCAACCCCACAATCACATCAGAACCCCCTCCTTCGTCGGTATTATGTAGCACCGGCGAAGTAAAATAATAATCAAAATGTCTACTAAACCGAAGCTGCAGCACTGCTCTAAACAAAGAACGTGCAAAAGCAGAGCTGTAAAATAATTAATTAATTCACCTCCTATCGTTTCTCTTACTATCCCTTTCTTTTAGTTCCAGCACAATGCATCGCATGTTTAGGGCTCATCTCCTGAGTGCTGGTCGCAGATAAAAAAAATAGGAAAAAAAAATATTTTTAAATTTAATAAAAACTTTTCTACGGTATATTTTGAAATAATTTCTTTGTCAATGAAACAGTAATAATTTCTTAGCACACTATTTGTATTTTATATATTTCGGATTGAAGGAAATTGTACCTATTAATAAATAAAAAAATTAAAAAAATGCCTAGACGAAGATATTTTTTTCTATTATCAGCTGGGGTCGAACTTTTGAAAATTTTGTGTGCTTCCCTTGTTCTTCTTCGTATGATTTTCTTATGATGTGTTCCTGTAGGGAGTCAACTGAAGCCTTCTGTTTCTAAATTGGCGACACTAACAATTGGTGTTAGTTTGAACATCAGCTGTTTTAACAAAATATTGGACTGCTGCTGATAGTCTTTTAAGACAGTATGATCTTCAGCCGTATTGGTTATAATTTCAAACAGTGCAAATCCCTTACTTAGGGATAATATTCTAGTGATACATTAAAAAAAATGGCATGTCGTAGTATCAAACTTTATGACAAAGAAAATATATCGCAGTATCCATGGATATTATTTGTTATATTATTTGTTATATACTTTTTATCTTGCACCAGTGCTCGGGGAAATCCCCAATAGTGCAATGGACATAGAGTGAGAGAGGGAGAGAGAGAGAGGGAGAGATAGATATATATATATATATATATAGAGACAGAGATATATAGAGAGAGAGGGCGATAAGTGTATAGAGTAGACAGATGATGAAAGTGGGAGAAATATAGAGCTTCATTCTTGCACTAGTCTGCAGTAGCCTTTGCCTGCAGCAAAGTTTCAGTGTCTCTAATGTTATTTTTTACCCAATATTTTTAACTTAAGGGGAGCCATTTTATGTATTATTTTACTTCACCGACGTAGGAGGATGCTGCAACACAGAAAATTCAGAAAGGAATTTTTCTGAATGGTACTTTTTAAATTGTCTGAAAGTCCATGGCCACAATTTCAGGAATAAGAAAATCTGTTTTATATTTTTTTACAAGCAATTTATTTTATAAAAATCTTTATATTGAATATGCAACAAAATAAAGGCTGATTACCTGCTAAATGTTTTTTACTACATATTTTCTTTAGTAGGCCGAACAGTTTTGGGAAATACCAGGAAGGAGAAAGTTCCGCACTACGCAGAAAGGGAAAGTAGAATTAAGAAATATCGGCGCAGGTATTATATTGATGTTAAATTTTTTTTAATTCAGAACCAGTAATGTTGCAATGTCTATTCACATTGTGACACTGCGTTTTAAGATCCCAGCAAAAAATTTTAAGAAAAGTAATCGAATTTAGAATATTAATCATTTTTGGTGGAATCTTAACTGGATTACCAGGTCAATGATTTTAACAATGGGTGAGACTAAAATAATCGATTCTTGCGAAGTCATTACTTTTTTTAATGTGTCAAATGGTTATTTCTTTTTTAGGCAGGAATTTCGTATAAATAAATTCAATTTTTTATTCTTTGAGTTGAAAAAGTATTCTGAAGCAAATTCTAATTGCAGACATAATGTTCGAGATAGTTTCAACTTTATTTGTACAAAAAAAAACAATTATATATTTTTAAATACTTGTCAATATTTTACTTCATTCAACAAAAAGAATATTATTTAAAATTAAAGATTCCAATAGTTCTTAAATTATTTACTGCAAGCAATAACATTTTTGTTGATTTAAATTAAAATAAAATATTATGTATTCTATGGAAATGGTTATATATTTATTTTATTTCAACAAAAAGTTAATAATTTTTTTTTGGTTTCAAATAATTAAGAATGCAATTTAGAAATTTATATCCCTTTTTTCTAAATAATTATATATTTTTAAAAGGTTTTCAGACATTCTAATACAAAAAAAAACCAGTTCAATTAATACTTCTGATTTTTATAATTTTGTTTAATGTATTTAGTAATCGAGTTTTTCAATTTTACAATCACCAAAGTAAGTCATTATGTGGCAAGTACTTTTTATGTCTAATGTCTAATTTTTTGCTGGGATGTTATGACACTAGTTGGTGTATCGTTACGAACATGGAGTATGTGACACATTTTCTTTGGACATAATGTCCTTGGACGTTACGATGTGCTAACAAAAAAAAACCGAATTATATATGAGGGGAGTAATTTTTAAAGTTATTTGTAACAGCTATTTTTACGGATTTTATCAAGACCACGGAAGAGTCCATCAACAGTGAATGTGCAAATAATTTATTGTATCAGGGTCTTTTTCATATTCTTTTTATTTAAAAGTTTTTATTAATTTTTTATAGATTTTATCTGCAGCAATAGTTACAAACGGTTATTTGATTTTCTTATTGTTATTTTATTTTTTGGGATTTTTCCACAAATTTTTCCTTTTCGGTGAAACACGTTCTGTACTTTTGAAACTCCTATTGACTGTTGTTAATTCCACATGACCGATTACATCTAACAAAACGTATTATTTCTTTTCCTTTGGTGCCTTGATATTGTTACAAGCATAGGGTAGACCCCTGGAAAAAAAAATATTGCAAAAATCCCTAACAACAGGAGAAACATACAACATACATACTTATCAAAGTTTATAATAAAAAATTTAATGGAAAATCATTTGTAGATAAAGCTTTATGGAGCTAAATGACTGCAGAATATGTTTGCACATACCAAAGGGTCGTTGTTTAAATGATTATTTGATTAAAGATGTAAAAAAAGGCAAAATAGGTGGGAAATAAATAAGATTTTTTTTTTTTGAGGGGTTTAAAAACGAAACATCCTCCCAAGTTGTGGTGTATTGCATGAATACAAAAGAAATTGAAGACTTTGTTTGCGAAATCCCTCCTTTTTTCCGGCACATTTTGTGGTCGATAGGGTAATGAATCGCAGCATAAAATATAAACTGTAGCAGACAAAAAACATTTCTTTGCTTTGACTTCACAACAAAAAAATTTTAAAGCACGTAGAAATAGGACAAACAATGATGAGATTAAACCAAATCCTTAGCAATAGCTAATAATTGAAGGGTAAATTCAAGCTTTAAAATTATTCGAGTAGTTTTCGTAGGCCGACATATTCAAATAAATTAGCGGTGTTTAAATTTATATTTAACTTCGTTGCTTTGATTGACAAATCACTAAATCATTTCCGGTCTTTTGGGCATTTCCAATCTTCGTACGAGCTCTATCTTCTTTCCCTTGCAGCAGGAATGCTGGATGTGTCATATATAATTCCTTGCAACGGAAGTAGTAGGAAGGGTACTATGCAAAAGGGAGTATAGGTTGTGAAGTGAAAAGAAGGATGGAGAAATTAATTGAAGCGTTTGGAGAATTTGTAACGCAGAGTTGCTCTGATGTTATATTGATGCAATATTTTTCTAAGCTACAACAGGGACGAAGGAGATCCCTGTGAGCATAGACACATTATAAAAATATTTTGGATGACCGCGAATTATAAAGTCAAACCGCAAACTACTCAGTCAGTAGCATCCGCATTAAAAATCCGACTAGTGGGTTGAACCCAGGTCTGTTTTGGTTTTCTAGTCAACGTGCAGACTACTTCAGCCATCGCCACCCTCCTTCGTCGGTATTGTGTACCACCGGCGAAGTAAAATAATAATAAAAATGGCTACTAAAGAAGCTTCAGCACTGCTACGAGTATAAACAAAGAACGTGCGAAAGCAGAGCTGCAAAAATAATTAATTAAGCTTCACCTCCTGTCGTTTCTCCTACTATCCCTTTCCTATAGTTCCAGCACAATGTTTTGCATGTGTAGGAGTCATCTCCTGAGTGCTGGTCCTAGATAAAAAAAAAAAAATGTAGTAAGATTGTGCAGATTCTACAATGACCTTCCCATACATCTCAGAAGTTCTGAACTAATTTAGCTAATTTAACTATTCACTGCAAAGGATTATCATACATATCTTGTACATATAAATAATTTTTTAGTTTATTAATTATTTTATTTTATTTAGATATGAAATGTAAAAAAGAAATTAAAATACTCTTGTTATTTAGTTCATTATTAGTTACATCAATTGTTAATCAAATATGGCCTTATTGGATCGATTAAATAAAGAATAAATAAAATTAAATGAAATGAAGTGAATTCCATAGAAAATTCCCTAAACTTTTCTGATAATTTTTAATAAAATTCTTTTAAACCGATTAAAGCACATTAAAGAAAAATTTGTTCTCATTGTGCCCAGCATATTTCTTTTGTTAATTATTTACACACAAAATCTGAGAAAGTTCTTCTGTGACTTTCTTCATCTCTCGCTCTCTTTATCAAGTTATGAGACTTTCCTCTAAAATCTGTACTGGTACTCGTACATGCCTGTATAAGAGTATAACAGAATGCATTTTTATTTACATTACGAAAATAAAAACAAAAACACAATTAAAAGCACCAGCACTCCCACACACACAAAATAAATCCTCCTGTTGCTTTTACGTGCGTGCTTTGAATATCTGCTTGTGTATCAATGCAGACAAAACTGTTCTAATTCTATTATTGTTGCTCTTGCTGCTGCCTTCGCCTTAGAGTCTGGAGTTCAATAAATTTATTTTAAATTTTTTATGACGTAAATTTTTTGTATGTTTTGTGGACGTGTAGGTCCTCATTAAATAATTTATTGTAGCAATTTAGCTCTTCACATGAATAAAACGAAAAAAAACCATCTCTAGCACGCAACTGATGCATATACATATCGTTCATTTACTTCAATAACGTCATAATCCAAAAAATACACTTTCTCAGTTAATAATGCAGAATAATTCTTTAATTATAGATATTTTTGAGCGATGGTCTCTTTTATGAAAAGTTTTTAAGAATTATTTATTTTTCATTATTTCAATATAATAATTATTATTATAAATAATATACACTTACACAACACAAAAGGGTGTCCTGGTTAGAGCCAAGACGGTCGTATATTAAAGTCTCGTCCAGCCAATAATTTTTGTGCAATAAAACTCCGTTAATCTGTATCTCTTTCTGAACCAGTTCCCGTACAATTCATTGCACACGTAGAGGGGATACGCTGAGCAATGTTTTGTTTTCAAGAAATAATATTTTTTTACAAAAATAAATACTTCCTGTCTTAACAATGTTGTTTCTTTTAAATATTTTCCTAGTGCCAATTCTTGTACTCTTTTAAACTTTTTTCTTTCATTTCTCAAATAAATGAAATTTATTGTTATTATTTTCTCTAATTAAAAAAAGTTCAAGGGCCCGATCTAACGAAAAAAAAATGTGTTTATAAATATAATTTTTTTTAGCCCTTTTTCTCTGAACTCAAACACTAAAAGGAAGACTAAGAAACAAAGTCAAGGACATAAATACACAAAATTTGTAAGCATGTATAACCATGTTATGCTATAAAAATTTAAAAAAAAAAAGAAAACTTACGCATAGAAAAATATTTTCATGTGAATTATCCGCATACCCGTATTATAAGCTGTGTGACAAAAACAAAATTATACTGGCCTGCAAGTACCGGCATGCTTCGTGAAAGCTGTTGGGTGTATTTTTAAAAATAAGATTAATTGATTCAGTTTATGCTATTAGCTTTTTGCCGGAAATATATGTAAATCAAATATGAATTAATCTATTGATAAGCCATCTGTATTGTTGTATAACTTTACAATACAGTGAATACTTGTTTGTTGGTAGTTTTAAATGCAAACAGAGTTCAAGTATATCAAGTGTTGAGTTGAGAGTTGATCCATTTTATTTATTGCTTTTTGCTTTCGCGAACATTTTCAATGCTCAAATGATGACGAAGGGTGCTGGGTTCTCCATTAAAGTGCATAATAATTTTATCCATTGAATATTGCGTTCAAATTTAATATGTTGCAGCTGTAGTGGAAATATTATATTGTGTAGTATTGAAAATCGATTGCGCTCAAATTCCCATCAATAGCCTGCTTATTATGATGGATTCAATATTGAAGTTTCCACGAGATGGTTTGTACTGGAAAAAAAATTAAGAAAAGTGTAATTGATGTTTTTCCCAACGATGGCTGAAGTAGTCTGCAAAACCAAAAAGTCCTGGGATCGACGCCAGTCTAGAAACTAAGTCATAAAAACATTTCACAATTTTTCTGATATGCATTTGTGTCAGTTGTTAACGGAAGGTTTCAGTGGCGAAGACATAGTAACTTTAACTGATACCAATACCCAGACCTATCAGAGCGCCCTCCTTTGTCGGTATTGTGTAGCACCGGCGAAATCAAACAATTACTACTAAAATGGCTACTAAAACACAACTTCAAAATTTAATACGTCTCTTTGAAATCAAAGGCGCTGCAGCACTGGTATAAAGAAAACAATGTGCAAAAGCAGAGTTGTATAATAGCGAAGCTTTATCACCAGTCATCTCTCTCGTATACATAGTTCCAGGTGTCATATTCTCTGAGTGTTGGTCCAAGATAAAGGAGAAGAACCACTCAACGAATATAAAAAAAATATTTAAAGATGTTCGTTTCTACTCGCATCACTGTATAACAACTGCATCGATAACGATAATTTTTTTCTGTTTATTGTTTGGAATATTCCGGAAATGACTTTTAGGGAAATAATAGTTGAACCATGATGTTGATAGTTGACTCCTAATGATGCAAAACCGTGATTATTAATTCTCGCAGTAATCGTAGCTAAATAGTTTTATTATCGTGTTTAATAAGAATATTGTTGTTTATAGAATAAAAAATGTATGATAAGTTGTATATTAATCAAAAAACTAATCACAGTAAAAATATCGCCTGGTAAGATTGCAATTTTATTGACTTATTTAATTGCAATTAAAAGAGTATTTGAATAACGAGTTTCATACTATTTGTTTTGATTGTTTACACATCACTACTTTGTTTTGTGCGGTCAACATTAGTTTTATTTGAAATTTTTGTCAATTCCTTATTTTCAAATCGCTCTTTTATTTTAGACTCGTCAAAAATGCGGCAGTCGTGCGTACTACCCCTCCATCGTGCCACTAAATCTAAAATTTTTAGCTGGGCATCGCAAACAACCTAATTAATAAAACCATTAAATTTGAAATTACAAATTACACTTGTTGTTACCTGCACATTCAACGAATAAAATCCTTTCCTATTGATGTAATATTATGCTAAGTCACCTTCAGTTTTTTTAATTTTAATATGGGTTCCATCTATAGCGCCAATAATACCAGGGAAGTTTCCTATTTCTCTAAACTGTTTTGCTAGTTTCACCTCTTCTTCAATAGATGTTGGCATTCTTATCAAATTTTTGCCAAGTTTAGCACTTTTTTACAAATCGAGCTCCACTTGGCTGTGACAGACCATGAAGATCTCCAGCATCATCCTGAAACTAAAATCATGGTTTTGTGTCATTATTAACATTACTATCACTGAATGCAAACATATATACTTCTCTTCGCCCCCAGCATCGTAAAGCTACTAGAACCTGTAGTTCAGGAGACGTTCCGCAACCTCTACGCTCTACAGATATATCCGTTCTCAACAAATTTACAATTTTTCTGACCGTTTGTTTATTAAAGCGGTACTTCTGCTTAAATTGGTTGTCCGAAATAGAAACCAGATCGATCGCTTGTTGGTTTGTAATTTTTCTTTTGGTGATTTCTTGATATTTCATCAATACGTTCTATTATAAATTTAATTAAAATTATAACATTTTTACTTTTGTTCATATTACATTTGTTCTTACCAATTCTTTTGATCAAATATAGCATGTCCGTTATTTATTCGAAACAAACGTCTTACTTTTTTGATTAAACGTTTTTTTTTACAAATAACAATCACAATGAAAACATCTTAAAATAGCTTTAAAACAGGGTCGAACTAATTTTAAAATTTCCATATTTACACAAGGTTTAAAATGTGCATTTTAATCTAAAATTCGTTTATTAATACCATTTTAATGAATTTTGCTTAAAAATGCTTTTAAAAGCGTTTTAGAATTTTTATTAATACGGCTGTTAGAACTACAGTTATTACAAGTTAAAGAAAATTTTCTGTCTTGTGAAGAATTTTAATTTTTTAAATAATTTTTAATACGGTATTAATAATTTTCGGCGCAATTGTTCAGCATACTGTGAATTTACGAAACGAACTTTTACCGACAAATTTATTGTGCTAGGCGAATTTCGTCGTTCGCCGGAATTGTGTTGCGAACACAAATCAACAACAAGTCCAGTTGATTACTTTTTATGTGAAAAACTAAAATTGGAAGAAAAAGCGTCTTTTGAAGTTGCCAAGAAATTTTCCTATCTCCTCGCCGGAGCTATATAACAAATTTTAAACACTGCTCCTTACTATTATTACTACATGGACATTTACGCTCGTGGAGATAGTAACGGCAGCGAAGCCGCGGGTAATTTTACAAGTGTCTCGAAAATGAAATGTTTCGCATAAATTTTAATAAATTTTCTGTTTTCATACGATTGTTGCTGTTACATTTGCAATTTGAAGTCAAGGAATAATTAATTTGTCATTCAGTCCACTGATTTCAAAATCCTTCAAGCATAAAACTCAATAGCAATAAAGAGTGGCAACAAAACAAAAATGAGCTTTAAGTTGTTACTGTTGTTGTTTATCGATTTGTGATTTATTGTTAAAAAATTTATTTTATTGCCTGTTTTCATCGAAAAAAAAACTAAAAAGGTTTTTTTTCGATTCTTTGGAAAACAATGAGATTGCTTTTATATGATAGTCGATTTTAATACAGGGTATGCCAACTTCTAGTGACTGCTTTGATTTTTACAGATCTTTATTTTAATTATTTATCTCCTGATTGCTGGTCCCAGATAAAAAAAAAGTAAATAAATAAATTCTTCTTGATTAATATAATTTTCTTATATCTATCAAGATCAGTTATTGGACTGAAAAGATACATACTTAATCTGCTCGTTTAAAGCCACGAATTTTTACTTCTTTAATGCAATACTTTTAATACAAAAATTAAATTGGTTTACTTTTTAATTAATTTGTATATTTTTGAAATCGTTTTCGCTTTTTTTCCTTTCACTAAGAATGATAACGGGAAAAAAAATTCCAAGTGAATTTCAAGATACGAATTTTTACCTGGAGTTAAATGAAAATTTCATGGGAACAAGAATTTCACTTCTTATTCGTGATACATCCATTAATTTCTAAACAATTGTTCGAAAGCGTTCAAACTGTTGAATATAGGGTATCATTAATATAATTTATGTATTATCCGTTTTGTTTTTGTGGACCGTAAATGAAAAACCAACCGAAAAGTAGTCCATATGGACCGGAGTATCTAAAATAAAAATTCGAAATAGTATTAAATTTCAAAACTAAATTGTACTGGATCTTCTCTCGAAACTACGAAAAATTCCTATGGATTCGTAAGTGTTCGCGAACCATCTGCTTTATTGCATATTCATATATTTAACATTCAAATGTCGTTATTCAGTAGCAATGGCTGTTAGAGATCTTCTACCGCAATACAAACGTAAGAGAGCGTGTTTAAATTCAATGTTTAATAAATTTTTCACCCGCTATATGGAACAGATACATATCGCACCCTAAATACAAAAGTGACACAACTCAAAATTTTCCAAAATGTACTTTTTTCCGTAAAATTATTCACAGTACACATCTCTAACTACTTCAAAAATTTCTTTCTCATCACTGTTTTCTTTAACTGGAAAAATACCGTTATGTCTGTTTTTATGTTAATTGCATTGCTTACGCACGATCGACTAAAAAGACGTATTTTTAGTTGCGTCAATGTTCTCAAGAAGTGCTGATTACTTTTGTTACACATATATATACAAATATAATATAAAATTAAAAAAATTTTAGCAAAACCTTCTTCGAAATAGACTTCTTTCATAATGGAACCAATTTTATTTTAAATATTACAATCATTTTTGTATAAACAGTTTTTTGCCTCTCCTGAAAATTTGAGAATTTTGAGTTGTGCCGCTTTTGTATTTAGGGTGCGATATGTTTTCGCAGACATGTAAATAATGCAACACTTATTAAACAATTCTTGTGCATGTTTAATTCGAGCTGCAGTAGTCTTTTAATTTATCGTTTAAATACGAACAAATCTCTGTAATAGAAATTTTTAAGATACGAATAGGAAATGAATTTCGGAGCTATTAAATCAGCTCAAATGACAAATTCTAATGCTTAACGTCTGGTACTGTGTTATGCTGTGTTTTATGCCCACTTTACTACCATATTTTGTTCCGCAATAACGTTAGTAACATTATGTTACCAACATCGTCATGTTAAAGTAAGACTTTTTTAACATCACAGTTACTCTTTTGATTTGCATTCGTTATGCTCACTGGTTTATTTTGCCAACTTCTGCGCTTGTCGCTTTTTCAAGTGCACAAAACTCTTATACAGAGTTTATCAGTGAATTTTTTGTCTTTGCCGCCAGTTGTGGCCAAAAGGGGAAGGAAAAACACAGCAAATAAATCTGGTAGTAAATAGAGGAACACAGTATTTGTGTTTGTGGGTTGTAAAGAAAGTAATAAGCAAATCGTGAAAATCAATTGTTGTTGCAATGCGGCAGAGTAGAAAACCCGCTTGCTGGCTACGAAGCAACAGCTTGTAAATTTATAGCGAGGAAAATCCGAAAGAAAAACCAATGAAATTTAAATTTTATAAGCCCTGAATTGTTCAGAACGTAATGAAGGTTTTGTATACGCTAAGGGAAATTTCTGTAGATTCTACTGAACATACTCGTTCCATAATTTGTGAGAGCTGGATGAACTGCCGAACTAATTTAAAAAAACTCAACAAGAAACTCCTTTATGTACGAGCAAATTTTCTTCATTATTATTTGTTATTTATAATTTATTCTCTTTTATTTATTTAATGCGAGTCAAAATGAAATACGATTATTTATTTATGCTGGTTGTAAAGTTAAGCTGGTCTATATGTACATTTCGGTGGTGCTAATGTCAAGTTCTCAGTACACAAATTAATTTTGTACGTTTCATGGGAATTGAACGCATTATTTGGTTATAGCTTATAAGATTTATTAATTCTGTAGTATTAAGGCCATTTATTTTATAAGTAGTTTGATGTCATTTTGCTTATAACATTCTTTAATCCTAATAATTTTAACTTATTTAAGTTCATAAGTTTGTTTTAATAAATTTTATGCTTAACATTTCTCAATTCTTTAATATTGAAATAAATTATTTAAGTTCACAAATAAATTTATTTTATTTTTAATTGCCACTAAGGGTCCTCATGAAAACGTGTAAAAGTCTCGTAAACTGTTTGTAAATTTCTTGTCATAAAGGAAATATTTCATTATTGCAAATAAATATTGTGGGAAATAGCTGGAGGCAATAAAGACATTTTTTAGAAACAGATAGAACCATAATCTTTTTTCCTTTAGACAGATATTTCCCCAAAGATCATTTCTGCATACCCAGCTCAAAAAATTAAAATTTTGAGTTACTTGCACCAAAGGCTCGATATGTATATGTTATTGGTATTACTTCAGGTATTATTTCAGTTTTATTTTCTACAAATGCCTCCTTAATTTTCTTATAGACCTTTGATGTATGAATTTTACGGGTACCAGTACTCCTGATAATTTAAGCTGGTTACTACCGATGACATCCGTAGATTCCGAAGAATCCGCATGCAGGGATTCAACAATAAAGGATGGTCCAACCAAAAGGCACAATGTTTTTTCTGTGTCAAGTTTTTCACCAACTTAATCTGACATTTTTTTGTTTAAGTGTTTGGCAAATTTAACCATGGAGAGGTGTACAATTGCGAAGCGCCTTAAGATTGTTGAAGCCTTTTACGAAAAAGGGCCTTCAAATCAAAATGCATTTCGTGCACTTAGTGATTTTTTTTTGGTCAGCATAAACGACCAAATGTGTCCACAAACGCTAAAATTGTGCGCAAATTGTGTAGGAAATGTAAAAACACCAGTGTTTGGTACGGTTTATGGGGTGGCGGCGTCATCGGGCCGTACTTCTTCGAAAATGAGGTCGACCAAGCAGTTACTGTGAATGAGTTTTTTCTCTCTCTCTCTCTCTCTTCTAAAAATGGATTTAAATTGCCGGTTGTGACGTAG
Organism: Dexiosoma caninum; assembly: GCA_963924685.1. NCBI lineage: Eukaryota > Metazoa > Arthropoda > Insecta > Diptera > Tachinidae > Dexiosoma > Dexiosoma caninum. The sequence goes on along the minus strand of OZ004728.1, from coordinate 86,457,654 downwards.
GCAGCACGCAATTTAAAAGCAATGTCATATTTAAAAATTTTTCCTAGGGAAAGCAACAGCAAAATTGTTCCTAAGAATTGCTAACAGCTGTTTTCTTTACTGTACAAAATAAAAGCTTAAGAGAAAATTTGGCGCAACTTCAGTTAAATGTTTTTTTATCACTCAGCACTCAGGGATTGACCCCTACACATGCGATACATTGTGCTGGAAATAGAGGAAACAGATAATAAGAGAGATGACACATGATGAAGCTTGACTATGCTACAACTCTGCTTTTTGTTTATAGCAGTGTTGCAGCGCCTCTGATGTCAAGGAGACGTATTCAATTTTGACGATTTGTTTTAGTAGCCATTTTATTAATTATTTTACTGCGCTGTTAGTGATACACACTACCGACGAATGAGGGCGCTCTGATATGCCTGTGGATTACCAGCTGAAACCGGTACTGTTCAGGTTCCACTGACTATGCCCTTGTCACTGAAACCTTCCGACACACAAAGGCGCACTAATTAACATCAGAATAAATTCAAAATATTGTTATGACGTAGACCGAAATGGATGCGCTCCCAGGACTTTTTCTTTTTGTAGTCCATGTGCAGACTACTTCAGCCATCGCCCCCTCATTATTTAACGAGATGTAATCATTGGAGGACCATGGCATAGTTATAACGTAGAGTTTTAAACTTTTAACACAATAAACCCCCTCGTTGTACATACCCATACGATGCCCGTAGGCCTATCGAAAAACATCACGAAGTTGGAAAGGTATGCTAAACCAGATCATGACTATGGTAATTTCATAAAGCTAAATACACTCGTCCACCGTACACCCATTCTAACATAATCAGAGTTATAATTACCGATAAAATACCACGCCGTAAATTTCAATCTCAATTTTCCACTACACCACCACTACAATCCCGACAAAAGTAAACATTATCGTGTCCGAAACAGAACAAGCACGGCTTAAAGCACCCATGAACTGTCAGAAAATGCGTGATGTAATATTTCAGGTTACCATGTGTCTTTGTTAGCCATGTCCTGATATCGGTTAACAAGGTTTAGGGCCATCTTCCCCTTTCAATCATACACCAATGTTCCTGCCACCTACGTAAACAGAAATATGTCAGAACTTCCTGCTCCCGCTGTCCAATTAGATGGGTCTGCCCGTCCATAATGGCAGAAGTGGTCTCATCCGACACAGATCGGAATGCGCTACATACCCTCACAGCAGTGCATTATACATGTGCTTGTATGTATGTATGTATGTGCATGTATGTATGAGTGTATGATAATGTTACGGTTATATTTCTGCTGGCATTTCTCTATAAGAACGGAAATATAAATTACAACAATGGATTTAGCAATGCAACCAAACGTGCAACCAACAAAACCAACAACAACAATGAAAACAAACAACTAATTGACATGATAACGGACACTTTTACTTTTTAATTTTTATTGTATTAAAGTATGTGTGTGTTTATATATTGAATATTGTGTGTGTGTGTGTGTGTGTGTGTGTGTGTGTCTATAGATTTGTTAATAAATCATGCTGATGGTTACTGGCGGTTGGTTGTTTTGGCTTGGCAGGATGCCTGCCCACGTATCATTGGTTTTTATTTTTAAAACAGTTTGTGGCAGTATTGGTGTTGAATTGTAAATTAACAGACATAATGACAATTACGAGCATTTGTTCATTTACGTCACATCATCCATGATGCATGTATATATGAATGTTCACATGTAAGTAATTAAAATGAAGTTGTTAAAACATAAAATAACATATGAAAAATGTTGCCTTCGAATGCAGTTTTTTCGTAAAGATTTTGGCAACATTTTACTGGTATATAAAACCCATTACAGTTCCCAGTGAAAAAAGTGCTTCTAAAAAAGTCAATACGATCCTGAACTTGTGATCCGGAAGTACTGCAAAATCGGATTAGTTCCAATTCTTCGTTGAAGGTAGTTCTTTTATTCTCTGTTTATTCATTGAATGCGAAGTACTGCTCCTGATGTTAAGTAAATTTACTTTTTTAATGCTGTTTTAGAACTAATTTTTTATATGATTTTTTAGAACATAGAAAAGGTAAATTAAAGCTGTTGTTGAAGGTAGAAAGAACGAACAATGAGACGGTGAATTATTCTGTTTTACACACGTCAGCTTATAAAATAATACGTCTCGTATTACAGATTGCTCTGATAAACAGGTCATGCAATTAACCGTATTAAATACACATTTTGGCATGCATTTGGGCATTAAACCACGCAGTACTTCTTCGGTATTGCCAAAAACAAAGAACCAGGAAACAAATAAATAAAAAGGATTTTAATCACAAGATATTCAGAATTAAATGTTTTTTGATAGTTTACTTATGGTGATTTCCTTTCTGAACAAAAATGTTGCCCTTTTGCTGGATAACATTTTCTACAGTTTGCCCATAACTTTTTAAAAGTGATACATTTTTTACTGCCACAATGGTATTTGAGATTTAACATTAATGTATACTTAGCGTTTCACTGTTTCTACGGTTTTTAGCACCATTTTATCAATAAAAATCGTCAGCAACATTGTTTTCTAATCACCTGCTATTATTACCTAGAACAAACTGACAAAAGTCTAAACCAAAAATGGAAAAAAAAAAAAGTTTACATTAAAATAAATAATAAATTAAACAGAATCTTCCTCTAACAAAAGTCTGATAGACTCTAGTCAAAGTGAAGAGTATATTGATTTTCATAATTCTTATTTGTATAGAAAAGTACTTAACAAAGATGTAAAAAAGTTTAGTATATCACACCGAATTGAGAGTAGAGAGTCAAATATGTTGCATATTTTGCCAGTTATTTGTGCAACATATTTAGAAAGGAACGAAATAGCTTTTTTAAATGTTACATTTTTCTTAGAATGCAACAGAAATAGTAACGAAATGTAGCATATACATATGTAACATATTTGTCAGAAAAGAAAACATCATTAGTTTTATTCTGAACTAAAAAACTTCTTATTTTAACTTTAAGTAGTGCATTTCATTTTATTTAATTAATTAATAAAGAAACATCGAAAGTGTTACAAATGATTTATAATTCTGTGGAAAGAAATCAATTTTATATTATAAATCTGGTTGTAGTTTTTAACAACTTCCTGAAAAGTCGAAAATATACAGTTATTGACATTTCAGAAGCAGTTCAAAAGAAACTTTCATAAGAATTACTTTTAATATTTTTCACTGCGGTTGAAGTAATTTTAAGGAAAATAATTTTTTCTCTTGCTTGCAAAACCGTTTGTCCGTAAATAACTCATAATATTCCGCAGCGAAGTTACCACAAAAAATTCCATCCGTAGAAAATTACGGTAATATTTTTAAAAACTTTGGATTTTATCTAAGAAATGAAAACTTTAAGGAAAGCAATACATGGTGGACAAAAATTATTTTTGGTTTATAAAATGTCCATAAATCACGGACATTGTTTCATAAACATTTTAGAATTTAAAATAATCTGTCTATATGACTTTTCAAATAATAGAATGATTCTTTATCAATCTCTTAACACTTTGCGAAACAGAATTCTAAACATTTGTAAACCTCGTTTCCTCTCAAATTGTGATACATTTAACGAATCCTTTTTAATTCTTTCACTCAAACATTCATGCTTCGAATAACATTTAATAAAAATTATCTAACACAATTACAAGTGCACAATTACACCACATACGAGATTGTACATACATCCATTCAGCCATAATTATAACTGCATAAGTGAACCACAATGATAGTTTGGTTTGACTTTATGACTGCTTTGTATTCCTTTACAGCACTTTTTATGGGCAACTTTTATTACAAATGCTCTACAAGTACAAGAGAAGCAATGAACATGTTTTTGTTTCCATGTTGTGTGTGGTTTTGGTTTCATGTACTTTTTTCACTGTTCCACTTATTTTGAATTGGAAACAATTTTAATTACAGACTGTGCAATATTTGTTGAAGAAAAGAGGTTTAAAAGCGCTAATGAAATTAAAGATCAGCCTTTTCTAATTATAAGTTAGCAAGAGCAAATACGACTATAACAGTTGCTATGAGTTTACGAGCTTCATAATGTACAGAGCAGTACAACATTCTCAAAATTCTGCGATTATAAGTCGGCTGTCAGTTGATTGCAAATATTTACATTTACATACATACATGAAATGAATAAAATTTTTAAATCAAATGACTTAAAATCAAAGTAAGTAAAGTAAATTAAAATAAAAAAATTAAATACCGCAAAATAAAAAGGAAGCATTAAAATAAAACAAAATTAAATTTAAGTTGAAATAATCTTATTTCGAAGATTATAGGTTTTATTCATTTAATGAATAACAATAAAAAAAAAGCACAAGTTCTGTTTTAAGTTGTACTACTTTATTTTATATCTCAAAAAAATATTCAGCCCGTCCGAGAAATTAATACCGGACAAAGATCTTTATATTTTGAAGACACGAAGCAAAGTGAATTTATTTAAACAAGTAGTGCTGCTTATATACTTAAAGAGCTGTACAAAATGTATTGAAAGTTCTGTATTCTAAAGCACACTACTTCTCAACAAAACAAGCATAACAAAACATGACTCTCACTGAAACAAAACAAGCACCATTCGAAAAGTTTTTCTCTATAGTTTTGTTTGTGCTTGTGTGTTCAAATGAAGCAGGACATCAAAACAAAAACAGACAAAGAAATAAAAAAAACGGTAAATTACACCAAAAGCATCGATTACACAAGAACAAACACAAAAAAGCGTAAAAATGTAAACATGAGTGTTATTAAAAGTGAATTTTTTTTTCTTAATTTCTTTTAAAATAAAAATGTTAGACTAAGATAGATATATACATATAAGTGTATATATACATATACATATGTACTTATATACATTTTTTTTTAATATGAATTGTGTTATTTTTATTTTATTTGTTTTTCCAAATGTGAATTAAAAAAATTTTATTTTTGCATAGATACATTCGATTTTTTATGTTCATAAAAAATGCAAAAGTTTCTTTGCAAGTTTGTCTATGAGTTATTCAAACATGTTTTGAATGTTCCAAAATAGTTTTGATGTTCTACTTCATTTCTCTTCTACTTCAGCCTTGTTCTATTTGAACATTGTTTTGTTGTACTTGTGTTCTCTTCTTCAATGTTTTGATCGTGGAACAAAAGAAATAGTTTCGGAAGTATGTGTTTTGCAATGAGCAAGTAATACATACACACTAATTGCAATTTCATGAAATGCTTGTAAGACATTTTTGTTGTGTTTGTGCCACACTTTATTTTATACTAGTCTGAGAGTGAAAGTAACAATAAAGTAAAATGTGGCAACAAGGTCTGACAAATATCCGTTAAATCAAATGACAGTTCGTACTTATAAAAAGGTATGCATGGTTGTATTCAAACCGAGTTCGTTAAGTTTAAATAATAATTATTAATAAATAATGTAATAAATAGTCAACTGCTTCAAAGTGAAATTAAATAACTGGAAATAAAATTAGATTAAAAAGTAAATTGAAATAAAATGCATTAGACTATCGATAATGTAGAAAATACAACGATGCAGAGAAAAAGTTCAAATAATCCGAGCAAAAAAAAAAATCTGAATTCTTTCCTTTGCTTTGCTTTATCGTTTGCATTTCTCTTTTTTTATATTTTTTAGGGACCTTTTTTGAAACCTTCCGACAACAACTGACACACAAAGACACACTAATGCACATCAGAAAAATGCGAGATGTTTATTTTTATTTTAAAATTTTAGTCTGAAACTGGTGTTGAACCCAGGTATGTTTTTCGTTTTTCGTATAGTAGTCAACGTGCAGACTACCATCCATCGTGCCATTGCCATCCTCAATATTGAATTATTGTATGTATATTGTAAGGTTTTCATGCCGATTATTAATAAATGTTCTGAATTATTATTGCTATTAGTTTTGTTAAATTAACACAAGTTTAATACACCTCAAAACGTTGTTTTCTGTTCCAACTTGACATTCTAATTGCGTAAGCTAAATTGACTAAATTAAATATGTGTGAACACAATTAAGTATAACATATCATTGCAAAAACAAACAACTAGAAAACAAATATTAGTACTTTGTTTCAGCAAGAAATGATTTTTCAAAAATGTTGCCTTAGCGTCTTTACAACTGACGGTAACGATAGGCCTTCATGTGCACAGCAGCAGCTTAAATATTTCCAAGGGCCGCAGTAAACAATTCTCTGTCATGTCTTTTTATCTGCCAGCAATGAACACATGTTCGAACTTAAAACAATTTATAATTATCTCACTATTAGCATTACAAGGAATATTTCGATTAACAAATGCATATTGAATTGCTACATTACGGCAGCTCTCATACTCATAATAATATCGTGTGTGCGTGTATGCGTTTGTGCAAAAATTGTCGGAATGGCAAACTAAACAAGGACAGTCATAATTCTTGTTAAATGTTGGACATTTAAGAAATTGCTTTCAAATTAGTGATCAACGTGTCTGACAGGTAATAATACATAAATATATGTATGTATATTCGTTAATGTTCGATTATTTCTAAACAAATTAAAAGTTTTGTTATGAGTTTGCAATGATTTTTACAAACTATTTTCCAAAAAGAAGAGTAATATGAAAAAACGCTCCAGAATTGCGACTTGTTTCTTTGCTTTATTTTTCATACTAGTCTTAAAGCTATTCAAAGATGTTGATAAGAAGAATACAAAGAATTCAAAGAATTTATTACAGTTACTTGACAAATTACGTACATATGTATATAAATTGCATGCAGCATATATGTACGTGCATATGTATACGGCAATTTGAAGAGTATGTACTGAGCAAACGAGTAAGGTAAAAAGAAATAATACACATACTTAAGTACATATATAAATATCATTTTAAAAATACTGCAGGGAAGGACTGCAGTTAACAAGTATCTTCAAACAAAGAACTCTTAAGATCTCTAAATGTGAAACTTTCACCGAGCCATAACGATAAGCTTGGCAATTAATTTTTATGCCATACGACACCATTACAGGAAATATTAATCCAAATGAACAGCAATAAATTTGTTATGAATTCATTGAAAGGGAACAAATTCAAGAACTCATAATTATAAATATGAATACGATTTTCGCGTAAAAACATTAAACAAATCTCTCTTGAGAATGGCATTTTAACAACTAACCGCTTTGCCACTCACCGCTCATTGCTTGGTCTCGGCCTTAATGAGCTGCACCAATATCTATTAAAAACTCAATTTCGAGTTTTTTGGTTATTACGCCGTTTCCATTTCTAGCGACGACATGTACATACTAGCGGTATTCGATGTTTAGTGCGTTTTAGATTGCAACTTCTTACACTTGCAACACTTTCGTCATTAATTGCGAGCGGCTTTATTTCTTCTTCAGTTTGCAACACTATTTGCAAACTAAATGTCTGTGATGAAAAAAAAAATGAAGTGTTTGTAAGATAATCGAATTTAAATGCCCGTCCTGCTTATCGATGCAGTTGCGGTATCTTAGCAAAAAATAGTTCATTACTGCCCGCAAAGTTAACGCTGGAACTGCAGCTATTGTCGCTCGAATTGATTGTCTCAGTTCCTCCAAATTTATCTGTTGCGATTTCTACACTTACTGTTTACAATAACCAAACAAGAAAAAGTCCGATGGAGTTAGGTCAGCCGATCTAGGGGCACAACAGAAGGTTGATTTTCTTGAAATGAGCCTGTTAGTTAGTTGAACCAAAACTACAGACTCCAATGCGTGATAGTGGCATTATTTTTCCAGTGTTCCACTTTTATATAAATATAAAAAAGTTACCAAGTTTTCCTTTGGTATCGGCTTTCATCAGCCATCCCTATACAATAAACAATTGTTTAGTGAAACGGGCACCCATGGTCCAAGCACCAGCATGATTCTTGCAACTGTGATTTTCACAATAACAAAACGCGGAAGAATTAGTGAAGTGCTGGTTTATAAATTATCCAACTGTCTCTTCTTTAGTGCTTCTAAAAAAAAAAAATTATGTAAATCGGTATGAGCGCTCTAGTTGAGCTCACAGCTGAGACTATAATGTAATATTTATGAATTTTTTCCCATTCTTTATTAGAATAGTTGACCGTCAACTGAAAGCCTGTGCAGTTGTCTATGCAAATAAACTGGTACACCGTTCCATGAATGTCATAACAAGTGCTTGCATTTCCGTTTCCTGAGATTATCGCTTTGCATGTTTGCAAAAAACAAACTCACACATGTTCTAGATAATTTATAATATGCAGCGAATATGTATGTGCTGGCTTAAGAGCCGAAACGAACTTACATAACCAAACATTCAACATGTACACGTCCTCATACATTTAGAATGCCACTTATGCGGGCATCTAATTTGTTAATTTAAATTACATTAATGCGGCGCACAGATGCCAGTGGAAGGAAGTGGATGTGTGTGTGTGTGTGTATGTGTGTGTGACTGCCTGTATATATACACTGTACATACACAAGTACACATTATTATGCAGTCGTGTGTAGATTTTTGTCGCATTCTTATGTCTCATATTATTATTGCATATTTTTTTCGCAATAAACTGCATGGAAATTTGAATGAATTATTTAAAGCAGCCAAGCAGCGTCGGGAGGAGAGTGAAAAATGAGTGAAAATGAAGATAAATAGGATACGCTAAAATATAAACGTTTCAAATTGTTTGCTGATGTGCAAGCAAAACAAAACAATTTAGTGAAAATGACACTCCCCTTTTGGCAACATTGAAATTTGAAAAGGAAACATTTCCACTAACCAACATGCAAAAATAAAAAAAACAAAAAAAAACAAAAAAGATATTGCAAACATGTTTGCGAAAGTGTGTATGTATGTGTATGTATGTATGTACATAAGTAGAAATGTACGTGCGCTGTAAACAGTTGCAGAAATACGTTACATTTTATGTTTTTAACACTTCGCAGTCACTACAGCGGGACATTCATTCATTCGTTCTGCACTGCTCACAAGCACTTTATGTAACAAGGGACTTGCAGAAACGTAGATACGGAAATGAATTCAATTTTCGGTTTTCTTTTCATAATATAATAAATATAATAAAATATTAAAATGCTCCTTAAGATGATGGCAATATTTCGTAGAAAATATATCGTCAGTTAGAGTACAAAATGTTTTTTCAGTCTCCATATTCATATTTAAGCTTCAGACGACAAGTGTAGTATAATAAATAGAAATAAATAATTAATGAATTAGACAACGTTACACTTGACGTACTGAATTCAGCTGGTCTGCAAGAAAAGCAAAACTCTTTTTCATTTTTGGCCACCCTGATATTTATATCTGACAACTAAAAAAAAAAAGAGTAGACTGTTTTTCATACTTTCATGTTGTATGAATTTTTTCCTGTTTCATTATAATTTTTTGCATGTGTCCTTTTGACAATATTTACTTGACCTGACATGTGGACACTTGTAGTTGTTCGTTTTTTTGCCCCTGTGTTGACTTATAAAAAACATGATTGTGCATGCATGTACCTGTTTGTTTGTAAATTGCAATAGCTGTAATTCGTTTGAGTACGTACCTGCAAAGAGAATTAAAAAAAGCAAAAAAAGTTATTTATAAATAAATAAAGAGTGCAACATTGAGTATAACAAGTGGCAGAGTTACATATTCAAATTAAAATGTTTTAAAGTAAAATTATAAATTAAAGGCTTCAATTTAGGCTTCAAAATATATTATAAAATACTTGAGTTTAAAAATTAATGAATAAATATTTAAGAAGGCAAAATGTGCCATCTTGATCAAACCGTTAATGCTCCGTACTCTTGTGGAAAAAAGGTCACTTGAGAAAAATTTAATTAATTTGAAATTTACAGCAAAGTCAGCGCCCATAGATGTCATTAAGTTAAGTAAGGCCAAGTGGAGCGGCGTCAACGCTTTGTTCTCCTTCGACATCTAACCAACAAAACTCAGCAAAAGGTTACGTACATAAAGCTGGGTAATACTGCGTGCTCTGTTGAGCTGCAACCGGTTGATAGTAACCCGACAATTAATTTACCAGCTGTTAATCACACTGTTTAAGGGAGATATCATGGCAGATGCCACAAAACATGCTTCATATGCTAATTGAGTTTGTTGGCAGACATTGATTTTACTTGAAATTTGGTCTGATTCGCGCTGACTAGTTTTAATTGTGGTCTCCGCCGGGAGTACTTGTGCTGACTGGGTGGGATAGAAAGTGTAAAGAAGATTATCTCAACACTTTATCTAGAGGTTGCGGACACGAAAGTGTGCATTGTTTGAAGTCAACTACTACGTGTATGGGGTGCTGGTACAGTGACAGTACATCATGATACGTTAACTTTGACATTATTTAATATAAAACCATAAGAATTAGTTCATACGCCAAATATCTTGTAAATAAGGAAAATTTTATATGTTTATTAAAACAATTAAAAATACTATTGCATTTTCCAGCTATTCATTATTCTTCTACTCAAATCGGTGAAGGGAAAGGAAGACAAATAACATTTTCTTTGTATTTTATTTTTGTAATTAATGTTCTAGTCATTAGTCTGCCAAATGGAACAAACACAGCCAGCTATCCTCTTGTGAAACGGTGCGCCACTCTGTGGGGTGAAACTGTTGTGTAAATGTGACTAAATTTGTTGAAAAATTCTTGAATAATAAAAAACAATGAAAAAAATAATAAAAATAAATACAACAAGATACAACCACAGAAACCACGAGTGAATATAAACACCTGTCGGCAGAATGAAAATGGTTGGTTGGCAAAAGGCGCAAAATATTTTTAAATGCTTCAAGTGCTTTAAAGTAGATTTGAAGTGTTAAGCACTGGTTGTCTATTTAATACAAATAACTATTCGATTATAAATAAAATAAAATTTTAATTAAACATATTTCAATATCAATCCAAAAATTAAGTATATTTTCGCCTATAAAGAAATTAATATTATCAATTAAATTATTATTAAATTGTGTAATTGTATTTGTAAAATTTCAAATAAACAAATGAATGATATTTCTTCTACGTTAATATTACTTTGTTTGTGTTTGGGATTTTCAAGGGAATAATAATCCGCATTTGCCTGCCTGCTGAGATAAAAAAAATATCGACAGCACATTTCATTAGTTCATTCATCAGATGAAATCTTCTGTGTAAACAAAAAAAAAAACTCAATATTCTTGTGATTTTGTGGAAATTCTTTTCTTTTATTTGTCTTCTCAGGTATTGCAGCAATAACATTTTCATTGTGATTTAAATTGCGCAGTGAAAACTGAGAAAAAAAAATATTGAAATTCCACAAGAAAACAAATTCAAATGTAAAAAAGCACGCCTTTTTTTAAATATTTGCATATTTATGCCAACAATAAATTAGCAACAAAATTGGCCCACAAAAAGTTCAATTTGAATAACGAAAACTGGAAAATAATGAATAAAAGCAATTTGTTTGTTTAAATGTAAAAGTGAAAACAAAAAGAAAATAAACAGGAGATTTTATTTATTGTTTTATTTTTCTATTTCGTTGTTTTTTTTTTTTTTTTTTTGATATTTAAACAATGAAACAAGAAATACGAGTGGGAATAAAATTAGAAAAAAATTAATATTTTATATTACAAATGTCTAGTGTCTGCTCATAATGGTCATGAATGAATTTAATTTTTTGGAAAACTTTTCATAGAATTAAAGGAAACTGCTATGCAAAGATTCACAAATGCACGTTTTTCGAATTATGGACATCTGAATATTTCATATTTCTTCTTTCTTGAACCGGCACTCAGGTTATGACCCCTGCACATTGTGCGCGAACTACAAAATACGGGTTTGGGCAGAGAGGTTAGTGGGAGTAGAGTTTATGGACTTTCGATTTGATTTTTCCCCGCCTCAAAACTGATAGGAAAGATTTCCGTGGGTAGTTCATTCCAAATACGTGCTGTTCAACAGAAAAAATGCGCCATGTTTTTATGATTTCATCGGAAAGTGGGGTCAAACACAGGACTTTTTGGTTTTATAGTCAACGTGCTAAATACTTCAGACATGCACACCAGCAGCTTTGGAGGGATGAATATTTTATTTTGCCTACATATGTGAGTTTCCTTTCCAGTAATTGTTTTACTAAATGAAAAGAGGAAAAGAAATTGTCGCCTGTTATATTTGGCCTCTTAAGCCTTCCGCCGACTCCAAAACAACACACGTGTTGTACTTGGTTCTGTTCAAGCTTTGTATTTTTAGCTTTTCCAAGATATGGCCGTGTTTTACAAACGCAGCCAGATTTTGAATCTACCGACAACCAAAATTTCAAACCCTACAGCAAGTGCAACTACAACAACACAAGCAAGCAGAATGCATGAGATAGTGAAAAAATAAGAGCCAAACGGGTGGTCAGTTAAATAATCAATAGTTTATAATTATGATTATAATTTCCATTAAAGCATTCAATCAAATTATATACGAAAATAGGATTAAATTAATGTATGTATGTATGTAGTTTCAACCAAATGGTCTGCTAATGAAGAATTCCCGTATTTATTTAATCTAACAGCAGGGTTAAATCTGGTTTTAACTTTTGGTGTGAAAACACTATAAATTCAATATATTGGTTCTACACGGTGGGCCAAAAGTAATCACCCGCAGCATAAGTAATCATCCGGTCTTCTTTTGCCGGAATTTTTGTTTTAAGACAAATTTTGGCACTGCTTATGATAAGGGCTAAGTGACCGCCGCCAGAGGTGATGACCATACAATCAGATCCAAAGGTTTTTATTAAATAAAATTACAGCAAGAAGACATCGGGTGATTACTTATGCCCCGGTGATTACTTTCGGCCCACCGTATACTAAGTTCCGTAGGTGGTACATTTTTTGTCTTTATAGCAGTGATGTTCGCCACATACAACATTTGTTGAAAAATTTACACAGACAGTTATTATTCTCTTTTAAAAACACTCATTCAATCGTCGTTGAGCAAGCGATGAATACACATGCGGATGGTTAAAAAATTTATTAAGCATTGTTGTTGTTTCATGTTGGACGAAGCACAATAAACACAGGCGATTCAATTAGAATTGAATACGAAAAAAATTAAAAAATAATAAAAGTTCACGAAATGAAATGTGAAAAGTATTTTATGGTAAACGATGCTTTTCAAAACATTCAATGCCTTTTATGTTACAAAACATTAAAAGCGGGTAATGAACACGTTTCAATCAGAGCTAATAATACTTAGATTTGAGGTAAACGATTTCGATAAAATTAGAACTCTAGAGTTTTGGAGAAATTTAGATGTTGCGATATGTCCCCAGCTCAAAAAAATGTATTTAAAATATTTATAAATTTTTTCCACTACTTATGCGAACAAATATTTTCAGACATGAAAAACGTTTGTTCCAAGCAGCGAAATAAAATGACCTCGTTGAATTTAAAAAATATTTTACTAATTCGCAATTGCCATGCAAGTATTAACATGGAATGTTTAATTTAAAATTTTCAAAGCGATTTTAAAAATTATAATGAGGAATGACAGATGGTTAAACTTTTTAGTCTAATATTTAAGACCAAAAAAACTGTTTTATATGAATTTATTTTTGTTTTTTTCCCCCCAAATAATTGTTCTAAAATTATTTATTGAAATTGATAACTGCTATTTATCTTTTTCTTAAAATTTTAATTACATTCATTTAATAAGTTGTATATATCTGGCATTTTCTTTTCTTTTTATTTGAAACGTTTGACATTATGTTTGCTGGGCAAATTCTCTCACCAATACATCTTCATTTTATTTTTGAACACCACTGCATTATAGTGTTGTACTGCCTTTCTCACGTTGTCACGATAAAAAAAACAATATTTTAAATATTTGATTTTGTTTTGAATATAATTAAGAGACCGAGCGATATCGTGCGACATCGTGTGCCAGACAGTTAGTTTCTCATGAAATCTCATTTAATAATTTTTTACTTTGTAGTTCTTTTTTTAAGTCTGTTGATTTTTTTTTGTTTTTAATTTTTAATTTTTATTTAACAAATTTTTCTTTTCGAACGTTTTTTATATTTTATTACAAATTACCGACAAAGCGCCCGACATTTAAAGTTGCCTTTCGCTAAACTGAACGATAAAGTGACCTTTAAATTGTTTTCATTGTTAAAACTGTTCGATAAAAGAAATGTTTGAATTTTCTTTTTTAATTGTGGCAATACTACAGTGTAGACCGACTAAATGTACTAAACTTACTTTCGATGTTATTAACAATTTAGCCGCCTTTAAATGTTTAAAATAAAAACGCAATGCAAATAAACATCGAAACATTTCCAATGGGATCACACTAAAACAACTGTATAAACACTCAAGTACACAGGGCGGTGCTAGAAGTGTTACAAATGTTAAGTTACCGGTATATTCAGGTATGTCACAGAAACCGAAGTTGTACAAAAGTGAAAATGAATGTGTTTTTGCATTCTCCAGAAAACGCAAAAATTTTCGTTTTTAATTCGCTGGAAAATTATAAAGTGGAATTGGCACTTTGAGGGCACTTAAGGTACGCGTTGCAAAAATATTTCAAATGATAAGAATGCTGTTGTTTCTTAATATCTGTCTTAAAAAATATGCAATACCAGTTTCAATAGCGAATTTTATATTTTTTTCCAGCTTTCAACATCAAGAAGAAAAAGTGCGAATATAACGAAAAGAAAAGTAAAAAGAGAATTGCAGTTTTTTCTTATTTTCTGTCAAAAATGCAACTATTGAACCACCAAGTATTAACATAATTATTATTTATTAGTCTCACTTCTATTTTTATTTTGACCTTTATTAAAATTTTTTAATTATATTTATTTTTGAGCGATGGTCTTTTTTATGAAAAGTTTTTCAATTATTATTTATTTCTCAATATAAAAAAAAAAAAAAAAAAAAAAAAATTATTTCATTTCCTTTCAAAAATAATTTTTTCTTTTCCTTATTTTAAAAAAATATTTTTGTTAATACAAATTATTATTTCCTGACGATGCTACCTATTTGGTAGCGAAATATTGAGAAATAAATAATTATTAAAAAACTTTTCATAAGAAAGACCATCGCTCAAAAATAAATATAATTAAAAAATATTATTTATAATATTATTTATTTATTTTTTTTTTCTTATTTTGATTATTTATTTATTATTTTTGTTGGCCAACATTCCTGAGTATTTGCAGACTGACCAGGGAAGATCCTGCCATGTCAAAATAAGAATAGATTTTAATATACATTAGCTAAATTTTTAATGATTGCGGTAGAATTTAAATTTTAAACCTTCAACTTTCAAACTGTATAGTTAAAGTGGTAATAATTCAGGCAACATAATTTACCATTCTTATAATATTTTTTTAATTTTGTAACACTTTTATTTGGTAACACATACTTCGAGCGCCCACCCCTGTAAACAGAAATAATTTTTATTTTTATTTATAATTTTTCTAGCAATTGCTATAACTTTGTTAAAGGCACATATCCAAAGTATATATTTGGTATTTTTTTTTTATTTATTTGTTTAAGACCACATACACCAAAAGTTCATAAAATTTATATTTTATATGTTTCGCTTGGCATTT
Organism: Dexiosoma caninum; assembly: GCA_963924685.1. NCBI lineage: Eukaryota > Metazoa > Arthropoda > Insecta > Diptera > Tachinidae > Dexiosoma > Dexiosoma caninum. The sequence continues at coordinate 86,442,034 of OZ004728.1, read as the reverse complement.
ATTTGGCTTCGATGGAATGGAATTGTAGAACTTTTCGTCAGCAATTTATTTTGTATGAACTTGTTATTGATGCATAAGATACCGCCAGTTCTGTTTCTTTTTAAGTATTTGGGAAGAATTTTTCATTCAATTGTAAATAAACGAGGGGCTTTTGGAAATTCACTTTCTAAATAATATAGTTTCAGCAGACTGTTATTTGTCACACAACAGTCTTTGAGCTTGATTTGCAGTGAATAATATGAATATAGAACATAACGAGCCATTACCACCAAAATTCTTTTTTTTATACATAAAAATTGTTTTCCTATGAAAATTGTTTTTTTTTTCGCTTATGGTTATTGGTGGTTATAGTTTGATTTGTATGTAATTGTTATGAAATTGCATGCGGCTAAAATCCTTTGAATGAGTGAAAAAGTGTAGTTTTTTATTGTATGTACATTAGGGTGGGTCAATTTGTTCGGGTGAGAAAAATCGTGACAGGCGTACAGCAAAATCGAAAACTACACAAAATTCTAAGAAAAGCCAAACATTAAAATAAACATTAAAGAGCCATTCCAATAGTTTCAAATTAGCGGGACCAAATGACATCGATTTTTTCAATTTATTGAAAGTTTTTCTCGGAACCTCGAAGACAATTTAAATTATGGCGAAATTCAAATTGAAGAGTTTCAAATTATCAACAGTCAATTGTGTTTCTTTAAAGTAAATTTCATGGAAATGTGAAATTTCATAAGCAAGTCATGAGAACGAAAACTTGGAAAAAAAAAGTCAGTTTAAAAACTTTAAAATTGCTTTTGGGTGAGTAAAATAAGTTTCTTCGTGAGCACACTGAACGCGTGCCAATATATCCTCACTTGAGTATGACATTTTCTTTCAATACGAATTAGTTTTTGTAATTTCCTTTAATACGAAAACCACCCACGTATAAAATATTAAAAATTTAACAAAAAAAAAAATAAATTAAATAAATTTAATTTTTTTTTTTTTTTTTTTTTTTTGAACAAATTTAAAAAAAAAAAATTTAAACAAAAATGTTTTCTTTTGTGTGGTGTTTCATTGGTTTTCCTGGTTTTTTTGTGCCTTTAACAATAAAAAAATTTATTTCATTTATTTTGTCTTGTTTAGCAATTTTATTTTGCTTGAAAACGAACTCGTTTCCTTAATTGATAGAAATAATTTTTTTTCATTTTTCAATTCAATTTTCTGAAAAGAGAAGAAAAAAAATTCGTTTACCAAACAAAAAGAGCCCTAATGGCCAAAAAGACGGAAAAAAAAATTTGTAAAGAGTCTTGAACTTTTAGCACTTTTTAAATCACAAGAGCACTTGAATACACAGCCAAATACATGCAATCACTCTCTTTCACTTGCTGACACAAAAAAAAAAATATTACGAAAAAATAGAAGAAACAAATGTCACAAAAAGAAAGCACAGGACATTTGTTAACAGCATTTACACAGCATTGAAGAAGCATTATATTTTCAAGTAAGAAATTGAGCCCTGCACAAAAATGTTACTTGGCACAGCGTCAGCCCACCCACCATATCTTAGGGAGATAGTTGAGTACGGACAAAGTGAGTCAAAGTCTTTAAGAGTCGTAGTAACTTTTGATTACTACGTTAACGAAAGCGAGGGGGATAAAATACAGAAAAATCACCAAGTAAAACATCGTGGTTTTAAAAGGAAGAAGAACCATGTACCATATACTCCGACGATGCTGCAAAAAGCATTTTATATATTTGGAAGAATTCCTCAGTGTGATAAATAAAAATGGAGTAGCTTTAAATGCTGGTTCTTTATTGTCTTCCTAAAATATTGCCTGCATTGTAAAGCTGTCGCCGCAAAATTCTTTGAGTTTGATGATGCAAGAAGAGAGATGACTTTGTTTAGACATTTTCTGGATTGAATAAAGTTAATTTTTAAAAAGGCAACAATTTTTATACATTTGTGCTCTCTTCCTTGAAGTTGCTGAAATTTTAAATGGTATATGAAAATAAATAAGTGCTCCCCTGAATCTATCGTTATAATAAAACTATTTTATTATTTGCCACGTTTTTTCTGCAACAAAAGAAAGGCAAAATTGATTTATGCAGGTGTCAACTTTGCTGCAATTGCTTAAGAGAATTAATAAAAAAAAAATTGGAATTCTTAAGGCACTTGACCTTACAAATATTAGCAATAAGATGTGGTAATAATAATTTAGCTTCTCTCCTAAGCATAGCTGACAATCGATGCACAGTGGTTTGAAACATAGGTAAACTGGGGATTAATTCAGGGAAGCCTATTATTATTGATGTTTATATATTATTGGAATAAGTATCCATTATTTAGTAAAAAAAAATGGTTTTTGAAAAAAAATTTATAGAAAATATTTTTTTATTTAAAAAAGAAGAGAAAAACCTTCTTCTTCATCATCATCAACATTGTCGCCTTCTTCGGGTAGAATTAATAATTCCAATGCTAACTGTGGTATTTTGTGTGTATTTTTTTTGTTTTAATAGTTTTACTCATTCTGGTAATGAATGGATCTGAAGTAAGCAGAAATCTATTAAATATGTCTTCATTAGTTTTTTCCCGGCTGCATTTACGAGCAAAGTATTCCCTATAGTTTTTCAAATCTTTGTTTCTAGCCTCTTGTTCTTCCTCTGAAAGCTCACCAATCGGCAAAAGGGCATTGGATATTATTTCCGGTCCATGAATTAAAATTTTATGATGGGTAGTTGACATTTTATACCATGGATATTTTTTAACAAAATGCCTGGCAGTATTGTGAGCAAAGTCTCTAAACTTTTCACCATTTACCTAGTGGCCACATGACACGACAATAAGTATTATGTGCTTTCTGTTAATTAACTCTAGATCAAGTTTTGTTATTTCTGAGGAAACTTCTACATTCTTAAAAAACCTTCTCGCAGTATTTCCATCATTTTTGTTGCCAAAGCCTGGTTTTGGTTGGTCAACGTTCAATCCAGTTCTTTTTCTGACACAATCAATACTAATAAATACAAATTAATATGACAATACCGAACCATACTCGTATATTCATATGTTTCTGACCAAATGTTTTATATAAGGTACAATAATCAATAAGAATATAAAGAGATGGAAACGTGACGCGATTTATACAGTGTTCGTGAGTAACATAATATTTTATCGCAACATTCATATATATTAACGTAAGTTCATGACAAATTTGTGCGTTAGTAGTATTTTCAGAATTGGTATATTTTGTTAGTATTTAATATATTTGTATTTAAGCTTTAATTTTGTATGAACATTAAGTGTTTCGGTGATAATTCCGTGCACTTTTTCGTAAGTGAGCGTGAGACAAAACTAAATTAAATTAATTTTGAATTTTTTAATAAAAAAAAAAAATTTTTAATAAAAAAAAAATTATTCTTAATACTTTTTTTTAACCTTTTTTATTATTTTAACAATCTATTTTTTTAAGCTTTAAGGTTTTTTCTTCCTGAAGATGTTAACCGAAGGTTAACGAAATATCGAAAATAAATATAAAAATAATAAATAAAAAGAGAGAATAAATAAAAAGAGAAAAAACCTTAAAGCTTAAAAAAATAGATTGTTAAAAAAAAATTATTTTAAATTAAAAAAAAAAAAATAATGAATTAAAAATAAAAAAAAATTAATGAAAAGCAATTATAATTTCCTATTATTCCTGATGATGTCAACAAGCTGTTAATAAAATATCGAATAATAAATCATTAAAAATTAAATTAATTTTGAATTTTTTAATAAAAAAAAAATTTTAATTATATTATTAATTGACCTTTTTTATTATATTTTTTGCAATATATTTATTAAGCTTGAGGTCTTTTTCTTTTATTTTATTTGGTTTTTATTATTCGATATTTCGTTAACAGCTTGTTAACATCATCAGGAATAATTAACAATGATGATGTTAACAAGCTGTTAACGAAATATCGAATAATAAAAACCAAATAAAATAAAAGAAAAAGACCTCAAGCTTAATAAATATATTGCAAAAAAAAAAAAATAAAAAAAAAATTTTTAATAAAAAAAAAATTATTTTAAATTAAAAAAAAAAAATATTCAATTAAAAACAAGAAAAAAAAATAATGAAAAACAATTATAATTTCCTATTATTCCTGATGATGTCAACAAGCTGTTAACGAAATATCGAATAATAAAACAAAATAAAATAAAAATAAAAAAAAAAAGACCTCAAGCTTAATAAATATATTTCAAAATATATAATAAAAAAAGGTCAATTAATAATATAATTAGCATCAATTAATTTTTAATTAAAAAACTTGCAATTTTATTCCTTTTGCATCGTGTTATAATTTCACTTTCTTGAGACAACAATGAAATCAAGTAAAATAACCGAGTGTTCCATTAAAATATCTTTGGATTTTGTGACCAAAGATCATAAGTCGAGATAAGAAAATTTCCTATTATTTTAATAGTAAAGGAAACATCACAAGACGCTTTATTTACCGCCTTTCTATGAATTTTATTTTCTGAGACATCACACAATCAATCAATCAAGATATCTGGGCCCAAATTGCGACATCCGATATCGAACGAAATTTCTATACATTTAATAAAATATTGTTTGAAATTTCGATTCGAATCGAAACGCGTAATTTGGCCCCTGGACTTGTTGTTCTTTTAATTTGAAAACTTGATTTTAGTACGTAAAATTACAGAAAAGTGAGCTTAGTTATACTAAATTTATAAATATTTTTTAACAAACAAAAAAACAATAACGAAAAAAAGATTTTGCGTTCTATTGAAAAATTTTGCATTTATTGCATTTATCTTGATATTATTTTTTTTCTGAGCAAAAACTTACTTGGGTAATTTGTTTAATTTTAAATTTTTTTCTAAAAAAAATTAACAAAATAATCAATTATTTTTTTGCTTATGGGCATTGCTCTGTACAAAAGAATGTCATCGTGCTTGCCAAAGTCATTTATTCTGAACTTTAAGTTTCTCTATACTGTTTCTCTATAATGTGAAGCAAATGAAAATTTTAACTTTAATACTTTTAGTTTCGCAATGCTTTTCCCTTGCGCTTTGCCTACAATCCAACCTTTGTTAATTTCAACTCCTTTTTCTTGGACCCATTACATTTCCCATAATCCAAGAACGACATGCATTGATTTTCCGTGCAGTAACTTTATCCCAAATACGATTATTTGTAACATCATTGAGGACATAAAATTTCTTTAGAATACGTTTCATCTGTTACAATGAACAAGTGCATTTTTTAAAATTTTGTTTTCTTATATTTTTTTTTTACAACTATTTTCAGTAATAGAAACCAAAGAGAGTCAAAGAGACTCTTGACCTTTTAGCACACAGTAAACAAGAAGAACTTTAACACTGTGCTGTCCTTTCACAGAACAAACCATAAATTGCAATTTTTGACCTCAAACATACAACACATGAATACAAGAATATGCAGCAGCTTGAATTGATAACAAGATAAAAAAAATGCAATAAAACAAAATAACAACCAGGGAACATTAGAATAGAGAACCAAAGAAATGCCACAAAATGGCACATTGAAGTGACATTAACTGGTAAATTTTTATATACGATAATGGAAATAACGATGTCCTATAGTGTGATTTTATGCAATTTTGACTCCTTTAATTCAGTGTAGACATGTTTCTGTGCTGTAACTTGTTAAAAAAAAGATTTTATGAAAGTGTAATATTTCCATCCTTTAATTTCTTAATTTTATTTGTTTGAAAAATATAAAAAGGTTAAAAATAAGAATAAAAACTATAAAAATAAAAAATATTTTAAACTCGATTAAACGGTTAATAAAACTTTTTTTTTTCCTGTAATATTCACATCATATTAATTTAATGGCATTTCAGCATCATTTCATTTCAGCATTTTCGTAATTCGATTAATTAAATTTCTTCGCCTTAATTCACCGAAAGATTGTGCTCTTTGAGTACGCAACTGTTTCCATATTGTCATCCAATGTATCTTTTTCCGGATGCCTGTAACGTGATTTTGTCTTCGGCTGAGCTCACTCAGTCGTATTCAGGGTCTAATTACGGGCCCACGAGCATTAAGTACAAATAATAAAATTTATTCCACTCTTAACTAGAGTTTACAAAGATGAAACTTTATTAAATAGATCAATTACAATGAATCGTCAGCTTTTCCTTTATTATCTATATTGGTGATTTTCAGAGCCTCTGGAACTAGTGAGGGTACGATTATCGGCTGTGTTCGGCGATCTGCTCGTATTCGCATGTGTATATATCGTTTGTATTCGGGTGGCTCGGGAACTGGTCAGGTGTATAATAATCACCCGTGTTCACGGCTCTTGGTCGTATTCGGATACGTAGATATCGGTTGTGTTTGTCATACTGTGTTTATTTGTTCGTTAAATTCGCGCTTATAATTATTTATTTCTAGTGGAACAGCAGGCCAGAAAGCAGCTGCATAGGAAAAGTCGGCCCGAAACTCGTTGCGTAGGAACAACCGGCCCGAAAGTGTCTGCGTAATATTTATTAAGCTGAGTATCATTACTTATTGCCACTCTAGAGTACTTCGGTATTGTTGGTTCTCGGGTTTACTTCATGGAGATACCTCTAGGTTTTACTGGTCGGTTTTACTTTGTTGGTTTCACTTCGTGGTCGTACTTCACGACGATTGCACTTATCAGTTTTACTTGTTAATCGCACTTCTTCACCCCACCTCATCATCATCATATCCAATTCAATACATGAATCGTATGAGAAGTTTATAAAATATTGCAATAATGTAAGAGTACATTATAATATAGTTGAGTTTTCAAACTCCCGGAGAAGTGAAATTTATTTATTTTTTATTTTGGAGCAGTGCTCAGGGGAAATCCCCTACTTATGCAATGCAATGCATTGTACTGGAACTAGCTATAGAGAGGGATTTAGTGTAGAGAATAGATAGCCGGGGTGAAAGTGCTAGGACGATCGGGTTTAATTTTTGTACAACACTGTGTTAACCATGAAGCAAAATTGCCGCGTCTCTGGTGTTAATTTTGCCGCATTATTGTTGAGCTAAGGGAGCCATTTGATTTATTATTTTACTTCCGACGTCAAATACCAGCGAAGGAGAGTGCTGTAGCACAGAAAACTCAGACAAAACTATTCTTTAACTTCTTTAACTTGACCGGAATGAGAATCAAACACGGGTCCTTCTTTTTGCAGAGCGAACATGCTAACTACTTGATACAGCACCCTCATCAAAATTGGTACATCATATCATCGTTGCGCTTTATTTCTATAGAATGACATGACATAAAACTACTGAAATTTGCTGTCAGTTTTGTATTGCAGGAAATAATAATAAATTTTTATGAGAACTGACATGTCTATTTATTATAGAATCACTACAAGTTTTCAGATTTTAACAATTAAAATTCTTTAGATGTGAAGCTAATAATTTCCAGAAATATCAAAAAATTATACTCCATCTCGCGGTTTGGTCTAATTTTCCAAAGATACACCCACTTCACATAACTTTCAACTGAACCGGCGAATGAGAAAAGTACAGATCCACAAACATTTTCAGGCATTAATTGATTATCCTTGAGGCTAAACTATAATGTCAGGGATCATTTACAGATGTTTTTCTAGCTAAAAAAAAAAACATAAAAAATATCTAACAGACATTCGAAAATTTTTTCTTTTGCTTATAAATCATCCATTCATTTCCACACTCCAATAAAAAGAGAGAGAAAAAACTAAAAATCTAGTTGAAGACTAAAGAAAATTTATTGCTGTCTCAAGAGTGCAGTAAACGTAAAACGGCTGATCCCAAATGACCATGTACATAAAACAAACTCAATGATGGCCACACAATAATTTTATTTCATGGTCATATGGCGGGCAGACGAACTAAATCCTAAAGAACTGTTGCGAAAATTTTTTATAACTGATGAAATTACAATAGTCTTTAAATTCCGTTTCTCGATAAATTCCATTGGCGATAATGTGGCCTATCGAGATAAGAATGATTTCGCTAGTGACAATATCGCATAGTTTCATTAGTTACATTGGCTCTTGGTCACTCCAACCATGATTTACGCGACATTTCTTCGATTTGACGTGCAATTAACATGCTGAGCCATGGAGGCATGTTCCAAAAAACGTTTCAAGCAATCAAATTTTTCTTCATAAATTGAAATAATTCTTCAGTTTTAAAAACTCTTAAACCAAAATATTCACACTCTTATTATTATTGTGTTTTACTTGACGTATTGCCGGTTGCTTAAACAACTGATCAAATAAGACGAGCTTGCAAATTAAGAATAAATTAAAAAATGGAAGAGAATGAAATTATTAAACTGTTGCGATATTATTTGGTAACACATAATCGATGCAGTAATAAATAATTGTTTTACTTTTACTCCCTGCAAAAGAAGCCATTTTTTTCACTTACAACAACAAACAAATAAAAAGAAATTTAATTAAAAGCCACAATAAAAGCTGCATGAACACAGCCGTTGAACAAATTAAACAATGTTTTCGAACGTGTTTTGGAGCTAAACATGTTTAAACATGTATGGAAAAACACATGAAATTAAATCGAATTTACAAAGGACACTACGAAACTGAATAGTTAAATAAAAACTTTTCGGCCACCCTAAAATTCCGAGTTAAGAGGGTTCAGAAGCCATAAAACTAAATTTAATTAAAAAGTAATTAAATTCGTTGTACTATTTTCATACTTCCACGGAAGCAACAAAACTCCCTAAAGGGAGCATCATCAGAATAATTTTTTTGACATTCTGAACACTGGTTCTGATTCAGTGAATGGGCACTACTGCGGGATCGCAATATTAAAATCTCCTTCACTTCTTTAAAAGTTATTTTTTTGCTGGATTGTTATTGTGATTATTCTTTAAGACAAAATTTAAATTATAAGACCGAGAAGCTTGCTTTTTCCGGCCCTGTCGAAAAGCAGGCTTAGAGTACAGGGAGCTTATGACTTTGCAGACCTTGGCAGTATAGCGGACATAATCCCGAATAAAATCTTACTTTTGAATATTTTTTTTTTTTTTATCTGGGACCAGCACTCAGGAGATGACTCCTACACATGCGAAGCATTGTGCTGGAACTATAGGAGAGGGATAGTAGGAGAAACGACAGGAGGTGAAGCTTAATTAATTAGTTTTGCAGCTCTGCTTTCGCACGTTCTTTGTTTATACTCGTAGCAGTGCTGAAACTTCGGTTCAGTAGCCATTTTTATTATTAATTTTTTTTTTTTTTTAGAAATACATTTATTAAGCTTGAAGTCTTTTTTTATTTTATTTTTTTATTATTCGATATTTCGTTAACAGCTTGTTAACATCATCATTTTTATTATTGTTTTACTTCGCCGGTGCTACACAATACCGACGAAGGAGGGCGTTCTGATGCGATTGTGGATTGCTATCAGCTGAAGCCGGTATTGTTCAGTGGCCAGTGACTATGCCTTCGCCACTGAAACCTTCCGACAACAACTGACACACAGAGACACACTAATGCACATCAGGAAAATGCGAGATGTTTATTTTTATTTAAAAATTTTAGTCTGAAACTGGGGTTGAACCCAAGTCTGTTTTGGATTCCTAGTCAACGTGGCGACTACCATCCATCGTGCCATCGTCACCCTCGCCGCTCTCTTGGAACCGGAGCTGACGACTACAATTCACGTTCTTTTTTTCTTTGTTTTTTTTTTGTTTTTTCGCTTCATGAGCCAAAAATTCGTAATCGAGGAGGAACACTAGTGGCCAAAACCAAGTTTAGACAGTGGTGGCAAGACCAGTTTTATAATTCGGTTAAGCCTATAAATAAAGAAATTCAAAAGTAGCAAAATTAGATGAATTCGAAAAGGTTGCACAAAAAGTCACTGGTCCCAATATTAAATAGGAAATCGAAAGAATTCGTCTAAGAATTTGTGATACAATAAAAACTGGTCAACTTGGCTGCCTCAGTCACATATACACACGCACTCTTGCGACAATTTCTGCAACATTTTGGCTAAAATGACAAACAGCTAAACTGATGACGATGTGGAAGATAAATATATTGAAACATGGCAAAAGAATGTATCAAGTGGTTTTTAACTTAAAAAATCTGCAGTCGAAAGGAAAGCAAAAATATTTATATGCCACATAGGCCACCATCCAGTAGCAGCAGAAGGAATTGTTTTGTCAGCAAAATTTTACACAACAAAAAGTTGAGACAAAATGAACATGTTCGTTTCCTTTTTTTGCATCACAATTATTTGTCATGTTGGCACATTAAAATTCAAGCCTGAGATAAACTTCAAGAGTTTTCATAAACAACAAGGATAACAAAGGAAAGAATAACGAAATTTTTGCAATTTTTTTTTTTTTTTTCTTGAGGAAAAACTTGGGTGGGAAAATTAAAAATGCGCTTCTATAAAACGAAATAAGAAAAGTTTTTCTCTACTATTTCTTTTCCAAAATAAGTACAACATGACACCAACAAAGAAACTTTATTTTCTAATATTTTGATGACACGGGGGAATAAACCTGCTTTGTGCATCGAATATGAGAGGTGAAAGTAAAATTTTGCGAAATAAAGCCAAGTGCAATAATTAAATTTAAAACTGTTTTTTATTGAAATTTCCAAAGCATTTTGCACAGTTAGAATTTCGCACCATCTCGCTTGAAAAGGAGAGAAATCCTCGCCAGCAGCAGCCGAATATATATTTTCGCCTAAAAAACTGTAAATAATTCATGAAGCTCAGATGTAAGAAACGTTACATGTGTTTTCAAAGCCCGTAACAGAAATTTTGCATTTTATACCGCATCCTATGACTCCTTCAGAGTTAACAGTAATTTTTTTGTGTTTTTAAGTCAACCGTAATTCTGTAATACACACTCACAATAATGAAAAATTGCAGCTTTGTTTTCGACAAAAACTGTACAAAAGGCAATTTACCTTTTATTGCAATACAATACAATTCTAGATCCTTTAGAAAACTTCTTGAACTGAAAATATACGAGTAATTTATGTTTTAAATTCTACAACTTCTTCATTGATCAAATACTGAGTAAGTGGACAAACAATAGAACTACAAATGTCTTTTCAATTTGTATCATTTCAATGCTGGCACACTCTGATATACAATTGCACACGGTGATGACGACCCTCTATAAACACCAGCTGACAACAAGTGAAACTTAAAATAAACAACAATTTTAGCTAACAGCTTTCAACTTCATAACTTTTAAGTTGTTTGAATATCTATATTGACCATTGTCGTTTAACTACGAGTAGTTTTCATTTTTGGAATCAACATTGTTTGCCTGCCTTAGCACAATTCGGACCAACAAACTACAAAGACTTTTACTATTATTTTTATTTTTGCTAAGGTAAACTGCAAAAATATTATACATATATTTGCTTTAAACTTGAACCACATGTCAGCTTTTAACTTTTAACGTAACCCAGTTTCAAACGTATGCAGTGTAAATACAGTACAAATACGTGCACATTTACATGAATGGATATGGATTTTTTTAAAGAGATTTTATGGCCGGCACAGTTAGAAATTAAAACTATTCATATTTGCCAGACATTAAACTGATATTATTTAAAATTAAATTCCCTTTCCAAGATAAGTGATAGGGAAGGTCGCCTAGACGAGGTATGTATGGCTACTTTTTTCTTATGTTATAAAAAAATTAAATACTTGAAGTGAATATGAGTCAGCAGCAAAATTTTTTCTAGGAAATAGTATTATTTTTTCTTGGACTATTGCACAGGTAACGTACTGTACGTATGCAGTTCTTTGCACCGGAGTGTGGCGAGGACTGAAGTAGCATGCACGTTGCCTACCAAACCAAAAAAGGTCCTGGGTTCGACTCCAGTTTCAGACTAAATCATATAAACATTTCGCAATTGTTCTGATGTGTATTATTAGTGTGTCTTTCTGTCAGTTTTTGTCGGAAGGTTCCGGTGTAGAAGGCATAGTTACTGAGTGCGCTCCTTCGTCGGTATTTACTGAACTGTTTAGTAAAAACAAAGCTTGAAAATTTAATACGTCTACTTGTCATCAGAGGCGCTGCAATAGTGCTATCAAAAAACATGCAAAATCAGAATTGGAAGATAGTGAAACTTCACCTCCTGTCATCTCTCTCACTACACCTTTTCTCGAGTTTCAGCGAAATGCTTCACATGTGTAGGGGTCATCTCCTAAGTGCTGATCCATGATAAAGAAAGGGGTTTTGAGCGGAGTAGTGTTTGTGAACATTAGGCTTGAACTTTCCAACAACATAATTGGCGGGGAAGACTTCAACGGGTTGTCGATTCCACAAACGGACAATTTGGTTAAAAGAAACACATTTTCTCTGCAATGAGGGTGACGATGGTCGAAATAGTCTGCACGTTGACTACAAAACGATAAATTTTCCAGGGTTCAACCGCAGTTTCAGACTCATGTAAACATCTCGCATTTTTTATGATGTGCATTTGTGTGTCTTTGTTTCAGTTGTTGTGAGAAGGTTTCAGTGGTGAAGGCATAGTCACTGATCACTGGTCACTGGTCACTGAACCGTAAGGGCTTCAGCTGTATCGAATCCACAGTTACATCAGAACGCCCTCCTTCGTCGGTACTGTGCAGCACCGGCGCAGTAAAATAATTTCAAAAAAAAAATATCTACTAAAGCCGAAGCTTCAAAATTTAATACGTCTCCTTGACATCAGAGACGCATCAATACTGCTTTAAAAACAAAGAACGTATAAAAAGCAGAGTTGTAAGATATTAAAGGTTCGCCTTCTGTCATTTCTCCTACTATTCTTTTCCTCTAGTTCCAGTACAATGCACCGCATATGTAGGGGTCAGCTCCTGAGTGCTGGTTCTAGATAAAAAAAAAATGCATAATACGATTTGCGGGTAAATCGACAGCAAATAGATGTGCTCTCCGAGTTTCGGGAACAAGTTTCCTAATATCATTAGAGCACTTACCGTTGAGGTAGCGATAATACAGCGAGACACATCCTACATTGCGGACAACATTTTTAAGGTGGTAATATTTGACTAGCGGCTTTGTTTCGCATACATGTCCTAATACCTGCGTGTAATTTCGATTGCGTTAGTTCCATACAAACTTACATGCACAATACAAGGACTCAATTTTGTTCCGATTAGTTTGCATTTAGCAGCGAACTGCTCTTTTAAGGCCCGTTCAGACTATTATACAAATATTAAGACATTCATCACATTTTACGATACAGAAATCTAAATACATTTATTGCGACTGTCAAAAAATCTAACGTAAACTGACATTTTGTATTCACACCATCACACTTGAAATAGAGAGAAAATACAAAAAAAAACAGAAGTTGAGAAAACAATTTTTAATAAACAAAAGTGTTTTAAAATTAAAAAAAAAAAAGGAAAAGTCATGTTATTTCAAAAAAGAAATAAATGTAAATTTGTGGGACTTTTGATGGCTTTAGCTATAATAAAGAAACACAAACATAATGAATTGTACGTTCGACGAAGTAGAAAACGGTATTGGAGCCGTGAATGGCTTCTACGGCGGTATTCGGGAAGAGATTTAACTCATATTGCAACCAAGGAATTACGACTAGAGGACCCAAAAAGTTTTGAAAATTTTTGCAGGCTTTCTAAACATTCCTTCCAGGAATTGTTAAATGTTGTTGGCCAAAGTATATCAAAACAAAACACAGTGCTAAGAGAATCCGTTTCAGCTACAACACGGTATAATTTCTTAAAATAATTGTGTAATAACATCATGTTAATTCTCTGTTTTCTTTTTCCACTCAGTCTGCATATTGAATTATTATTATTGGCTAACGGCGGCAGGTTTTTTTACGTAGACGGCAAACGTGCCGGCTCTTGAAAATATGCAGCAGTTAAAATATTCGATTTAGATAAAGGAAATAAATCAAATGAATAATATTAAAAAAGCTTTTAAGACGAAATATATTTCTATGCGATTAACATTTTAAAAATGTTGGGCCTTTATATGAAGAAAAAAATAACAAAAAAATGGATGGTACGCCACCGGAGGCGGACACAGTTGGCTTGTGAATTTTAATCAGATGAAAAGTATTATCGTTTAGAAAATTTTCAAAAAATTAGAATGTATTATGGGATGTCAATTTTTTATCGTAATACATACTTGTGGTTTTCATAACATTTTGCGTTCACACTATCGCACTTGCACGTATTATTTGAATTTTTGACAAGTATTATTACAAAGTATAATAGTCTGAACGGGCCTTTAGCGTTAACAAATGAAAACATTTCTTGATCATCATACGTTACTCATACTGCCATTAACTTGACCACTAAATGCAGCTTTACAATTCGAAGCCAATATGTGTCCTTTTGTTTATTACAACCACAACCATGTTTTTTCGGTAACACATATTTTTGCATTTACAACAGTTTCCTTTGGAACCGTCTTCTAATCTGTATAATTTTTTCTTTTTTGTTCCTTTTGTTTCGCTTCGTTGTAAATCTGCATTTGTGGAACCTAAAGTAGCAACATTTTCTCCCTACTCTTAGCGTTTATTATTTTTATATTTTTTAAATTTAAATAGCAGCATTAGAAATATGTGTGTGTGTGTGTGTGTGTGTGTTGTATGAACATGTGTTTATTTGCTGTGTCCCTTTGTATGTGCTTCTACAAGTTAACTTTTTCTTTTCGTTTTTCTTGTACGATAAAAATATTATCACAGCACATCATTGGATGAACGAACCCATATGTATGTACATGCGTGTATGTACGTTTTTTATTCAAAAGCATGTGCCACCATGTGCGTGCTTGTGTTTGAATATTTATTTGCATGTTTGTATTGTGAGGATTTAAATGCAATGTTAACTTGAGTCTCCAAGGTTATGACCTTCTTTCTCTTAAAGCCAAATAAATAAAACGTATGAACGAGAACGTATGTACAAGGAATAAAAACACACACACACACACACAAAGAAATTTTTTCAAATAAATAAATAGTGCCATCACGATACGAATATCATGGCCAACAGCATCCCCGCCACGCCTCACATTGTGCTATCAAACACTCATCTTTACATTTCCAAAGAAATTCTTTAATTTAATAACGATTTTTTGTTTGAATGCGGCATTCTTAAAGGAAAATTTTCGCTCAGAAAAATTATTTATTTTTATATTTTGTGAAAAAATATTCTGTACAATGCGCAACATGAAATTTGCTTCCCCGGGTAGATGCGGTGGGAGCAGCACAAATAAATAAAAAAGTAATAAAACACATAAAATTAAATTAAAATCAAATAATATAAAAATTAAACAAAACAATATAAAAACTAATAAGGAAAAATAAAATGTTTATGTATGCAAGTCGCATAAAATGCAAAATTAAATCAAATAAAAATATATATAAACCGAAATAAATGAAGAAATAAAATCAAATCTATAATACAGGGTAGCACAAAAGAAGCTATATGGTTTGAATTCTTTATAACTTTTTTAATTATTATTTTTTCTTTGTTTTTTTCAGCATTTTGTGCAGAAGACTTGGGGAATTAATTATGAAACATTCGAAATGAAATCATGGCCATTACACCCGAAATTTTGCGAAAAGTTATGGAAAATATGCTAAAAAGAGCACGTATGTGCGAAGCAAAAAATAGAATAGAATAGAAAAATAGAAAAAATAGATATCAATTTGTAAAAGTTTTTGCAAAAAATTCCCCAATAATATACTGTATTTAAAAAGCAAAAAAAAAATTATAATAATCGCATAAATACAAAAGTTATAAACCATTTAAACCATGTACCTCGTTTTGCGCCACTCCGTATAACTCAAAATAAAAAAAAATACACAAATTTTTATAAATAATTAAATAAATAAAAACGAATAATAATACCAGATGTTTTAAAAATATCCTATGTTAGGCCAATATTCAAAAGTGATATAAACAAATATAGCCCAATTGCGATACTATCGGTTATAGAGAAAGTAATGGAAGAAATAATTTGTAAGCGGCTGACGAATTACACAAAACAATTCGAAATCATTAACAGCAAGCAGTTTGGATTCAATAACTTGGTAACTTTGCCAATTACGTCAACTCTCAACTTAGTAAAAAACATCATTGTCTGACCCTGTTCATAGATTTTACGAAAGCATTTGACACATTATCACATAAAAATCTGTTGAATTCATTAGACAGGATTGGGATAAGAGGTCACTGTAATAAACTATTTGAGAGTTACTTACGGGTATGTTCTGCAAATCACTTTGAAGTAAAAGTAATTTGAAATCACTTCAATTTGAATGTTTAGTGTTCTACATTCTACTTTTGACATTTCATTTACTTTTTGTTTTCGAACATTAATTCGTAGTGAATTGCCATGTTCTATAAACTACTTTAATTTGAAAAGAAGTGGTTTAAAAATATTTTTTTGAGACGGTTCCTTTTTTAATATCAGCACTGAATTTTCATTGATCTCGCTATATTTTTAGTTTAAATTTTTATTTTTTTTTATAAAAAACATACTTTAAGATTTATTAAATAATAAAATTCATATAAAAAAATCAAAGATGTATATCTTATTAACTAAAGTCGGTTGGCGATATCATCTCTTATTGAAGTGGCTACGGAATCAGTTATTAATTCATTCCAATCATTGTCATGAATTTCATTTCTTAATGTATATACCAAACTTTTGCATAAAATGACGCTTGGACAAATTAAGCTCATCGTCGCTCATGATCAATGTGATCCATCTAGCACAAAATGTGCCTTTCTAATATGATAAGAACGCGATTTAAAATTTTGCACGTGGTACTTCGGGCTAAAGCCACATCGCTGTCTTTTCCAACACCTCGTTGAAATCCGCCTTCTGCTAAAAATCTTAATGTAGCAGCAAGCTGTATTTGTGCCGGTATGGAAGAAACAGGCAGCCTACATTTTATAGAATTTAAAAGAAGATGAAAAGCATCCTTGTTAATGCGGTAATACTGTAAAAACCTAAATACATATATAATTATAATTTAAAATTTTCATTGAAAATATACACATCATGTATGCATGTGTACTTACATGGCGTCATTTATGTATATCCAAAGGATTTGAGTGGTCTCGCAGAATCCTCCTCTGCACTTTTGCTGCCGCGAATGCATTGTTTTGAAGCACCATGGACACTAATATCACATTCATTGTTTAATTATTAATTATTCCTGAATATTTTTTACGAATTCTTTAACTTTTATGCGAAAAAACATTCAATAATTTAATTATGTATAAAGTAAAATTTTATTTTTAAAATCAGCTGTTACTATTTCTGTTTTCGAACTTCATTTCAAATGAGAAAATGTAACACCAAACCACTTCTTTTGCAGAACACCAAAAATGAAAAGTTTACTTTTCAAAACGTATTTTACTTTCATTCCACTACTTTTGTAGAACATGCCTGTTAAACTATAGAAAATACTATGTCAACATATGTAGAAAGCTCAGTGAGGAATCAAACATAGACTATGGTGTACCGCAAGGCTTCAAAGCTAGGGCCAATATTATATACAATATATACAAATGACCTATTAAAAATATTAACGTCATGCGTAACGGTTGCCTACGCAGACGACACAGCAATTGTGGTTGCTCATAAGAATCTCCCGGATGCTGCTAGAATAATGCAAAATCAGCTCGATACTGCTGCGAGATGGTGCCACGACAATGGATTAGTTATAAATGCGACGAAAACAAAGCTGATGCACATTAAACCACCTCATACTACATACGAAGACATAAAAATAAAATTTCATCACATTACTTGCCTACATAACATACACTTTAATTACAATACCGATTCATGCTTTAACTCTTCTAGATGACACTGATGAAGTGAGACATTTAAAAAGACAGCATATATTAGTTCTCTTTTTCAATTTTAAAATAATATTTAAAATAATATTTTTAAAATAATAATTTCTAAAATAAAAAAAAAAAAAAAATAGAAATATGTGTATGTTATAAAAAAGTAAACTTATGGATTGTTATGTTTTTGTTCACAGATTTTTAGTTTTGTGTTTGGTATTCAACTTCAATTCTCGATTGATTAGTTGAATTTTGAACATAAGAATCTTGAATTTGTAGTCAAAAATTGGGAAAAGTCCACTGGTGAGCTAAGTAAGCATTAGCGAAATAATACTATATCGATATGCTTTCCTCTCCAGTTATTGAGTTTGCTTTTATAAAAAATACTTTATGAGAATATGATAAAGTATGTAATAATAAATTTGACATATATTTTTTTCGGGCAACAGCACAATTTTAAAATTAGAATCATATATAATTGGAAAATTATTAAATTAATAAATATAACTCATTAGAGTTAAATATTTAAATACTTATGTATAATATGTATAATAATAATATATAATAATAATATACATTGTATATCCATATATGTATATTAATTTCTCCCTTAATAGTTAAAAACTTTATACATGAAAATATATATAAATTATTTATATTTATCAATATTTGTTAAGCTCAAAGGAACTTAACACTACTGTCCAATTTTAGTATGAAAATAATTTGATTATTATTTTGATGTAAATAGATTGCAAATAAACATGAATTAACAATTTGGGCGCAGCATGTGTTCCTTCCAACTTTTTTCATCGAACAGCTTTTATTGATGGAAAACTCAAATGCTCAAATGGACCAGAAAACGTGTTATATTTTTTGCTGTCCTTTTTTTGCTGAGCATTTTAAAGAGGCCCATTTAAAAACCACTTTTTTTTAATTTTCTATTCATGGCATGGGGTACCTTCAATGTCATCTGCACGTCAAATAAAGAAACTTGCCACCTGCTTCAGTTTATAAGTATGAAATTTCCTTGAGGCAACTGCAAGAAAAAATTCTTGGCACATACATTTTTAAAAGAATGAATATTTTTAAACTGTAAAAATAAAAAACCTTTCTAATTACAAGCAACACACACACACACACACGCAATAGTGCTCACACTCATACATACAGACATATATACGTATACATATAAGTTACTACATGCAACTAAAGGACTTTCCAATTGGCACATATCAATTTTGCTGTTCTATTGTAAATGCTCTATTAAAGTTGTCAGTTACCTGTGAATGACCAAATATTAGCAAACATAATTGTTACGGCTGCTGCCGAGCGCCCGGTTTTTGCTGGATTGTGAACATCAAATAAAACCAAACCAAACAAGGGATTTTCTTTAGTTCATTTATTTTAATGTTAAAATTCCTATAGTACAAAGTTAATTATTTACTTTCAATAAGAATTTCTTATTATATAAATTCATGTATGCAAATAAATACCTTTTAGTCAAAAACAAGGCACTATAGTTAAAATATTTTTTATTTAATAAAATTCACTCTGCTGTAAACTTTCTAAAAATGGTTTCGGACAGGAAAAAGATTAAAAAAATGTGCTTTTGATTTTGACATAAACGTTAATGACTACCTACGTAAGTATTTGTACCGATTGAATCGGTAGTCGCTACAAATTTGGCGGGTGATTGCACGAAGGTAGGTGCCAGCATCGACAGTGACGGTAACAATATAATTTTCGCTATTTTAAGAGCACAACGGTTACAAATAATTAAAATATACTACCGAAATTTAGCGGTGGCAATTTTAAGAACGCTTTCTCCAAATTTGAGTCTGCCGAATGTTCGTGTACCAAAAACACACGAAAATATCGCATCCAACTCCAAATTATTCAAATCAGTCGAGTCCACGCCATTCTCAGGATCTGATCATCTCTTTAGTCACACTGCGGCATATTTTTGCGAAAAAAAAATATTGGCCTTTTTCTTTACAAGATAAAATGGACTCACAAACACTAAAGCCGTAAACTGCACAATTGTTTTGACGAGAATATTCCGATATTCCGCGATATTCATGATACCTAAAACCAAGTCAGTGGGCTATATCGTGCGAAAGTGTGAGCGTTCTATCGAGATGAGTGGTAGAGTGATGGACAATTGTGTCCAAAGAAGCACTTGCTGCAAACGGGCTCGTGGTCATATGACCGAAATCGAATTTCGTTCTTAATGTGTAATATCTGCTGTATATCTGGATCTCAAATAGTCTGTGTCTGATTAAGAAATTAAATTGACATGTCCTTAATGCAAAACCCTGATACTTAAGTGGAAATAGTAAACGTCTGCTGGCAAGTAACAAAATGTTGTAAAGGACACCAATAGTTGGTTTGTTAAGATATTTTTTTTTTTGTTCTTTCATAAGTATGAAATATTCTCAACATTTTTTAAACAATCTTAATGATGATGAGGCTGCAATGAAAATGAAATGAAAAAGTATTCTTTAAGACTAAATTATAGCTAAACACGTAACAATTTGAAATATTTTTTTTTTGTTTTGTTTTAAATAGAAAGTTTCTCCTAACTTTTCCTATTAATAGAGCACTTCAAGTAGTACGATGGCGTATATTTTCATTTTGATGGCGATTTGAATGTTCATAATGTCGCAACATTTACAGGATGTCACTATTGAGTCATAGAGACAGTGCTAAAATGTGCCGTACTAAATCGCATTTTTTAATCGCATTGTTTAATCGCATTGATTGCAATTGGTCTTACATATCGGGCGATCAAAAATAATTGGATTTGTTTCTATGTGATTATTTGAAGTCAACGAACGGTCTATGAGCACCACAAGCTAAAAAAAAACCAGCCAAACATTTAATTTATCTTTTTATTCCGCCGACTTTTTCATTGCTCAAATATCGATGCACATTATTAGTACATACAGACTATAATGCACATCAAATTTGTATATAATTAGAATAAGGTTTGAACTTAGAACTTTCAACCTGTAGAGTTAACTACTCCTGAAAAAAAACTTGTAAAATACATGCTATTCCAATAGAGGTTTTTGCCAAAAAAAAAAATGCAAAATAAGAAACGTAGTCACTGAACACACTCGAAGCAGCTGATTCTGAGTAGAAAACACAAAGAACTAAACGTACCGGTGTTGCTGTGGTTGCTTCATTTATGTTAAGAAATAAGAAATGACTGAAGTAGTCTGCACGTTGACCACAAAACCAAATTACCAAATTATTATCAAGCTATTCTCCCAGTTCCGGTGCAAAGTACCGCATACGTGGGGGCATCTTCTATCATAGACTGGCATTAATTGTCTTGACTTAAAACAAAAACTGATCGTTTGTTTTTTAATTTAAATAGAGCAGCACGTCAGTTCATACGTTTCTCTGTTAACCTTTTGTAACGAAAAAATGATTTTACATGTTCAGTGCTTCTGTTCCCAAATTTTTACCGCTGACGACGAATGGTACACATATATTGAGAGAAAAATTTTAATATTATGGAGAAGACTTTATTCGTGAAATGTTGCATTTCAGAGTAAGAATCCGTACTAATATTTTAAAAATTTCTGGCGCAAAATTCTTCGTCGTCAACGGATTAAACAGCCATTTCTGGTCGATTTGGCTACGAATTGCACTACGCATTACAAAAATAACTTATTTTTTGGCGGTAAAAGTTTGAATAGTAGACTGCATAATCGTTTCAGTATTTAATTTTTGAAAATAATGTATATCAGTCCCAGTCCAGACAAACAGACAGACAGTCCTGTCCTTAATATGAAACTTTTTTGTTTGCAAATGTATTTTTTACAAATTATAATTTTCTTCTTCTCATTTTTTGAAAATTTCCATGTTCATGAATTATTGTACTCTTCACCCTCACGGCGGCAAAATCAAAAGTATGGAAAAAAAATGTCCATATTTTCATTTCATTTGTCGCCACTAGACCTTTAACCAAATTCTGGACAAAAGCTAAGGAATTTCATATGTTTATACAAGAATCTTTGAGAATTGCGAAATATACAAACAAGATAAGCAAAATAGCTTCCTTAAAAAAATTTTCATTATGCAACAAATATTTTATTATTCGATTTAAAACTATTTTTAAATATTGTCTAGCGATGAATATATGAAAAAAAAAAAAGTAGTTTATGGAATTCAGTTTTATTTTCAACAAAAGAGTTATTAAACATTTGTTTTTTTCGTGGTGTTATTGTAGGGTTGTCTATGATTTACTTTAAGCTTATTTTACCACTTATTTTCTTTCTTCTCATGTGTCTGGCACACATTACGAAGGTAATTTTATTTCTGGTATTTAATATCCTTCTAAAGTACGAGTACATTTCATAAAAAGAAAACTTGTTTTTTCTTTCTATTTTTAAATTCCGGCAGAATAAAAGAAACCAACGAAATGTAATACAAACTCAATAGCATTATAACAAACGCTACCAATTTATAATAAAGGAAAAAAAAACTTTTGAATTCAAGAAAAATAAATATAACAAAAAATTGCATGTTTAAGATATTTAAGTTGCAAACGAAACTGCAGTTGAAATTTTCATTTGTTTGAAAGCGTGAGTTGATTTCGAAGTTTTCTACGTTCAAGAGCAATGAATTGTTCAAAATAAAGAAAATTAAATTAAGGCCAATAAGAAGTATTTGAAAAAAATATTAGCAATTGTTCTATGTTAAACATCATATTGTATTTTAAGTGAATATTACACTTTTGCAACACATTCGCACACATACTGTAGTGGTTTTTTTTAGTTCATTATGCTATTAAATATTCTACGGTCGAATGCGCAAAATTTCCAAATTTAATTCAAAACTCATTGCAAAAAGTGGCAAAGTTTGGTGTATTTTCTCATCGGTTCACCGCTGGTTCTTCTTTTTTTTATCAATTTCTTTTTTTTTTTTTTTTTTTTTTTTTTGTTGGACGTTTCATTTAACAAACGAAAATAAAATAATTGAATTGGGAACAAACTTTAGAGAGATTCCACAGATCATGTTGGTAATTTTGCATAAATTTTATGGGAAGTTGAAATCATATACAAAAGTGCTTAAAATTGATTTTGTGAAAAGTACAGAAAATTGTTTGATTAGAATGCACATTGCAAGTTTTTCAAATAAATACATAAAAATATGTAGATTTTTATGCTTTTTATCATAATATGGTTAGACATTTTTTGTTTTTATAATCGAATTTAAACTACTTCTATAGCAAAAGTACATCAGCTACATATTGCACAGTTAAAGTGGATGTGTCCATTGTATGTGTTTGTGTATTTTCAGCAGGCTTCACCTCAAGATACGGTCAGATTAGACAAATTTTTGGCGAAATAAGACTAATCATTATTAATTGAAAATGGAGAATTGTTAGATATGATGAATTTCTTTAATCGATTTTTTTCATCAATTCTCACAGATGCTCAGCCATTGATGAGCTGTCAGTTGATCGATCTGTTTTTCACAAATATTGAATAAAATTGATTTCTACGATAATAATTCCGGTTCGTTCATTATACCGATAATAGCGCAACAAAATATTAAAGGGACACTTTAGCTCTCTACCGATCTCAACTCACATAAATAATAATCTGAAACCTCTGTAGAAACGCTTTTTTTGGCCTGGCGCTGGCTGGGCTGAATTTATTCTTGTTTTATTATTTAAAATTTGATTAATTGTTGTTAGTTCAATATACATTGAAGATTCAATAAATGGAAGAATGAGAAAAAAAAATTACCATAAAATTTACTTGGCCCATAATGAAATACTTTTGTGATTGCCAAATTTAACTATTCGATTACTAAATACATTAACCAAAAATTTCAAAAATCTGAACTATTAAATCAACTGGTTCTTTTATTTGTATTAGAATGTCCGAAAATATTTTCAAAATATGTATAGTTGTTTAGAGAAAAGCATATAAATTTCAATATTACATTCTTAAGTGGTAAAGAAGTAAAGAACTAGTTACTTTTCGGATAAATTAAATAAATAGACAACCAGTTCCAAAAAATTCATCTTATTTTATTGTAATTTAAGTAATTTTAGGAACTATGTATTTAAATCTTTAATTTTAAATAATATTCATTTTAAATAAGTTAATACGAGGTGGGCCAAAAGAAGTCATCCGATGTTGTTTGGCTCTAATTTTTTTTTTTTTTTAAATGAAAAACTTTGATTCTGTTTTTTGATTATATTTATCTGAACCTTTAGCATTTTATTGGTCAAGTCGAGAAGATGATATCGGCCAAATGGGCGCCGTCACAATTGATTGCTATACGGAATCGTTTATGGCATTTTTCATCACTTTGGCGAGAACTTCGGGCGACAGATTCTCGCACTCGTGTCCTTGAAGACTTCCAGGGTCTCAGGCTTGTTCACGTAAACACGGGACTGCAAAAAACCCCACCAAAAAAGTCTGGAACGGTTAAGTCGGGCGATCTTGCGGGCCAGTGCAAATCGCCAAAACGAGAGATGAGGCGACCCGGGAACGCCGCGCATCAGAATATCGGTTGTGGTTCGCGCAGTGTGTGCCTTTGATCCGTCCTGGTGGAACCACATGTCCTCCAGTCCTAATTCGTTCAATTGCGGCAGAAAAAACTCGGTTAACATGGCTCTATAGCGCGCACCGTCCACTGTTGTCGTTTGACCTGCGGCGTCCTCGAAAAAAAAAATGGCCCGATGTGTCCTCCAGCGTGAACAGCGCACCATGCAGTCACTTTGAGCGGGTGTTATGGATCTTCGTGCATCACTCGTAGATTTTCGGTGCCCCCGAAGCGATAAGTTTTACTTGCTCACGCACCCGCTGAGGTGGAAATGAGCCTCATCGCTCATTATGATTTTGGTCGAAAAATCGTCCACTTCGTCCTCGAGATTAAGGATGCCTTGGACGTAGGTTACGCGCTTGTTCACTTGTATTCTACATCTCTCTAGTTCACAAATGTCAAAACAGATTTGACATTGGCCGCCATTTACAAAAAATAAGAGCATCTTCCAATAGGGTGATTTGTTTTGGCCCACCTTGTACAATCATGTTGTTGAATTAAGTAAAATATTTATAAAGTATTTAAAAATATATAAATAATTTTATTCAAAATTTGTTTTATTTATACACAGCTTGAACATTATGTCGGGCAATTCTAATTCGGTGGAACTTTCTCAACTCAAAGAAGAAAAAAGTAAATTTAGTTATAAGAACTAGAAGTAAAGACTTCTCAAGAATCGATTATTTTAGTCTTGTTAAAATATTTAATTTTTATATTATATATTATATATTTAATATTTATTCAATTATATATAACTCTATTAAAAACAAAATAGGACGTGTATTTTGTCAAATACAGAAATACTTGAATAAATTTACTTTGTATGGCACCAAACTCATTGTTTCTGACAACAAGCAGACTCCACAACTGCCCTGAATAATTTAATTTAACTGCCAAAAAATATTATTTAAATTAAAATTTGTTAGATTTGCCAAAATCATCATCGATCTTCAATTCTACAATAACGCTGATTTATTTATCACGTGCATTGGCATGATTAATCTTATTTGGACAAATAGTTGCCTAATGTGGCCGTCTCTACAGATGAAGTCTGCTACAAACAAACACAAACTCATATCACTAAAATATCTACTTTAACTCTGATATGACAAGCCAAGATAAATTGCTAAAACTCGAGGAAATTGCATATAAACTTAAATATTTTCCTTAACTACTTCGTTCTAACATTGGCATGGGATTTCTGTTCAGAAATAAAAAATCTTTATTTAATATTTTATAAGTTAAAAATTATAAAGTAGTATGTGTTTCATTATTGATGGCACTGAAGGGAGAAAATACTTTGGCAACTTCTTTAAATGTGGAAAAAAAAATGGAAAAAATTATTAGATTTGTTGTATAAGAAAATTTATTTTCCCAGTAAAATTTAAATTCTCAGATGAACAAAATCCGATGGTAATTTTATTATGGAGCTCATTGTATTTATTAATGAAAAAGATACAAGATTTATTTAAAGCATGTACATACATACATAGATGATGACATAATAATGCTGACACATCATAGGAATTCGAAATGAAATTGAGAATGAAGAAGAAAATGAAGAAAAGCGTAACCGTAGAAATTTTTGGAATGGAGATTTGCGACAATTTTCTCCTGTCAATATTTCGGGCTGTTATTTTCAAGTAAAAAGAATTAATATTTCTAAAACATTCCAATCAGTTAACAAATATCATAGTTGACATTCGGACAGAAAAGACGCCGCACATGGTATACAAACGCATTTAAACAACCTAAGCTTTTAATGTTATTCCCTAATGTAATACACAACAAAGAGTTCGTGGGTTCGTTTCCTACGGTTAATATAAAATAAGTACCACAAAATATAATTTTAAACTTTATTTTAACACTGTTCGAGAACAGCGATAATTTAGAAAGAAACTCAAACATGTTTGTGGTTTTTTTTCCTTAAGGCTAAGTTTCATTTAGTTTTACTCATATAATTGAAAGTTAAGAGTAATTTAATTTTTAGCCTGGACGACGACGACATCTCCGTTCACAGGCGACACGATTGCACCACAGATTTCTGTTACCACCACAGCCCAAATAACGCATTTCCCGACATTGTCTGGTACGGCCATCAAAATACCACATGGTACGGGCATTACAACCGCGGCCGCTGCGACCAACATTGCGTTCACCGGTACACGAAGGATTACCTTTAAAAGGGTTGCCCACACAGCTTTGCGCCGAGGTATACGCCACGACAGACACCAACAAAAGGCTAAAAACGCGTAAAAGCTTCATGGTTCTGAATTAAACTGATTGATGAACTCGATCGTTTGAAAATGTTCATGTTAAAATTCGTAATTTCGGCCAGTCTTTTTATAAAAAAAAATATTGATTTAATTTCCAGTTAATCTTCATGTTTCCTTGTTCAGAAATCACAATTAAAATTTTTCTTATTGAATAAGAAAATTATTTCTTAAAGAAACATGTGTTGGAAATGTGAGTAAATAAACAATATAAAAATTTAAATAAACTCGAAATTAAACAATGAAGACGCAGACAGATGATCAGACGGACACAAGTGTTTTTATTTTTAACAATTGTTTTCCACAATTATTCGTTAAAAACTCTTGTGGGTTATAAATAAATTCTTTTCATTATTATTTAATTTTTTTTATTTTCATCAATTTAAACAACTGAATCTAATTTAGCAAAGACAATAAATTACAACTTAAATGGATAAAACGAAAATGTGTTTTTTGCTGCAGTGTTAAAGCTTTTCTACGATATTTTCTACGAATTTCTATTTATAACCATATCTAGGCTAACGGTATAATTGTAATTTTTTGAAAATTCGGCATAAAGCCACCCAACTAGAAACGGCTTTCCAAAGCAAACCAACAAGGAGTACATTAGGCTTGTGGTCCCATACCATACATAAAATAGAAATAATAACCTGCAACATTCGATTCGAATTGGAATTTCAAACAAAAAAAAATTCTATGAAAATGTATTGGAATTTCCGTCGATATCGAACCTCGTAACGTCGACTCTGCAAGATTTTTCAACATTTACTTTTGATATAATTGTGATTATTTTGACATTAAAAGAATAATTGTAAATTTCCAAAAAAATATATTTTTTTTTCTTGGACCGGCACTCAGGGTATGACCCCTACACATGCGATGCATTGTGCTGGAGCTAGGAAATTAGGTTATGGGAAGGAGGATAGAGGGAGTAGTATTTATTGACATTTGATTTAAATCTTCCCAAGCTAAAAGTGACAGGAAACACCTCTGCGGGTAGTCTATTCCGTTCGGCCAAAAAATTAATTTTCCCTGTAATGCGTAGTGCGAGTCGCCGCCAAATTGACCACAAATGGATGGGCTCTTAATGATGATCGCGTCGTGCGCGCGAATGACCGGGTTTCGGGAACATGTTCCCTGATTTCATTAGAAAACCTCCCATTATAGTATCGATCGAACAACGAAACGCACCCCACGTTGCGACGATGCTCAAGAGAGTCAATAGAGTTGGCTACCCTACTGTCTTCTATGAGTTTCTTCGCGCTTTTTTGTAAACGGTCGAGTAACTTCAATATAGTCTTTGAAGCACCGGCCCATACATGAGAGCTGTATTCCATTTTCGGTCGGATGTAGGCGTTATAAATAGTAAGGAGATCAGATGGGCTGAAGTATGTCTTACACCGTCTTAAAAAGCCTAGGCACCTGAATGCTTCCTTTGAGACCTGAAAAATGTGCTCAGTCCATCGGACATCACACTGGATTTTCATGCCAAGAACATCAAGAGCTTCTGATTTCTCAATGTTTATGCCACCCATAATTACAGACGAGGCAGCGTGATCGTGCATACGGCGATGGGTTAGCATGCAGCATTGGGTCTTTTGGGAATTGAAATCGACCCTGTTCCCCAAAAGTGATTTTGCCAGAAAGTTTTTACGAAGAAAAAAGCTTTTTGGAAAAAGTAGTTTTCACAAAAATTGCCAGAAGTTATTAACCAAAATGTAGTTTCTTTAATAACTACCTTTTTACCTTTTTAAATCTAACTTTTTCCGAAAAGTACATATTACTAATATTGCGCTTCTTGCTATGGGGGTGCTCGTTGTTTGACTAGTTATCGCTGTGGCCCGTGGGTTGAAGGCCCACTAGTCGGTAATTGTGCAATAAAACATCGCCGAAGAAAATACCTGCGTGTTTGCTCAGAGGCCCGGCAATACCTCGACAAGCTGTGAAAGGCCGTCAAGCCTCTGTTAATTTATCTGTTCTATGCGTTTAAGACAGAAGCGTGGGCCCAATTCATTGTGACCCCAATCGTACTCCTCGCCCTTCCTTCTTAACAATATTATAATACAACAATATTATTCGTCGTTCTGCCACATTTCATTGTTGCAACCATGTGCGATCAATGTAGAGAAAATACAGACTTTAAAGAAAATTAACACGAACCACATGACAACATTCATGCAGCAGATCGAGCCTTTGGTGCAATACCGTAGTAACTCAAAAAATCGTGAACAGAGAAAAATGCATTTGAAATTTTGAGCCATCTTTTTGATAGTATTTTTTTTTACTAACGTTATTTTTTGTACAAGTTTTTAAATAAAGAGGCATGTTTTGTAAGGTTTTCTGTTTGTAAATTTCTTGTCATAAAGGAAATATTTCATTATTGCAAATAAATATTGTTGGAAATAGCTGGAGGCAATAAAGACATTTGTAGCTGTAGAATCTGAACAGTTAGATATATATTTCCCCAAAGATCATTTCGGCATACTCAGCTCGAAAAATTCAAATTTTGAGTTACTACGGTATTGCACCAAAGGCTCGATATGATCAGTCTATTGATCCTCCATAATTGCCGAAACTAATTTTCTCTCCAGCAATAATTATTATTGGAAATTAAAGTGTTTTTTTTTAAATTTTTTATTTTGGTTTTCTTAATCAATTTTCTTTTTATGGCCAATGACTTTAAACTTTTTATTGTTTTATTGTTTTATTGTTTATTTTAGTCGACCAACGAAGAAAATAAGGAAGAGAAAAGCTGAAATAAATGACTTTGTTTCTGTAGGGAAGAACAATAAACAGACGTACTAAATACTTAGAATTAATTTAATTTTTTTTTTATTTTATTTAGTTGGTTATTTTTGGATAAATATTTTTTTTCTTTGAAGCTGCATAAAGATTTATAATTTTATTATTTTGGAGCATCATTTTACTACGTGAAAATTGAGATGATCTTTTCAAATTCAATTAAATAAACGATTATGAAAATTTAGGTCATCTTTTATTCTTCAGGAAGAAAAATATTTCCAAACAGTTTTAAAAGAGTGGAATTAATGGAGTAAAAATTGTCAAAAATGCACATGGCGTCGGCAACCAAGTATTTTCTACTTAAAAAAACGAAAAATTAAGATATTTTTCTAATCAATCAACACGTCCTTATTGGAAAACAAAATTGTATGTCATTAATTTTGGATTATAGTTTCTTAGAGAAGGCAAATTTAGATGGCAAATGTTAAATTTTGGCAATAAGTCACCAAAAATAAACCATTGCGTAGACAAATGTCGCTTCCCCTACTCCTGGAGGAACTACTTAATCAACGTTAAAGAATCAATTTCGTATAGCATATATGCAAAATCCACAAATAATATAAAATTAAAATAAAAAAAAAGGTGTGGCAGGATAAAAACTCGAACCTTCTAATACAGGGTGGCTGATGAAAGCCGATACCAAAAGAAAACTTGATAACTTTTTTTCTATCGAAGTAATCTGGAATTTTTTTGTTTGGTTTTTGTAGATTGATCCTTAGATTTAATGAAAATGAAAAGTGGGACAATGGAAAAAGAATGCCACTATCACGCATTGGAGTCTGTAGTTTTGGTTCAACTAACAGGCTCATTTCAAGAAACTCAAACTTCCGTTGTCCGCCCAAATCGCCTGACCTAACTCCAGCGGACTTTTTCTTGTATGGTTGTTATAAACATGAAGTGTACAAATCGCAACAGACAAATTTGGAGGCACTAAAACAATCAATTCGAGCGACAATAGCTGCAGTTCCAGCGTTAACTTTACGGGCAGTAATGAACAATTTTTTGCTAAGATACCGCAACTGCATCGATGAGCAGGGCGGGCATTTAAATTCGATTATCTTTAAGACTAATTCTATGTGCTTTCGAGTGAAAAGAGATTGAAAATATTCCATGCATTACAAAAGAAGTTATTATAGTTTCTTAATGTAGCAAAATTCATCAGCCAACCTGTATAAAAATTTATAAAACAATTTTTTCCCGATATTTAATCGATTTGTTTCTGGAAATTTTGTCCGAAAGTTGACGTCAATATCAAGACTTTTATTCATATATAGTCGTTGTATGTGTCTTGCTCATTAGATATAGGAGTTGTCTGTTAGACGCCACGGGTATGAGGAAAAAATTAGTACTTCTGGACCATTTATAAACCGACTTTATAAAAGTTTTTTTTTTATTTGTGAGCATTTGCTCCGTAATATGTATACGATAGAAGAGACTTGAAGGCAAGCTTTCAAAACAACAAATTATTAATTATAGCATTTCTCTAATACTTTACTGATCGTCTTCAAACTCGGTATGAAATACTCATAGTCAATGCGCGTATGGCAGCAAGAAACTGAAGCTCTCGGGATAAGGGAAAGGGAAGCTCAAACCTGAATATATATAAAGAAAATGGCTGTTGCTTGTTTATTTGTTTGTTTGCTTGTTTGCTTGTTTATTGCCTATAAAACCCCAAAACAATACTGATTTTCTTTTGCTGACATAAAAATTATATTCTGATAATATAAGAATGCCATCACACATCAGAACGCCCCACTTCGTTGATATTGTGTAGCACTGGCCAAGTAAAATAATTACTAAAAAATCGCTACTAAAACGAAGCTTCAAAATTTAATACGTCTCACTGACATCAGAGACGCTACAACACTGCTATAAAAAACAAATAACGTGTAAAAAGCACTGTTGTAAGATAGTGAAACTTCACCACCAATCATTTCTCCTACAATCTCTTTACTCTAGTTCCAGCTCAATGCGTTGCATGTGTAGGGGTTATCTCCTGAGTGCTGGTTCCAGACAAAATAAAAAAAAAAAAAAAGTTTGCAAGCTGAACTTGAACGCAGATTTTTCTCATTTTATTTTATATTTATATTCATTATTAATCATGCTTATTAACTTTTGTTTTTAAATTCCTTAATTTAAATTCCTTAAGCACCATTAATCGTACGTAAATTGTTAACAAGGACAAAATACTGGAATTTTATAACGAAAATTTTACATTTAAACTTTATTTTAAACGATAAATATCTCACAATAAGAAAAACTCGGATTTTTTTGTGATTTTTGTTTGCAAATTTATTTGTATTTTATTTAGTTTTGCTCAAAGATGGAACATTTACAAGTCGTTTACATTTTAACCTCCTCGGCGTTGACATCTCTGTGTACAGGCCGCTAGAGTGCACCAACGATTGTTGTTGCCACCACAACCCAAATGGCGCATTTCGCGACATTGTCTGGTACGATAATCGTAGTGCCATGCGGTACCAGCAACACAACCAGGACCACCGCGACCAACATTGCGACGACCAGCGCAAGTAGGGTTGGTCACACATCTTTGGGCCGAAGTATACGCCACCAAAGCCACCAACAATAAAATTAAATTTTGTAAAAATTTCATGATGACAGAAGACTGTTGAATTGTTTATGATTCTATTTGCAGCATGTCACGATATTTATACGAAACGGGAAAATTTTTAATATCGACAAGTTTATTGTCATATTGTTACGAATATTTTTTTGCCAGATTTTTATGAAAAGAAGTTTAAGTTTTATTGAAATATTTATGTGTATTCGTCTTCCTGATCTACATTCTCAAAATTGGCAGGTGTTCTTATTGATTGTATAAACATATTTATTTGAATTAAAATATTATTGAACTCTTATTTTATGGCTGTTTGAATAAATATTGTTTCAGTTTTAAGGAATTGTTTAAAAAATAAAAAGAGAATATGAATGAGAATAATGCGAAGTAAGAACGACTTTCAAGCCTGTTGCTATGAAGTTAAAACGTTTATTGATATTTTTTTAGTAGAAAGAAGAAAGCTGACGTTGGTTTAAATTGGGAACATACATCTTCTTCTTCTTACTTATACATACGTACATATAATATAAGTGCACAGTGCTTTTGTAACAGGTTTTCTCAGTAATGCGAGAACCGATTTCGTTTCTGTAAATTTGGTATGAAAAGTGGCACCAATTACAAAGCCTTTGTTCATATGTGGTCGTTGAATGTGTAGTGATAATAGACGCTGTCCGATAGGCTATAAGAAAAAAATTAGTATTTCTCGGCCATTTGTGAACCCACTTATAAACTTGTCTCTTATTTAAGGATTTGCTCCGTAATATGCACAGCATTGACTGGAAGATTAGCTGACATACAAGCGTTATACAGGGACAATATAAATTTGTGGTTTAAGTAAATTAATTATTTATTCTTATGGTTAAACTAAATGTACTCGTAATTGCACATACTGTGTATGTGTGTGGCAAGTAAATATTTCATCATATTTCGTTTTATTTAAAAAAGAAATTTCTTTGACTTGTTTCCTTTAAACAGAACAAATTTGGATTGAATTTAATACGCATCAATAAAATTTCTAAAAATAAGATTTTTAAGAAGAAAAGAATTTTCTTTGATGTTTTGACGATTTTTGCAAAAAAGGCAACACTGGGCACAGTTTACAATGAAACATATTTCCATGGTTGCATTCTTAACTTCACATTATTCTCTTCTTATTTTTTAAACAATACTTACTTAAACAGCTCCTCAATTACAGTTCAATAAATATTTAATTCAAATAAATATGTTTATACGATCAATAGGAACACCTGTCAATTTTAAGAATGTAGATCAGGAAATCGAATTCACATAATTATTTCAATAAAACTTAAACTTCTTTTCATAAAAATCTGGCAAAAAAATATTCGTAACAATATGACAATAAACTTGTCGATATTAAAAATTTTCCCGTTTCGTATAAATATCGTGACATGCTGCAAATAGAATCATAAACAATTCAACAGTCTTCTGTCATCATGAAATTTTTACAAAATTTAATTTTATTGTTGGTGGCTTTAGTGGCGTATACTTCGGCCCAAAGATGTGTGACCAACCCCACTTGTGCTGGTCGTCGCAATGTTGGTCGCGGTGGTCCTGGTTGTGTTGCTGGTACCGCATGGCACTACGATTACCGTACCAGACAATGTCGCGAAATGCGCCATTTGGGTTGCGGTGGCAACAACAATCGTTGGTGCACTCTAGCGGCCTGTACACAGAGATGTCAACGCCGAGGAGGTTAAAAATTAAACGACTTGTAAATGTTCCATCTTTGAGCAAAACTAAATAAAATTTAAATAAATTTGCAGACAAAAATCACAAAAAATTAGAGTTTTTCTTAATGGGAGATATTTATCGTTTAAAATAAAGTTTAAATGTAAAATTTTCGTTATAAAATTCCAGTATTTTGGCCTTGTTAACAATGTACGTCTGTACTCGTATGTACGATTAATTTTGCTTAAGAAACTCAGAAGAAAAAAAATTTAAAAAGAAGAGTTAATAAGCATGATTAATAATGAATATAAAAATAAAATAAAATGAGAAAAATTTGCGTTCAAGTTCAGCTTGCACACTTATATATTGTCAGAAAATAATTTTTATATCAGCAAAAGGAAATCAGCATTAGAATACCGCTCAGACAACCTGCGAATCCCTTTTCTGTATTGATTGCTGAACATCCTTGGCACGAATCGAACCATAAGATATTTAGTTTCAAAAATTTAATGTACGTATGGACGTCATTGTATTGTGATGACCACGGCTGTACAGGCCGAATCAAGTCGTATTATGATACTCATGCCGGATTTTGTCGTGAAGTGCGTACAATCGAACTACATTGTGAAAAAGGATGCCTCGCCTATAAATATATCATTCAGTTCGAAGTGTTGTGTCAAAGAAATGTTAAATTTAAATGGATTTTGCATTAAACAAATAATTCTGTGTTACTTCTCTTAATTAATTGTAAAAAAAACATAACTCAAATATGGTTTAATATTTTTTTAGATAAAATTGGTGTTGTAATTGCAATTGTTTGCAATTTATTTAATTTAATGGAGCTTAAGGCAATTCGTTCTTGTATAAAAA
Organism: Dexiosoma caninum; assembly: GCA_963924685.1. Taxonomy (NCBI): domain Eukaryota; kingdom Metazoa; phylum Arthropoda; class Insecta; order Diptera; family Tachinidae; genus Dexiosoma; species Dexiosoma caninum. Next base: position 86,407,407 of record OZ004728.1, on the reverse strand, counting down.
TATTTATTTTCAATATTTCACATTCAGGTGAATGCGTGGAAAATTGTGTTCTTACTGCGATTTGGTTCTCCGTTTTCTACAGGAGCGATTGAAAAATTTCAATTAAAAGTTTTAATACAGACATAATTGACCTATGACTGAATTAGTTTTGAATAAATATTAAATAACTCTACGAAGTTTTTGGTAAAATATCATACCTGTATAAATAATTTTTTTTTAATTATTTGAAATTTCGCTTTCAGATTCAAACGAGTTTTTCAGATGTACATTTTCTTACTAAAGCAAAAATGTATTTTATTTTGTTACTACAGCATGTTGATTTGATGTAACGATTGATTTTCATGGTTCATTAAATTTTATAAAATACACAATTATAGAGCTGAGCGGAAATACTCAACTATGCGTCGCTAAGTAAGGCAAATGCTTATAAAACCGCCCAATGTGTCTATGAAACTTGCAATTTCATTTCTTTGTGAAATTTCTTTCTTTCTTTTTATCTTGGAGCAGAGCCCGTCTCCTACGTATATTATATATTGTAATGGAACTTGAAAAGTGCATTTTGGGAAGGGAGGGTAGAGCATGTAGTGTTTGAATACACTCGATTTGAACACTCCAAAATCGCAGTTGACATTGAAGAATTCAGGCGGGATTGTAGTGCACATATGACCAGTTCGTTTGTATCAATTAAAATGGAAATAATTAACAAAAATTGGAAAATTTTCAAATGTAGAGATGATAAAAAGAATTATTTAATTTTAATGTTTTTTTTTTTTTTTTTTTTTTAGGAAAATTCTGAAATTCATGAAAAAATTTAATATTTTTATTAAAATTTTTTAAAAATTAGGTACATCCTTGTGAGTGAAGAACTTTCAGCACTTCTTAATGTTCAATATTTCTTTATTCTTTAAACCAACAGAATTTACATAAATAGCATTATCATTGCGATAAAGTCTACCGCAGCCGCCAGGTATGAAAATATTTGCCTTGTGTTTCTTTTAAAGGCAGAAATGAAATATCAATTCCTATACTTTGCTGAATTTTTATTTGATACATTTAATGAATGAATATATTAGAGGGCTGGAGTTCGAAGCTCAACTAAAAAATAGAATATTTCAAATCCTATTGCAATTTGACCCTATTCGAACTCGTCCACTGTTACATCTTTCTAGAATTAGGAATTGGCCAATTTTTATATTTAAATTTCGAAGGAGAAGTTTCTCAATGTAGACTATTTCACACACGCTCACGATTTTCCTGCTAACTACTTGTAAAAATGCATTTAAATTGCCGGTAGTGACGTAGGCAACACGCAATTTGAAAGCATTTTCGTTTTTCAAAATGTTTGCATTGAGAAAATAACAGCAAAATTGTTCCTAAGAATTACTAATCAGCTGACTGCTTGGCTGTATAAAATAAAATCTTGAGAGAGAATTTGGAGCATTTTCGGTTAAATTTTAAAAAATTATGATTGTATTAGCAAAAAAGCGTGAGGTAAAACTTGATCAAGTCAATTTCTTTCCTTTCTAAAATTTCTTTTAACATAAATCCCCACATTTTGTGCCAAACTTTACTTCTGGTATTTCAAATGTTTTATAATACAAGTTCATGTCAACAATTTATTTATGAATTACCTATCTATAGTTTGTTATATAGTTTAACTGGCCTGTATGTACATTTTATTTGGTGCTAAAAAATACCAAAGGCGTCAGTAGAGCTTCAACTAAATTTTTAAAAAAACTATGAAATTCCATTTGTTTATAAAGAACTCCAAAAATATCCTTGAGAATTACGAATTATACAAACAAAATAAACTAAATTAGTTCTTCGAAAATTTTTCTTTATACATTCACTTTTTATATTCATTATTAATCGTGCTTATAAATTTGTCTTTTTAATTTCTTGTTTATTTTTGCCGTAAAATTAATTCCTTTGACATCCTCGAACACTAATTTAGATTCCTTAAGCACTCACACAAACGTAAATTGTTTAAAAGTACTAAATACTGTAATTTTATATCGAACATTTTACATTTAAACTTCATTTTCAACGATAAATATCTCCCATTAAGAAAAACTCTGAATATTTTTTTGATTTTTGTTTGCAAATTTATTTAAATTTTATTTAGTTTTGCTCAAAGATGGAACATTTACAAGTCGTTTAATTTTTAACCTCCTCGACGTTGACATCTCTGTACACAGGCGGCACGAGTGCACCAACGATTGTTGTTGCCACCACAACCTAAGTGATGCATTTGACGACATTGTCTGGCACGGTTATCGTAGTACCAGGCGGTACCTGCACGACAACCACGGCCGCCGCGACCAACATTGCGGCCACCACCACAATTAGGCCTCCTCACACATCTTTGGGCCGAAGTACACGCCACTAAAGCCACCAACAATAAAATTAAATTTTGTAACAATTTCATGATGACAGAAGACTGTTGAATTGTTTATGATTCAATTTGCAGAATATCACGATATTTATACGCAACGGGAAAATTTTTGATACCGTCAATTTTATTGTTACGAATATTTTTTTTTCAGATTTTTATGAAAAGAAGTTTAAGTTTTATTGAAATAATTATGTGAATTCGATTTCCTGATCTATATTCCCAGAATTGGCAGGTGTTCTTATTGATTGTATAAACATATTTATTTGAATTAAATATTTATTGAACTCTTATCATATGGCTGCTTGAATAAATATTGTTTCAGTTCTAAAGAATTGTTTAAAAAATAAGAACGGAATATTTTATATAAATGATTGTAAGCTGTTGCTATAGAAGTAAGAACTTTTGCTGATATTTTATAATACGAATAAGAAAGCTGCAGTCAGTTTAAATTGGGGACATGCATCTTCTTCTTCTTACATATACATATTTACATATAAATAAATGACATTGCGTATGTGTTCGGTTTTCTCATTAATGCGAGAACCGATTTCGTTTCTGTGAAAGCTGACGTGATTGACAAGGCTTTTATTCATATGGTGTGTGTTGGTTCCTGGTGACACGTTTATAAGAATAAAATTAGTATTTCTCGGCCATTTTTAAACCGACTTATTAAGGTTTCTCTTATTTCTAATAATAGGAGCGACTGGAAGGGAAGCTTCCATACAAGAAAATTATTAATTGTCGCATTTCTTTGAAACTATACTGACCGCCTTCAACTTTGGTATGAAATACTCATAGTCAATGCGCGTATGGCAGTAAGAAACTGGAGCTCTCGGAATAAGGGAAAGGGTAGCTCCAATCTGTACATATAACGAAAATTGCAGTTGCTTGTTTATTTGTTTGTGTACTGGTTTATTCCATTTAGACCCCTAAACTACTGAACTGATTTTTCTAAACTTTATACAGAGACAATATAAATTTCTGTATATCTGGAAAATATTAACAGTAACAGTATGCAAGTTTGGTACAGATGGGTTGGTTATCTATACACAATATCTGACAAAAATTTTGAGGAATTGAATGAGTCGGGGGCGTGGTGCATTAAAGCGCACTGTACTTCCATATGGAAAGGCAGTTCGAACGGCCATTTACTCTACACAAGTTTCTAAGCAGTTCTGACTTTCAATTATACCTGTAGAAGATTAAAAGATTTTTTAGTTTAAAAAAATGTTTTTAATTATGTCTTTAGTTAAACAAGATGGTTTAAGAAGATTTAATATATATTGTTATTGTTAAACTAATGCCATTAGTTAACTACAGACTGTGAATATGTCCATTAGACTTAACTGAAGTGGGGCTTAGTGAAATTCTTCCCAATTGTCATTCCTTCGAATGTTCAACAAAATTATAACAAATATCATTTAGTGGGTAAAATAATTTTTAACCGTTTTTGGAAATTATTGTTAAAGCTTCTGAAGCTCTTCGTTGTAAAAAATAAATATTTTATACCATTTTCCTCAGCGTACAACCAACCAAAGAACCCAAATATTTGCTGTTGCCTGAGCTGTCAAACAGCATTTTTTTAACGAACACCAATGCAACAGTTAACGCGAAAAAAATTTTCAACAAAGATATATCAATAAGAATACAAAAAAAAGAAATTAGATATACCAACAGTATGCGGTATTTTAAGCACCAAAGACATATTAAAAAAAGGGGATAGTAATTGCACATACTGTGGATGTGTGTGGCAAGTAAATATTTCATCATATTTAGAAGATTTTTGCACAAAAGAGGCAACACTGGGCACAGTTTACAATGAAACATATTTCCTTGGTTGCATTCTTAACTTCATATTATTCCCTTCTTATTTTTTAATCAATTTTTTAAAAGTGAAACAATACTTACTTTAACTTATAAATATTAATTCCTATAAATATGTTTCTGCAATCAATAAAAACACCTGCCAATTTTGAGAATGTAGATCAGGAAGACGAATTCACATAAATATTTCAATAAAATTTTTCTTTTCATAAAAATCTGGATAAAATACTCGTATCAATATGACAATAAACTTGTCGATATTAAAAATTTTCCCGTTTCGTATAAATATCGTGACATGCTGCAAATTGAATCATAAACAACTCAACAGTCTTCTGTCATCATGAAATTTTTACAAAATTTAATTTTATTGTTGGTGGCTTTAGTGGCGTATACTTCGGCCCAAAGATGTGTGACAAACCCTACTTGTGCTGGTCGTCGCGATGTTGGTCGTGGTGGAGCTGGTTGTGTTGCTGGTACCGCATGGTACTTCGACTATCGTACCAGACAATGTCGCGAAATGCGCCATTTGGGTTGTGGTGGTAACAACAATCGTTGGTGCACTCTTGCGGCCTGTAGACAGAGATGTCAACGCCGAGGAGGTTAAAAATTAAACGACTTGTAAATGTTCCATCTTTGAGCAAAACTAAATAAAATTTAAATAAATTTGCAAACAAAAATCAAAAAAAAGAAATACAGAGTTTTTTTAATGGGAGATATTTATCGGTTGATATAAAGTTTAAAGGTAAAATTTTCTTGTGAACGATTATATCTGTGTGTGTTAAATAAAATAATGTCGATTTTGGTATTGGCACCAAATGAAATGTACATACAGATCAGCTAAACCACATAACAAACTTTATATAGGTAACCAACAAATAAATTCTTGACATGAATTTGTATTACAAAACATTTAAAATACCAAAAAAAAGATTGGCACGAAATGTGGTGATTTATGCCTAAAGAAATTTTGGAATAAAAAGAAATTGACTTGGGGGTTGCACGATCAAGTATTGCCTATCATGTTTAATACACTCATACTTTTTATAATACAATCACAATTTTTTAAAATTGAACCGAAAATGCTTGCTCTATCAAGCCAAGAAAACAGCGGACTAGCTATTCTAAGGAAAAATTTTGTTATTATTTTCTCTACGAAGACATTTTTAAAAATTAAATAGCTTTTAAATTGCGTGCTGACTACGTCTCTAACGTCAATTTAAATGCATTTTTAAAAATAGTTAGCGGAAAAATCTTGAGAGCGTGGCTGCACTGTAAGAGAGAGAGAGAGAGAGAGAGAGAGAGAGAGAAAACACTCAATTTATTTACTTCACTTGACTTTGATCTTCGGTACAATCAATACAATGTTTTCAAACTATAACTTAAAGTTATTTGTGGTTGTGGTTACAGTTAGTTCTGATAGATTTATCGCGTCAACCAAAACAGTCTCGCGCATGTGAAATAGTTTACATTGAGAAATTTATCGTATTCTATTTCTTTCGATATATGTATATAAAATAAAAATTGGTCAATTCCTAATTCTAGAATGATGTAACCCGTGAACGAGTTCTTTTCTGACACAAGTGTAACATATACATTTCTTTACTATTCGTGATCCTTTCTAAAAAGTATGTGATATTCTAAAAAGTGATCACGTTCCTTTCTAAATATATTGCACAAATAACTGGCAAAATATGCAACATATTTGACCATCTACTCTCATGTTGGGGTGGAATACTGAACTGATATAAATTTTTGATGAATACAAAGAAGGTTCTTGTGGTGTTAATTGCTAAAGCGCGAGATTTATAAAAAAATTCATTATTATTATCGATAAAATTATGTGAAAAACCGCAGAAACTGTGAAACGCTAAGTTAAGTGTCAAACTTACTTTTATTATTTTTATTATTACCATTGTTGTAATAATAAACGTACAACTTTTTAAAGGTATTCGCAATATACTGCAGATAGTATTCACACCAAAAGTTAAAACCGGTTTTTAACATTAAAACCTCAGTTCCATTCGTTCTCACTACATGTTTAATTAAATCAAGTAGGAATTCATAATCAGTTACCAACTTTTAAAATGCACCTTTCAACGTGAAATTCAAGATGCTCACTTCATTTACGGCCAAGTAGAATACGATGTTTATTGATTCATTTGGAATTTCGTTAAGAGTTACAAAACCAACTGTATATTTCCAATTCAAAAATAAATACATTTTTTTTAGCATTCGTAAGCTTAAATCTGAATTCAATTGCAGATTTTAAGACCTCCTATTCATTAAAATCTATAATTAAAATTAACGAAGAAATACCAACTTTATTAACTACTATCTATCCTGAAGTATTTAACTGAGAATATGGAACTTTATTATTTTGATTTCGTTGTTCTTATTTTTATTATCATTTTACTTGAAGTTTTGTTTTAATTATTAGGTCTGTTCCATGTGCAGAACAAAACAGTCCGCACTATTGAGAGTAAAAATAAAATTACTCTCTCAATTTCAGACAAAGTTTTCCAAAATTGCTAAAACGCAAAAAACCACAATTGAACATCTTGAAATACTAATGCTGCTTACTTTTTCAAATAAATTTTATTTTAGTGATTTTAGACTCTTAAAATATTTGGAATAATTAAAATTTTCATCATTCTTAACAGTCGTAAAGAGTGAATGAAAATAAACTGAAAAAGAGAAAAAGTAATTTTTTATTAAATAAAGTGATAAATATTTTTCTTCTTAATCAATTTTAATTAATTTTTTAAAATTTTTACTTCCTTTATTAAAAAATATATTTTTAAATGATAATTTAATTCTAGTTCGAACTGACCCAAACAAAAGGTTCGTGGAACTTTGTACAGCACAGGAAAAAAATTTACTCTCTCATTTTCTGTCATCACTGCACAAAAATTGTTATGTGGAACGCTTTTGAACTAATTTTGTGCGAGTCCGGACTATTTTGTTATGCAGCTGGAACAGACCTATTATTAGCAAAATTACTATGTTTTATTCGCTTCGGAACAATTGTCGCGTCCGCAATTGTACATTTTTTTTTTTTTTTTTTTTTCTTGGACCAGTGCTCAGGGGCTATCCCCTAGATATGCAATGCTTTGCACTGGAATTAGAGGGAGGGATAGGGAAGAAATAGACAGGTGGTGAAAGTGGTAGGAAGATAGAGCTTGATTCTTGCACAACTCTGCCGTTGCGTGTTAATTATAAAGCAAAATTGCGACGTCTCTGATGTTTTTTATTGAGCCCTTCATTTTTAAGCTAATGGAGGCATTTTTTCTTCGCCGACGTTTTATTGCTCTTTATTAATTGTGCATATTAACTTTTCTTTGTAAGTTTTTCTTTGTTCTTGGCATAAAATTAATCCCTTTTACATGGTCGAAAACTAATTTGTGTACCTTAAGCAAAATAAATCGTACATAATTTTATTTAACACATCCAGACGTAAATTGTTTACATAAAAATTACATAAAAATTATTTTCTAATAATATACGTTTGCAAGCTGAACTTGAACGCAGATTTATCTCTTTTTATTTTATTTTCATACTCATTATTAATCATGCTTAAGGAACTCGCCTTTTTAAAGTTTTTGTTCTGATTTCCTTAAACGGAATTAATCGTGCATACAGACGTAAATTGTTAACAAGGACAAAATACTGGAATTTTAAAACGAAAATTTTACATTTAAACTTTATTTTAAACGATAAATATCTCCCATTAAGAAAAACTCTGAATATTTTTTTGATTTTTGTTTGCAAATTTATTTAAATTTTATTTAGTTTTGCTCAAAGATGGAACATTTACAAGTCGTTTAATTTTTAACCTCCTCGGCGTTGACATCTCTGTGTACAGGCCGCAAGAGTGCACCAACGATTGTTGTTGCCTCCACAACCCAAGTGACGCATTTGGCGACATCGTCTGGTACGATAATCGTAGTGCCATGCGTTACCAGCAACACAACCAGCTCCACCACGACCAACATCGCGTCGACCAGCACAAGTAGGGTTGGTCACACATCTTTGGGCCGAAGTATACGCCACTAAAGCCACCAACAATAAAATTAAATTTTGTAAAAATTTCATGATGACAGAAGACTGTTGAATTGTTTATGATTCTATTTGCAGCATGTCACGATATTTATACGAAACGGGAAAATTTTTAATATCGACAAGTTTATTGTCATATTGATACGAGTATTTTATCCAGATTTTTATGAAAAGAAAAATTTTATTGAAATATTTATGTGTATTCGTCTTCCTGATCTACATTCTTAAAATTGACAGGTGTTCCTATTGATCGTATAAACATATTTATATGAATTAATATTTATAAGTTAAAGTAAGTATTGTTTCACTTTTAAAAAATTGATTAAAAAATAAGAAGGGAATAATATGAAGTTAAGAATGCAACCAAGGAAATATGTTTCATTGTAAACTGTGCCCAGTGTTGCCTCTTTTGTGCAAAAATCTTCTAAATATGATGAAATATTTACTTGCCACACACATCCACAGTATGTGCAATTACTATCCCCTTTTTTTAATATGTCTTTGGTGCTTAAAATACCGCATACTGTTGGTATATCTAATTTCTTTTTTTTGTATTCTTATTGATATATCTTTGTTGAAAATTTTTTTCGCGTTAACTGTTGCATTGGTGTTCGTTAAAAAAATGCTGTTTGACAGCTCAGGCAACAGCAAATATTTGGGTTCTTTGGTTGGTTGTACGCTGAGGAAAATGGTATAAAATATTTATTTTTTACAACGAAGAGCTTCAGAAGCTTTAACAATAATTTCCAAAAACGGTTAAAAATTATTTTACCCACTAAATGATATTTGTTATAATTTTGTTGAACATTCGAAGGAATGACAATTGGGAAGAATTTCACTAAGCCCCACTTCAGTTAAGTCTAATGGACATATTCACAGTCTGTAGTTAACTAATGGCATTAGTTTAACAATAACAATATATATTAAATCTTCTTAAACCATCTTGTTTAACTAAAGACATAATTAAAAACATTTTTTTAAACTAAAAAATCTTTTAATCTTCTACAGGTATAATTGAAAGTCAGAACTGCTTAGAAACTTGTGTAGAGTAAATGGCCGTTCGAACTGCCTTTCCATATGGAAGTACAGTGCGCTTTAATGCACCACGCCCCCGACTCATTCAATTCCTCAAAATTTTTGTCAGATATTGTGTATAGATAACCAACCCATCTGTACCAAACTTGCATACTGTTACTGTTAATATTTTCCAGATATACAGAAATTTATATTGTCTCTGTATAAAGTTTAGAAAAATCAGTTCAGTAGTTTAGGGGTCTAAATGGAATAAACCAGTACACAAACAAATAAACAAGCAACTGCAATTTTCGTTATATGTACAGATTGGAGCTACCCTTTCCCTTATTCCGAGAGCTCCAGTTTCTTACTGCCATACGCGCATTGACTATGAGTATTTCATACCAAAGTTGAAGGCGGTCAGTATAGTTTCAAAGAAATGCGACAATTAATAATTTTCTTGTATGGAAGCTTCCCTTCCAGTCGCTCCTATTATTAGAAATAAGAGAAACCTTAATAAGTCGGTTTAAAAATGGCCGAGAAATACTAATTTTATTCTTATAAACGTGTCACCAGGAACCAACACACACCATATGAATAAAAGCCTTGTCAATCACGTCAGCTTTCACAGAAACGAAATCGGTTCTCGCATTAATGAGAAAACCGAACACATACGCAATGTCATTTATTTATATGTAAATATGTATATGTAAGAAGAAGAAGATGCATGTCCCCAATTTAAACTGACTGCAGCTTTCTTATTCGTATTATAAAATATCAGCAAAAGTTCTTACTTCTATAGCAACAGCTTACAATCATTTATATAAAATATTCCGTTCTTATTTTTTAAACAATTCTTTAGAACTGAAACAATATTTATTCAAGCAGCCATATGATAAGAGTTCAATAAATATTTAATTCAAATAAATATGTTTATACAATCAATAAGAACACCTGCCAATTCTGGGAATATAGATCAGGAAATCGAATTCACATAATTATTTCAATAAAACTTAAACTTCTTTTCATAAAAATCTGAAAAAAAAATATTCGTAACAATAAAATTGACGGTATCAAAAATTTTCCCGTTGCGTATAAATATCGTGATATTCTGCAAATTGAATCATAAACAATTCAACAGTCTTCTGTCATCATGAAATTGTTACAAAATTTAATTTTATTGTTGGTGGCTTTAGTGGCGTGTACTTCGGCCCAAAGATGTGTGAGGAGGCCTAATTGTGGTGGTGGCCGCAATGTTGGTCGCGGCGGCCGTGGTTGTCGTGCAGGTACCGCCTGGTACTACGATAACCGTGCCAGACAATGTCGTCAAATGCATCACTTAGGTTGTGGTGGCAACAACAATCGTTGGTGCACTCGTGCCGCCTGTGTACAGAGATGTCAACGTCGAGGAGGTTAAAAATTAAACGACTTGTAAATGTTCCATCTTTGAGCAAAACTAAATAAAATTTAAATAAATTTGCAAACAAAAATCAAAAAAATATTCAGAGTTTTTCTTAATGGGAGATATTTATCGTTGAAAATGAAGTTTAAATGTAAAATGTTCGATATAAAATTACAGTATTTAGTACTTTTAAACAATTTACGTTTGTGTGAGTGCTTAAGGAATCTAAATTAGTGTTCGAGGATGTCAAAGGAATTAATTTTACGGCAAAAATAAACAAGAAATTAAAAAGACAAATTTATAAGCACGATTAATAATGAATATAAAAAGTGAATGTATAAAGAAAAATTTTCGAAGAACTAATTTAGTTTATTTTGTTTGTATAATTCGTAATTCTCAAGGATATTTTTGGAGTTCTTTATAAACAAATGGAATTTCATAGTTTTTTTAAAAATTTAGTTGAAGCTCTACTGACGCCTTTGGTATTTTTTAGCACCAAATAAAATGTACATACAGGCCAGTTAAACTATATAACAAACTATAGATAGGTAATTCATAAATAAATTGTTGACATGAACTTGTATTATAAAACATTTGAAATACCAGAAGTAAAGTTTGGCACAAAATGTGGGGATTTATGTTAAAAGAAATTTTAGAAAGGAAAGAAATTGACTTGATCAAGTTTTACCTCACGCTTTTTTGCTAATACAATCATAATTTTTTAAAATTTAACCGAAAATGCTCCAAATTCTCTCTCAAGATTTTATTTTATACAGCCAAGCAGTCAGCTGATTAGTAATTCTTAGGAACAATTTTGCTGTTATTTTCTCAATGCAAACATTTTGAAAAACGAAAATGCTTTCAAATTGCGTGTTGCCTACGTCACTACCGGCAATTTAAATGCATTTTTACAAGTAGTTAGCAGGAAAATCGTGAGCGTGTGTGAAATAGTCTACATTGAGAAACTTCTCCTTCGAAATTTAAATATAAAAATTGGCCAATTCCTAATTCTAGAAAGATGTAACAGTGGACGAGTTCGAATAGGGTCAAATTGCAATAGGATTTGAAATATTCTATTTTTTAGTTGAGCTTCGAACTCCAGCCCTCTAATATATTCATTCATTAAATGTATCAAATAAAAATTCAGCAAAGTATAGGAATTGATATTTCATTTCTGCCTTTAAAAGAAACACAAGGCAAATATTTTCATACCTGGCGGCTGCGGTAGACTTTATCGCAATGATAATGCTATTTATGTAAATTCTGTTGGTTTAAAGAATAAAGAAATATTGAACATTAAGAAGTGCTGAAAGTTCTTCACTCACAAGGATGTACCTAATTTTTAAAAAATTTTAATAAAAATATTAAATTTTTTCATGAATTTCAGAATTTTCCTAAAAAAAAAAAAAAACATTAAAATTAAATAATTCTTTTTATCATCTCTACATTTGAAAATTTTCCAATTTTTGTTAATTATTTCCATTTTAATTGATACAAACGAACTGGTCATATGTGCACTACAATCCCGCCTGAATTCTTCAATGTCAACTGCGATTTTGGAGTGTTCAAATCGAGTGTATTCAAACACTACATGCTCTACCCTCCCTTCCCAAAATGCACTTTTCAAGTTCCATTACAATATATAATATACGTAGGAGACGGGCTCTGCTCCAAGATAAAAAGAAAGAAAGAAATTTCACAAAGAAATGAAATTGCAAGTTTCATAGACACATTGGGCGGTTTTATAAGCATTTGCCTTACTTAGCGACGCATAGTTGAGTATTTCCGCTCAGCTCTATAATTGTGTATTTTATAAAATTTAATGAACCATGAAAATCAATCGTTACATCAAATCAACATGCTGTAGTAACAAAATAAAATACATTTTTGCTTTAGTAAGAAAATGTACATCTGAAAAACTCGTTTGAATCTGAAAGCGAAATTTCAAATAATTAAAAAAAAATTATTTATACAGGTATGATATTTTACCAAAAACTTCGTAGAGTTATTTAATATTTATTCAAAACTAATTCAGTCATAGGTCAATTATGTCTGTATTAAAACTTTTAATTGAAATTTTTCAATCGCTCCTGTAGAAAACGGAGAACCAAATCGCAGTAAGAACACAATTTTCCACGCATTCACCTGAATGTGAAATATTGAAAATAAATATTTTTATACAAGAACGAATTGCCTTAAGCTCCATTAAATTAAATAAATTGCAAACAATTGCAATTACAACACCAATTTTATCTAAAAAAATATTAAACCATATTTGAGAGTTATGTTTTTTTTACAATTAATTAAGAGAAGTAACACAGAATTATTTGTTTAATGCAAAATCCATTTAAATTTAACATTTCTTTGACACAACACTTCGAACTGAATGATATATTTATAGGCGAGGCATCCTTTTTCACAATGTAGTTCGATTGTACGCACTTCACGACAAAATCCGGCATGAGTATCATAATACGACGTGATTCGGCCTGTACAGCCGTGGTCATCAAAATACAATGACGTCCATACGTACATTAAATTTTTGAAACTAAATATCTTTTGGTTCGATTCGTGCCAAGGATGTTCAGCAATCAATCCAGAAAAGGGATTCGCAGGTTGTCTGAGCGGTATTCTAATGCTGATTTCCTTTTGCTGATATAAAAATTATTTTCTGACAATATATAAGTGTGCAAGCTGAACTTGAACGCAAATTTTTCTCATTTTATTTTATTTTTATATTCATTATTAATCATGCTTATTAACTCTTCTTTTTAAATTTTTTTTCTTCTGAGTTTCTTAAGCAAAATTAATCGTACATACGAGTACAGACGTAAATTGTTTAAAAGTACTAAATACTGTAATTTTATATCGAACATTTTACATTTAAACTTCATTTTCAACGATAAATATCTCCCATTAAGAAAAACTCTGAATATTTTTTTGATTTTTGTTTGCAAATTTATTTAAATTTTATTTAGTTTTGCTCAAAGATGGAACATTTACAAGTCGTTTAATTTTTAACCTCCTCGGCGTTGACATCTCTGTACACAGGCGGCACGAGTGCACCAACGATTGCTGTTGCCACCACAACCTAAGTGATGCATTTGACGACATTGTCTGGCACGGTTATCGTAGTACCAGGCGGTACCTGCACGACAACCACGGCCGCCGCGACCAACATTGCGGCCACCACCACAATTAGGCCTCCTCACACATCTTTGGGCCGAAGTACACGCCACTAAAGCCACCAACAATAAAATTAAATTTTGTAACAATTTCATGATGACAGAAGACTGTTGAATTGTTTATGATTCAATTTGCAGAATGTCACGATATTTATACGCAACGGGAAAATTTTTGATACCGTCAATTTTATTGTTACGAATATTTTTTTTTCAGATTTTTATGAAAAGAAGTTTAAGTTTTATTGAAATAATTATGTGAATTCGATTTCCTGATCTATATTCCCAGAATTGGCAGGTGTTCTTATTGATTGTATAAACATATTTATTTGAATTAAATATTTATTGAACTCTTATCATATGGCTGTTTGAATAAATATTGTTTCAGTTCTAAAGAATTGTTTAAAAAATAAGAAAGGATTTTTTGTTATAAATGATTGTAAGCTGTTGCTATAGAAGTAAGAACTTTTGCTGATATTTTATAATACGAATAAGAAAGCTGCAGTCAGTTTAAATTGGGGACATGCATCTTCTTCTTCTTACATATACATACATACGTACATATGAATAAGTGCAATTGCGTTTGTAATCGATTTTACCAGTATTTCCTTTTGTACGAAAATGACGTCAATAACAAGGATTTATTCATATATGATCGTTGTGTGTGTTGTCCCATGAAGTATAGGCGTTTGCCGATGGATGAAACCTATATAAGAAAAAATTAGGTTTTCTCGGCTATCGGGTAGGCGATAGCTGAAGTAGTCGACGTCGACTACTAAAGCAAAAGTCCTGGGTCTGAACCCAGTGTCGGACGAAGTCATAAAAACACTTCGTATTTTTCTGATTTTCAATATTGCGACTTTGTGTCATTTGTTATCGGAAGGTTTCAGTAGCGAAGGCATATTCACTGGTCACTGGACAGTATGCTTCAGCTGATATTAATCCACAAGTAACATCAAAGCAGCCTCGTTCGTCAGTATTGTGTAGCATCGTTGCCCAAGTAAAATAATTAATAAATATGGCAACAAAACACGGCTTCAAGAATTTAATACGTCTCATGGACATTAGAGGCACTGCAGCAAACCAAAAAGCGTGCTCAGCAGATTTGTAAGAAAGTGAAGCCTCACCACCTGGTCAGCTCTCCCACTAACCCTTTCCTCTAGTTCCAGCAAAATGCATCATTAGGTTATCCCAATGATTAGGTTATAAAAACGTGTCTCTTATTTGTGAGGATTTGCTGCGAGCTATGCATTCAGGAGGGGTAGCAAGCTTCCATACAATTAATTATGGCATTTCTTTAATGCTACACTGGTCCCCTTCAAAGTCAATGCGCATAGTCCAACAAGAAACTGGAGCTCTCGGAGGATAGCATTCTTATGTAGATATAAAATAAATTGCCGTTGTTTCTTTATTTGTTTGTTTGAGGATTCGTTTGTTTGTTTATTCCTTATAGGCTCCTAAACGACTGGACCGATTTTCCTGAGCTGTATATTTGCCAAATTCTTCTAAGTGAACGTGGCACATCCTACACAGAGACAATTTGGAAAATCAGAACAATAAGAGTAGTCAAGTTTGGTACAGATGGCTTGGTTATCAATACACAATGGGTCTCATGCATAAAAACGCGTAAAAGCACTGAGTTGAGGCAGGTGAGCAATTGCTCGTAAGTCGAGTTCGATTAAACAGCAACAGCTTTTGCTCAATTTCGTATGCATAAAAATGAGTTCAAACCAACTGCAATTACTTAAGCAAAGGGCGATCAAACGTCTAATTGTTATTGAAGTGCAAACATGTCGTCAAGTGAAAGTGCAGTAGAAGTAGAATCAAATAATAATGATAATAAAATAGAAACTGACGACATTTCTAAATTTTTAGTTGGAAAAATAAAACAAAATAAATATTTACTAGAAAAGGGTCAATTACCAAGCATTAAAAATAAAAAAAAAATAAAAAACAATAGAAACATGTGTAACATGTGTAACAGAAATTAAGCAAAAATTTGGCATTGAATTTCGAATTTTATTAATATGTAATTAATTAATATTTAATGCCTAAAAGTGAATTACATTTATATTAATTTTACATGAAAAAGAGAATTATATTTTTGTACATACATATATTATTATTATTTTTATAAATAAAATAGCGAATTACATTTATTTTATTTTTGTATAATAAAGTGAATTGTATTTACGTTTATTATTTTTTATAAACCAAAAAAAATTACATATTTTCATTTATATTATTTTTATTATCAACTAATTTGATAACAAATTTGCGATCATACTCCTTTTGTTTTTTCCAGCTTCTGAATTTCTTGCTATTTGTTGTTCGATATCATTTCCTAATAGCCATACATCATTATTGTTGTAATCGTCATTGATAAGGATATAATCGTCTTTTAAAAATTTAGCTATGTTATGCAAAATGAAACAACTGGCTATTACGTGGGGCGCTAACTCTGTCGATACACGAATTTTGTATTGAAGTATCGAAAATCTTTGCTTCAATTGACGAAAAAAACCCCGTTCTATAATGACACGTTCCCTTGTAAACACTTGGTTGAATGTTTTTTCTATGTCAGTTGTTGGGTTCCGGAATGGTGTCATTAGCCATGAGCATATTCCATAGCCCTCATCCCCGAGAAGTAATGCATCGTTCGTTGCATTTTGCATTAGTCTACATACCTCGCTGTTTCGTAAGATGCGTGAGTGATGAACTGAACCTGGCCAGGATATGTCAACGCTTGTAAAAAGTTATTTTCCATCACAAGTTGCCTGCACATTTATAGAGTGGAAGCCTTTTCTACAAATATACTCATCGCTTTGATTTGTGGGTTTTTTAATTTTTATATGAATACAATCAATCACTCCAATTGCAAATGGAAAGCAATAATTTGCTTGCAGTACTCAGGGGCGTAATAGAAATACATGTACATTAATTGTATTTAAAAAATATTGTGCGATCATAATATGATCGTTTTTTTTTTTTGTTATTTGCATCATAAAATTAACAACAAGCTTTTTTGTTGCTGCTATACACTTCGGACACTGGCATTTTTATGAATTCTTAAGCATTCCTTATCTAAATTCATTGTTATTGCCATCTTAAATATCAATGAGATTTTCATTTTGGAACTCATGGAAAACACATTCACTTCTGCCGATTAATTCATAT
Source organism: Dexiosoma caninum (assembly GCA_963924685.1). Classification (NCBI taxonomy): domain Eukaryota; kingdom Metazoa; phylum Arthropoda; class Insecta; order Diptera; family Tachinidae; genus Dexiosoma; species Dexiosoma caninum. The sequence continues at coordinate 86,390,357 of OZ004728.1, read as the reverse complement.
GAACAACTGCACAGTTGTAATTATAATTTAAGTAAATTTTTCCATATGTTACAGAAACTCATTAAACCAAATCAAGAAACAATAATTGACTGACTACAAGCACTCATTTACACGGAGAAAACTGTTGTGCATTATTTATGCCTAATAATAATAAATTCTGCACAATCTATTAAAATTGTGCATAAGTTATACACAAAAAATGTGCACAGTTTGTGAACATTGTTCATAGCTTAATTATTTGAAAATTAAACACAATTGATCATAATATATGAACATTGTGCATGAACGACTATTTACACTCATTGTTCATGAGTTATGTTTACTGGTGCATAGATTTTGCCCAACATTTTGATATGTGTGTATCTTGTTCATAAGTTGTGCCCATTTATGCATAGATTATGAACAATGCGTACACATATGGATAATGAGCATGCATTAATTGCAAGTTAGTTTCACTTATGTGTAAAAATTTTTCCTATTTGTTCACAATCTATGAAAATGTTGTTCATAACCTATGCCCAGTTGTTCATAAAACATGCTCATAATGCTGAACAAGTGTGCATAGATTATGAACAACTGTTCTTGGTCATTTTTCGTGAACAATTTGTGCATAAGTTGTGCCCATAGCGCATAATTTCTGCACACAATTCTCTCCGTGTACATAAATGACGAGTTGTTTTCTTAACGCAGTTAACGCGTGCTCTCCAATGACAGCCCAGTGTTAAATTCATGCGTTCTTCAGATAAATAGAACGAGTTCATATCCAATATGATATTTAACAGCTCGAATCAGAAAACGTCGTTACAATCGTGGATACTTTCTTGGACCGTTACGTTTGCAATGAATTGCGCCGGCACTAGTTGGAAAATGTATAGTGTAGAGAAGAGACAGATGGTGAAGTGATGGAAGGATACATGCACAACTCTATAGTTGCGCGTTTTTTTTTTAATTTGTAATTTGCTCAGTGTTTGTGTATCTGATGTTATGCAGATGCCTTAATCCTTACAGGATTTTGAACCGAATATCTTCTGGTTGTAGAGATAACACGATAATTAGACAGTCAACAGTACGTGCAAAAGCAGAGTTCTAATGATATTGAAGCTTTGTTATGTTTTCTTTCCTCACCACCGGTTATTTCTTTCATTATAGATTTCCTAGTAGTAGGCAATCATTGCATAAGTGTGATTAATCTTAAAAAATACTGAATTAAAAAATATAAAAGAATTGTGCCTTAAAATTACGTATGTAATACATACATACATATTTTTTTTTTGTTTTCAAATACGAGTATTACACATTTTAAGTAAATTTTTAAGATTTTTAGTTTTTTCCATATATCCAGCTATATCTGTTGCTTGTGTTACTAATGAATTTTATTTAAAATTAAATCGAAATTTTCAGCTAAACTTGCACTGTTGAATCATTGGCATTGTTGTGGAAATAGTTGCTTTAAAAATTCCTCATAGATCAGACCTACTTTATATTGTATTGTTTATACTTAATATGTTAAATATTTTCAAAATTATTATCCTCTTAACCATAAAACAATAAACACAATTATTTGTGTTGTGACCCTGCAGGAAATGAAAATAGTAAAACTGTGCTGATTTGCTACTGACTTAGTCGTCAGTACTAATGACCTGTTATACTCCAGGTAATGTGATTTACTATAGACATTTAACCTGTGCGTGTCATTGAAAATCTACTACGGCCCATCTTCCTGTGTAGTCACTAGAGCAACCGCATCTATTTCCAAGAGAACAAAATCAGACAAAAAAATATCGTTTTGCTGCTATAAAGAGAAAGATACGTTCTCTTCTCTACTCTTCTTTCTCATCAGAGACAAAATAAAAAAAAATTGTAGACAAGTAATCGTCGACAATGTCATCAAAAATTAACCAAAACCTATCGACAAAAGTGTTGATTTAGAGACACTTGGTCCCAGGCTTCCTACAGAGTTCATACGCCACTTGCACACATATAAACACCATATAGTATGTGTGCATGTGTATGCGTCTCAATGCCCAAATACCTTTTAATTATGGCTAAATAATACATGTTATTCTAAATAAAACCTTGTTTTTGTCTTAATTGCTTCAGGCATTGGAGTGCAATAAATAGGAAAATGATTATCGACGACATGCAATATTTACTTCAATTACAAATGCATTAAAAGACTTTTAAATTTTATAAATTGCTTCACAGCAAATGCACTTAAATATCGATTATGTAAATGAGATGTCTTTAAAATTGAAATACAGTTTTATAAAGACAAGATAAATTATACTCGTTGTTGCCTGTTAAATGGAGAGAACAAAATAAAATCGTAGAAATAGCAAGATTCCAATAAATTAACTTAACGACAGACAATATTGTTTCTATATAGGGAACTCCACGGTTGCCTTATTGGCCTTCCTCTGGTGTCAATCTATTCATCTGGGATGAAGAGAGCGGTGTATGAGGACCAAGACGGATGGGAAGAGGGCTGATTGTCATTTTAACCTGAATCACATGACCAGCCATCCATCTATTGCGGTTCTCTCGGCTGACTCTCTCTCTCGGCTATTGGAAGTCATGCCGATTAGACTCGGCATTCCCTCGCTGTATTTCTGCAGTAGCTGTGGGTTTATTGCATGAAACGACCAAGATTCTTGACCTCCGATTTTTTTTCGAAGATCACAGTAACAGTAACAGTTGCCATTCATATTCATATAATCATAGGCCAACATCGATACATTGTTACATTGAATAGTGACTAAACAAAAACATCGGCAATGGGTTACATTAACAGGGTAGATTTCCATGCTCGCAAGACTAAATGCTGCATGCCTACGCAGAAAAAATTTTCCCAAAAACTTTTTTTATTAAAGATTCAGAGCTTTTTTCTTCTGCAAACCACTTTTTGTCAAAGTGATTTGAAATCACGGAAATGGTGTTCTGCACACAAAAATTTTAATAATCTCGTGATTTGAAATCGTCAGCTAAATGACTGACTTTGAAATCACTTGTGTATAGTTGCTATGTATTTCGTTTAGAATTTAATAAAAATGCTATAATATATTTCATGTGATTCGTTTTCTATTTATTTTTCTAAAAAAATTGGGTTTGCTACATATAAAAACTTAAATATGAGCAAATTTGTAAGAACACTGCTTTTTTTGAAAATAATTGTTTTGCTTTGTTTAGCAATGTCGTGGTGTTTACATTTACTTTTTAGCAGTCAGCTGGTTAATTTTTCCGAACATGTTTTTGAGGTTGCCAAAGTAACACAGTCTTTAGAAGTCATGTAAATATATAGATATTTTACTATCATGTTCTTTATTTAAGACAAATTTTATATATTGTTGTACAGAAAATCTAGTAATGGTCAATAATTAATTATTTTTGTGCAAATTTATAAATAAGTAAATGCAAAATTTAAGTAAATTTGTGTTAATGAAAACACTGGATACTTCGCAATTATACATACATACATACATATGTAGGTATTTTGTTGTCCTAATAAAAAATTTATGATTTGTCCCGCAAATGTCGTTATTTAACACGCTCTTTTTTTAAATGATGCTTTCTTAAAGCAATTATTGATAATAAAGTAGCTCTTGGCATTTTTAAATTCTTTATTTCCTCTAATATTTTAATTCACAGTGCAAAAATATAAGCAAATATAAAATATCAGCTGTTTTCTCGTGTTTTCGAAAAATTAAAACCACGCCGAAAAATGTAAAATCGCGTCATTTACAGAACAGCTTCAAATCGTCTGCGTGGTTTCAAAATGGTTCGTGATTTCAAATCACGTGGTTTGCAGAACAGGCCTGTATATTTTGCATTTTAAAAATGATTTAATACTTCAAATTATCAAAAATGAGACCAATTTAATAATGATTTGTTTTTAAATATCATATTTATTATAATTGCTTTAAAACATAATAAAGTTATGAAACCTATACAGTATTTCGGTATTTCGGTATGCTACATACAAATTATATGGGCATGAGAATTTTTGACAGCTAGAAAACGCCTTCCGCGCTTGTTTAGGTATGGCTGTTAGTTAATTAACCACGAATATGTAAATATCCAACGACTAAATACGGTTTGTTTTAATAAAAAAAAACACTTCACTATTGTTATTGTTTGAAAAGAAATGTAGAAAAAGAGAAGATTGTATTAAGTTTGAAAAGTGATCCCGTAGAGTACGCATGATCAGCGGGTGTATTAAGTTATTTTTTGTTGTACAAAATTTATTTTTTCTTTTTTTTTTGCTATAACGGGTACTGTGTATGTTTGTCTGCATAACAATGGTGTATTCTACATGAAGTTTGCTTAAATTCTTTATATTTCTACATTTGCTTTGCTGCTTTGTTTTAAATCTTTATAAAGGGTGGTTAAATTTCAAGGGCCGATGTTGATTTTGAATAAAACACAAACTATTTAGGAAATTATTGTAATTTTATTTTATTATGATATATTGGTATTACTCAATTATGTATGGAACAAAATATCGGCCAAATGGGCGCCGCGACCACGGCGGCACACCTCCATCCGATGGTCCAAATTTTCGATGACCCTGAGGCATAATGGAGGTTCTATGCCGTTAATGTGCCGAATTATCTCATCCTTTAGCTCTTGAATTGTTGCTGGCTTATCGACGTACACCTTTTCTTTCAAATAACCCCAAAGAAAAAAGTCCAACGGTGTCAAATCACATGATCTTGGCGGCCAATTGACATCGCCATTACGTGAGATAACACGGCCATTGAATTTGTTGCGCAAAAGAGCCATTGTTTCGTTAGCTGTGTGGCAAGTGGCACCGTCCTGCTGAAACCACATATCGTCCACATCCATATCTTCCATTTCGGGCCATAAAAAGTTCGTTATCATCTCACGATAGCGAACACCATTCACAGTAACTGCCTGACCGGCCTCATTTTGGAAAAAATACGGCCGCGATGATGCCGCCAGCCCATAAACTGCACCAAACAGTCACTCTTTGTGGGTGCATTGGTTTTTCGACAATCACTCTTGGATTCTCATTCGCCCAAATGCGGCAATTCTGTTTATTGACGAATCCACTGAGGTGAAAATGTGCCTCATCACTGAAGATGATTTTCTTCGAAAATTGATCATCCACTGTTGCCGTGGTCGCGGCGCCCATTTGGCCGATATTTTGTTCCATACATAATTGAGTAATACCAATATATCATAATAAAATAAAATTACAATAATTTCCTAAATAGTTTGTGTTTTATTCAAAATCAACATCGGCCCTTGAAATTTAACCACCCTATAGCTGTACATTGAACAATTACATATATTTTTTTATATACATACATACACACATACTACGATAAAAAGAATAATGAATTTTAAATGTTTTTTGTGTTTAAATTTTAACATTTAATTAGCAGTTTCGTGTAACCTTTAATTAAACCTTTTAATTAGTAAATTAAAGTGGAGAAAAACTTGAACTTTACAATTCTGTTAATTGATATGATAAATTTGTTTGCTGGCCCAAAATTAGCAAACACTTTAATTGACACAACCACTATCTAATAACATTTTTAATTGAAGTAGATGTGGAATTTTTTTCTGTGTATACATGCCCGATCACGCTACCTTATCTGTAATTATGGCAGGTAGAGATATTCAAGATTCATACTTTCTAAGACATACTTAATTTATTCCATCTTTCGACGTTCTCAGCATTCTCACAATTTTTTCTTTTAGTTTTAAATTAGAAATGTGTAACGTAACAAACCTTTGCAGTTGTCTGATTAATTGCAGTGTCATAAAACGAAACTACAAAGTTTTCATTCTCCAAATTTCAAAGAGAATGAAGTACCTGCATTGCAGTTGCCCTAAGCGTTTTCATAGAAATGTAATTAGTTTTAATGTCATAAAATCGCCCCATATAAAACAGAAGTATCTTATGAACCATTTAAAATTTGCTAAATTATCTGTATTTTCTAGTTTGTCTTACCTTGTGAGAAAATTACAAAATTCGTTTCCCACTGCGAAAAATACTTGTAGTTGTATTTGGCTGGAAATTTAAACAAAGATTTGTTGTTGCTTCTTATTGTTGTGGTTGATGTTCTTTTTGTTCATGTTGTTTATAGATTTATTGTTATTGTTGTTGCTGTTTATACAACACCTTCCATTATTTGCTTTCGAGAAAAGTTAATTTGTTGCTGGTGTTGCATAAAAATTTGTATGCATTAAATGAAAAATATTTTGTTGCTCTTTCTTTTTCCAATTTTTACATTGAAATATATTTGTTTAGAATATTTTGTTTTTTCTTCTTTTTATTATAATTTGCTAAAAGAAATTTGATTAAATGAAAAACCTCCAAACACATATTGAATCACGAACAGCATTTTTCCAGCAATTCGTGAAGCTACAGAAGGCAACGTTATAAACGACACAAACAACTACGCGCTGTAATTCTTGAATGGAAACGAACAATTTTGCAAAAGCATTTGTAATTGTTTATTATAGCGAACTTTATGTAGCATAATGGATACGATAAATGGCTGCCGTTGGCTGAAGCACTGGATTCAAATCTTACGCCAATCATTAACATTTTCTGATGTGCATTGGTATCTTTGAAAGTTTCTACAACTCCATTCCCTGCGGGAATTTGGCAATTTTTAGCTGAGTGGTTAAGACATCCACTCTAGAAACGAACGCGCAGTGCGTTCAGTACTTCGTTGAACCAAAATTGTTATGTATCTAAGCTAAGAACGCCCCCCTTCGTCAGTATTTCAGCAATAAAACTTCGGAGAAGGAAAAGGTTCTCCTTTAGCTTACATTGCAAATTTAGGCAACATACCCTAAGCACTGGTCAACGAAAAAAAAAACCAACGATACCATATTTACTCCACAGAACAGCAAAACAGAATTAACCAATAACCGATAACGGTTGCTCTTGAGGAAACCAAAACCCAAGAAGCATATTTTCGTATATTAAGCAGCACCATTCAGCCACATTCCTTACTTAATTGGCGTATATGTGAGCTTTCCGTTTACCGTAGTTTCCATTTGCTTGGGCACTGGTCAGACCATGAACTCCTTTTGACGAACTGCTGTCTACTTACAGCCCCATGCTGATGATCGTTTGGTCGATTCTTGTAAAGTTCATTGCACCATTCTCTTTATTAATTAAAAATATTTGTCCTTTTAGCGGAGCGATAATGCGCAAATATTCTAAGTGGATACGGTAAAGTTGGTTCAAGAACTCCAATACTGTTTACCTTGAAAATAAAACACATAACTCAGGGCTGTAACACCTTTTTCATCGTTTAAAAAGTCGTGCGATTTAGAAAACTTTATGAAAATTTTTATAAAAAAATTAAATAAATTTAAATAAAAATTAAAACAGGTATCACTCCTCTGTGAATGAATCGTGCTATTTTGCAAGATATTGATAGATATAGGAAGCCAAATTTGTTAATCGTCGACGTTTAATTGCTAAAATAGCGATAAAGGCGGGTTTATGATTGCATATGGTTTGAACCCGCGACTACCGAACTGAACCGTCAAAGTCCTAACTGCTTTAGGCAACCATTAAATTGCTGGACTATGACTAATGGCATCGTTTGTAGACATACAGTGGAATTCGGTTATAACGAACTCCGCGAAACGAGGCAATTTTGTTCGTTATAGGCAAAGTTCGTTTTATTGGTTGCCTTCACAATATTTTTTTTTTCAATTTTTTATATAATATTTTCTTTACTTTTTTAATTGTTTTTATTTTTAAGCTGTTGACAAAACAGACACGATTTCTTAATTGTTTTTCAAACTTCTTTGGAAAATTTTTTATTTTATATTTTTGTATCTTTGATGTTATTAGTTACTGAGACTTTAAATTTATTATTTGTTTTTTAACTAAGAAGAGAACTAAAAGTGTTACCAAATTTTGATTATTAATTTAAAAGCGGCAGACAAAAATTTCCATTTTTGTTCGTTTTAACAATATGAGTTTGCATGCATTTTTGTTAATGGGACTGAAGAAAGAGTTCGTTACAAACTAAAATTCGCTATAATCGTAGTAATTTGTATGAAATATTAATGCAAAACTGTTGAGAGCGGAGAATTTGTTTGTTGTAGGTGAAAATACGTCATAACCGATGTGTGTTATAACCGAACTCCACTGTAATCATATTAAGAATTATTTTGGCAAATAAATTAACAATTAATTAGTAAACATTTTTTTAATTTCAATCCAATACGACTCACACTGTCGTAAATTATTTAAACAAATTTGTTGTGTTTTAGGAGGCAAACATTTTACTTACACAATTTCTATTTTTTAATATTTAATATTTTTTTTTTTTTAAATTTTTACACTGAACTATTCTAGTTTTTGGGTTTTGTATGAAATTTTTATATATTTTGTTACTAAAAAAAATTCTATTTATTTATTTAATTGCGTATTTATATTCTCTTCTCCTTTTATGCAGCGAAATTTTTATTATTTTTAATTATTTATTAATACGGATGACATTTCTAATTTATAATTTATGCAAATAAAAATCTTTTTCGTTTTAAATTGAAAATTTTTTTTTATCTCTGATAAATCGACTATTAATTGGATTTTTTTTTTAATTAATTTTGCAATATTTCTGCGTGTTGCAAATATTATTCAATTTAGTTGATTTTAGCATTTTCTATTTAATTTTCTTTACTTTTTTTTCATTTAGTAATTGATTTGAATATTAAAAAACTTATTTGAAAATTTTGGTAATTTTTTATGAATTTTTTTTTATTATTTATTGACAATAGTTTTAATTGTTTCAGCGTTTTAGTGTTTGTTTTTTTTTTGAGGGGGGGTTTGTTACTGTATTAATTTTTAATTGATTCTCAATTATGCACAGGTTTGTAATTTGTTAAGTGTTGTCCGTTGAGCTGCAAAAGACAAAAAAAATATATAAAAAAATTATTAATGACTTAATGATTTTTGGGGCGAACTATTGTAAATTAAAAGGCAAAAGTTTTGTGTATGAGTATACAATTATTATTTAATTATTAATGGGGCAGAATTGTATGTTTATACAACAGCGCCTGGCAACAGGCACTGGCAGCAGTATTCAGCATTGGAAAATATTTCTAATTTATAAAATAAACCATTTGACCTTTTCTATAAGTGATGTTAATAAATACAAAATTTCTCATTTAATTATTTATTTATATCCTCGTTTATCTATTATTATTTATTATCTTGTTTAATCTTTCTTTCTTTGTCTCACAAGATATAAAAAAAAATTCCGTTTTAATTTTTCTCTGCTCAAATAACTGAAAAACAAATTTCTACACAATTTCTAAACATTTAAAGATTTTCTTTAATGACGCACAAAGTTTATTGGACATAGGAATTTCCAAAAATTGCCAAGACATTTAGTCGCCATTATTTACATAAAGATAAAGGAATACACACACTTACGTTCACTTGAATAAAGTCAGCATTTTCGTCTTTCATATTATTTTATTCTCTAAAAGGGAAATTCTTAAAAGTAACAATAAAGACAAGAGTGGTGATAAATTTCCATTTTCTACTGTCATGAGAGACAAAAGTTTTTTAGGAGCCATGCTCACACTGCTGGCAATAATTTCTATATTATTAAAATGAAATGTGTAGCTGAAATAAAAAAGGCGACAAATGTTTATTTAATAAAAATTTTAAAAATATTTTTTGGGCAAAAATATTTTTTGTTAAACTAAAACTGACCAGTAAATTAAGGAGGAAATCTTTATTAATTAATTTTTTTTCAAGATAGGAAATTGTTTATTTCGATTTTCGAAAAATCCTTTCAACTTTGCACTTTATTTATTAAAAATATTTGTATTTTATTGACCTATTTGACAGATCTGAAAAACAGCTTTCATTTCATTTTCATTTTGCTTTTATTTATTAATCGAGCCCTAGGTGCCATATATGATTAACAGAAGTAGTTAATAATAATTGTAATAAATTGATAATTGTATAAGCAAGGAACACGTTTAAATAAAATTACATATTTAATAATGTTTAGTTATTATTACATTGAACAAGAATTTTATATTTGTTTAAAATAGATTGGTAAGATTGAAATTTATCTTTATAGCGGAATGATAACATGCAAATATTGAGGCTGCTGTTGGCCAAGTAGTTAAGGCCCGTTTAGCCTTTTCGAGACTAGATTTAGCTTTTTTTCTCTTTTAGCTTCGAAATTTACGTTTTAGCTTCATGGCAGTTTTAACCTTTTTTTATTTTACATTTAGCCTCAAAAAGTCCTAATTTGTTTGAAATTTTCTGCTGAACCCATAAAATAATTTCAACCGATTTAGCTTTTTCCAGCTCCTGGCAACACTGGTTAGAGGGTTGACTCTGCACAAGAAGGCCCTCGGTTCGAAAGCCCGATCAGAGCAAAAACTTTTTTTGTAAAAAATTGTAAAATTGTAAATTCAGCTCTCAGAGTTGACGGTCTAAAAATATAACAAATATTGAACAACAAGAAATTAAATTAATGTTCTTCATTTTGCTTTGCTTGTCTATTTGTATTATTCTCCCTTCTAGGCAATCTTTTTTAAGAGATGTAACTTAGCCGATAGTCTAATGAATAGTGAGCTAGTTTCTCTATTTGGGGGTTTTACGTTAAGGGGATTTATTTCTTAAAAATAATTAGAAAAAAAATTATGGTGAAGTGAGAGAGTAGTGATTTGTGCAGCATAAATGATATTTATAACGCCGAAGGTACTTTAGTATGGACATTAATGCACATCGGAACTTTTTTTGAGCCGTTCAGCTCTGAGGTAGTTCAATTGAACGATTGAATAAACTCACTCAATCACTCTTTTTTTGACGATTTTATTTTGTTTTTTTTTTCTCTTCAATTTATTGGTTCATCAGTGCTATACAGCAAAAAATTAAAACACAATTTTAATTAAAAATATTGTAATATCAATTAAAAAATTAATTAGGTCTTCACCTGCAAAGTATATTAATGGTATCAATTAAAATAATTATTGTTGGCTTAACTGGATCAATTTTCAATTACACTTTTAATAATAATAATTAAAAATTTAATTAAATATCTTGAAATTATCAAACAAACTATTAATAGCAAAATACAATATTTGCACTGAATGCGAATAAAACAAACAACAAACAGATGGTAAATAACTACCCCGCTCTCCTTACTGCGATAGCTCCAGTTTCTTGCTGGGCTACGCTCATTGACTTTGAAAACGATCAATATAGTATTAAGGAAATCCAATAATTGATAATATCCTTGTATAGAAGCTACTCTTCCACCCGTTCTTATAATATATCTACATCTTAGAGCAAATCTTCACATAAATGAGAAAAGTTCATAGTAGACATGTATGATGCATTGAAACCAAAGGAAAGGGCCAGTTGTAGTGATTACATTTGGTGAAGGAATACACAGAGAGAAAAGCTGCATTATTTTTACAACTTCGCTTTTTTGCACGTTTCTTGTTTTATAGCAGTGTTGCAGCGCCTCCGGTGTCAACGAGTTGCATTAAATTTTTAAAGCCCAGTTTGGTAGCCACTTTCATGAATTAAGGAGAGCGCTCTGTTCTAACTAGTGGATTAGTATCAACTGAAGCCGATACTGTTCAGTGACCAGTGGCAATGACTTGGCCACTGAAACCTTCCGACAACTGGGGTCGAATACAGTACTTCTGATTTAGAAGGCAACACCAACTATTTCAGCCATCACCTGTGCCGAGAAATCTTAATTTTTTATTATATCGATTTCATCTATCGGACAACGGCTATACATAATGAATCAACACACACACAACGACCATATATGAATAAATCCTTGACATCACCTTTCATACAAAATTTACAAAAACGAAATCGGTTCACGCATTACTGTAGAGAAAATCCATTACAAATGCACGGTGCACTTCTTTATATGTAAGTATGTATACGTAAGTAGAAGAATATGCATGTTCCCAATTTAAACTGAAAAATATCGACAAAAGTTCTTACTTCTATAGCAACAGCTTACAATTCTTTGTATCAAATATTTCTTTCTTATTTTTTAAACAATTCATTACAACTGAAATAATATTTACTTTAACAGCCATTTAATAGGAGTTCTACTACGATACCGTGCCAGGCAATGTCGCGTAATGCGTTACTTGGGTGCACTCGTGCCGCCTGTGCACAAAGATGTCAGCGCCGTGGAGGTTAAAAATTAAATGCCTTCTCAATGTTGCACTTTTGAGCAAAACTAAATAAAATATAAATAAATTTGCAAACAAAAATCGAAAAAAAATTCAGAGTTTTTCTTAATGGGAGATATTTATCGTTTAAAATTAAGTTTATACGTAAAATTTGCGATATAAAATGCCGGTATTTTGTTGCTGAGATCAAGTTGCATCTGTAGGGGGGGTTAAATAAAATAATGAACGATTAATTTTGCTTAAGGAACTCAGAACAAAAACTTTAAAAAGACGAGTTAATAATGAATATTAATAATGAATATAAAAATAAAACAAATTATTACATACTTTATGATATTCTCATAAAGTATTTTTTTTTTTACAAAAGCAACTCAATAACTGAGGAGGAAAGCATATCCATATAGTACTATTTCGCAAATGCTTACTTAGCTCATCAGTGGATTTTCCTAATTTTTGAATACAAACCCAAGAAATATATGTCTAAAATTCAACTAATCAATCGAGAATAGAAGTTGAATATTAAACACAAAAACCAAAAAATCTATAAACAAAAACATAACAATCCATGAGTTTACTTTTTTTTATTACACATACATATTTCTATTTCTAGATTTTTCTTCTCATCTAAAAAATCCACTGATGAGCTAAGTTAGCATTAGCGAAATAGTACTACTATATGGCTTTACTTTCCTCCTCAGTTATTGAGTTGTTTTTGTAAAAAAAAAATACTTTATGAGAATATCATAAAGTATGTAATAATAAATTTCACATATAATTTTTAAGGGAAAAAAGCACAATTAGAATCATATATATAAAAAGATATTCCCAAAATAAATTCAGTTAATATAAAATAAAATAAAATGAGAAAAATATGCGTTCAAGTTCAGCTTGCACACTTATATATTGTCAGAAAATAATTTTTATGTCAGCAACAGAAAAATCAGTATTAGAAAACCGCACAGACAACCTGCGAATCCCTTTTCTGGATTCATTGCTAAACATCCTTGGCACGAATCGAACCAAACAATATTTAGTTTCAAAAATTTAATGTACGTATGGACGTCATTGTATTGTGATGACCACGGCATCTTTTTTATAGTTACAGCGTCTCTGATGTCAACAAGATGCATTAAATTTAGAAATTAATGCAGAGAATAAAAAAGTTTTACACGATTTCTTTCGCATCATCGTAGATAATTCATATGGCAGAGTCGCCATGATGGCACAGTTTCTTCCCGTTGTACTGAAAGATCGCTTAATTAATGTGATCGACCGTTCCGATTGCGCAAGAGTTTTCTACGATTGAAAATGTCAGCTGGTTCAGCTGGTTATGTTCAGATTCCTTATTAATCGTGCATATTTACTTTTTAAATTGTTTGTTTGTTTTTGAATTCAAATTAATTCCTTCCACATACTCGAAAACTAATCTGAGCTCTTGAAGCACAATTAATCGTACATTATTTTATTTAGCACATACAGATGTAAATTGTTCCCAAGGACAAAATACTGGAATTTTATAACGAAAATTTTAGCTTTAAATTTCATTTTAAAAGATAAATACGAAACAAGAATTATCCCCCAGTAAGAAAAAACTCTGAATGTTTTTAATTTTTTTTGTCAAATTTATTTATTTTTATTTAGTTCTGCACAAAAGTGCAACATTTACTAGGCAATTTTGAGTTAAGTTTTAACCTCCACGGCGCTCACATCTTCGTACACAGGCGATGCGTGTGCAATAACGATTGTTGTTGCCACCACAACCCAAGTAACGCATTTCCTGACAACGTCTGCTACGAGAATCGTAGTACCACATCGTACCTGCATGGCAACCACGTCCACCGCGACCAACATTGCGCGGAGCATTACAAGTACGTCTGCCACCACATCCTTGGGCCGAAGTATACGCCACTAAAGCCACCAACAATAAAATTAAATTGTGTAAAACTTTCATGATGACAGAAGACTGTTGAATTGTTTATGATTTAATTCGAAACATATCATGACATTTATACGAAACGGGAAAATTTTTGATACCGAAAATTTTATTGTTACGGATATTTTTTTCCAGATTTTTATGAAAAGAAAAGTTTTACTGAATTATTTTTGGGAATTGGTCTTCCTGATCTACATGCTCAAAATTGGCAGGTGTTTTCATTGATTGCATAAACATATTTATTTGAATGAAATATTTATTGAACTCTTATTAAATGGCTGTTTAAGTAATATTGTTTCAGTTTTAAAGAATTGTATAAAAAATAAGAAAGGATTTTTTGTTATAAATGATTGTCAGCTGTTGCTATAGAAGTAAGAACTTTTGCTGATATTTTATAATACGAATAAGAAAGCTGCAGTCAGTTTAAATTGGGGACATGCATCTTCTTCTTCTTACATATACATATTTACATATAAATAATTCCCAATAAACCAAAACTATATAGAAATAGCTTATAAGAAGTTTATAACTATAAGCCTTAAGCTTAGAAATTTATTGTGCAAAGTATTGTAAAAGGCTTGTTAATAATGTTACTACTCAGTGCTTACAAAAAGCTTAGAAGTCTAAGTATATAACAAGCTTACAGAAAAATAGTTTACTAATCATAGTTACAACAAGCTTACATTGGTAATATTTTTGTAAACTTAGGAATATAACCAAATAATAAGTTAGTCATAAGCAGTATTACATGTTTGATGCAAATATTTAGTTGCAAAGTTCGAGTTGGTAAGCAATTTGCACCATAGATGACACGCTGCTAGTGCTTTTGCTTTCATCCTATTTTTTTTTTTTATTAAATCATTTTTATTAATCTTTTTTGTCGAAAATATAGTATTTATTAAATTATATACATATGTACATATATTATTAATTAATTTTATTAAAAAATTATTTCTACAAATGTGTATGTACATCGGTGATGTTCGCCACATACAACATTTGTTGAAAAATTTACACAGCCAGTCGTTATTCTCTTTTAAAAACTTTCATTCAGTCGTCGTTGAGCAAGCGTTGAATACACATGCGGATGGTTATTGTCATTTTTTTCAGAAATTAATTAAGCATTGTTGTTGTTTCATGTTGGACGAAGCACAATAAACACAGGAGATTCAATTACAATTGAATACGAAAAAAATAATAAAAGTTCACGAAATGAAATGTGAAAAGTATTTTATGGTAAACGATGCTTTTCAAAACATTCAATGCCTTTTATGTTACAAAACATTAAAAGCGGGTAATGAACACGTTTCAATCAGAACTAATAATACTTAGATCTGAGGTAAAAGATTTCGATAAAATTAGAACTCTAGAGTGTTGGAGAAATTTAGATATGGTTCCAGCTCAAAAAAATGTATTTAAAATATTTATAAATTTTTTCCACTACTTACTTATGCGAACAAATATTTTCAGACATGAAAAACGTTTGTTCCAAGCGGCGAAATAAAATGACCTCCTTGAATTTAAAAAATATTTTACTAATTCGCAATTGCCATGCAAGTATTAACATGGAATGTTTAATTTAAAATTTTCAAAGCGATTTTAAAAATTATAATGAAGAATGACAGATGGTTAACCTTTTTAGTCCAATATTTAAGCCCAAAAAAACAGTTTTATATGAATTTATTTTTGTTTTTTCCTCCCCAAATACGTGTTCTAAAATTATTTATTAAAATTGATAACTGCTATTTATGGTCCCTGATGCTCTTATCTTTTTCTTAAAATTTAAATTACATTCATTTAATAAGTTGTATATAGCTGGCATTTTCTTTCTTATTTTAAACGTTTGACATTATGTTTGCTGGGCAAATTCTCTCACCAATACATCTTCATTTTATTTTTGAACACCACTGGTTTAGATAGATTAGGAGAGGCAGATATTAACCCCCTTTAGACCTGACGTGGTAGTATTTCTGAAAATATGTATTACGCACGTTTTAAATATTAAGCAAATCGGTTTAATATACATTTTTCGCTCTTGGCAAAAAAAAAATTTTAATATTTATATTTAGATGCGGGGCCAAGTTGTATGCAACTTTTCATAGGCATCCGTTAAAACACTCCCCAAACGATTATATATATGTATGTATAGATATATATTTAAAAAAATTTCTTTTCTCAATTTAAGAATTTCAACATTCAAATATAAGACTAAAAAAAAATTATAAATGGTTTAATATTTCTTGTTCACACTCTGTTTATAATTGGACACGCACCTTCCGCCGCCCCAACAACCATTTTCATAGGAAAAATTTTATATATTTTTAAAGTTTTGAAAATCATGAAGAAAAAAATTGCAATTTTTTCCTATTTTCTATCAGAACTAAGAAAAACTCTGAATATTTCTTTTTGATTTTTGTTTGCAAATTTATTTATATTTTATTTAGTTTTGCTTAAATTATGGAACAGTTCCAAGTCGTTTACATTTTAACCTCCTCGGCGTTGACATCTCTGTGTACAGGCCGCAAGAGTGCACCAACGATTGTTGTTGCCACCACAACCCAAATGGCGCATTTCGCGACATTGTCTGGTACGATAATCGTAGTGCCATGCGGTACCAGCAACACAACCAGGACCACCGCGACCAACATTGCGACGACCACCGCAAGTAGGGTTGGTCACACATCTTTGGGCCGAAGTATACGCCACTAAAGCCACCAACAATAAAATTAAATTTTGTAACAATTTCATGATGACAGAAGACTGTTGAATTGTTTATGATTCAATTTGCAGCATGTCACGATATTTATACGAAACGGGACAATTTTTAATACCGACGACAAGTTTATTGTTGCGGATATTTTTTTTCCAGATTTTTATGAAAAGACATTCAAGTTTTATTGAAATATTTATGTGAATTCGATTTTCTGATCTACTTTCTTAAAATTCACAGGTGTTTTTTATTGATTGTATAAACATATTAATTTGAATTAAATATTTATTGAACTCTTTTTAAGTGGCTGTTTACGTGAATATTATTTCTGTTTTACGGACATATTTAGTTTCTCTGAATATTGTATGAAAGGTTACATCCAGGTGAGTGATTTTATCCATATATGACCATTGTATATGTGCAGATTTATGAGGCAGAGGTGTTGTTCGACAGAAGGTACTGATGTAAGAAGAAGTAAGGATTTCTCGGCCCTAGTGGACCGACTAATAAACTTTTCTCTACTTGAGTTTTCTCTCATATATATATCAAATTTTGATTAGTATACGATAGGAGCTACTATAATGCGCTGGTCCAAGATAAAAAAAAATAACTGCAACTATGGAACCATTAATTGTATAATTTTTTTGGAATGCAATTTCAAGTAAGTTTTTTGATTTATTTTCAAAAAAAAAAAAAACCCGGAATTATTTCTATATTTTTCCCCCGTTTTGTTTTATTTACTTTTCAGTTCTTCAGAAAACAGTCAGAAAGATGTAAAATTTACTAACAAAAAACATTGTTATATTTTTTTTCATATTTATGAAAACTGAAGTAGCAAAAGAACAACGGGTGCGATTTAAAAATGTATGTTTTCGCTGACACACCTGAATATTTGTTTTTTTATAAACGTCAATTATTAAAAATCACAAGTAAAAAACTGCTCTACACAAAATTACAAAATAACAGATTTGCTACGAAAACATATTTCTGAAGCAAAAGCCATTAATTAATTCTATAAAATATTTCTTTGAATATTTATTTATCGTTGTTAAACATCATTTCTTTATTTACTGATACTGATTCTTCAATAAAAAGAACAGTTGTTTATAGGAAATGAAACATTAATATAAATAAAATAAAAATTTTATATTCAATAAAGCAGCAGGTGAAGGAAGACCTTTTCAATTTCAATATAAATAGCAGCTGGATACCCAGAAAAGTAATCATACACTAACTGAGCATCAGCTGTTCAATTGATTGAAATCATTCCGAATTTAAAATGAAATTTTTACATATTTTAACTTTATTGTTGGTGGCTTTGGTGGCCTACACCTCGGCCCAAAGATGTGTCGGCAGACCACGTAAGTTTTCTCTAAGTGTAAAAGAATTTATAATTTGAAATAATTTTTGTTTTTCAAATCCTTTGGCAGGTAATCCTTCTTGTACAGGTGGCCGCAATGTTGGTCGCCGCGGCCGCGGTTGTACTCCCCGTACCATGTGGCATTATGATGCCCGTAGTAGACAATGTCGTGAAATGCGTTATTTGGGCTGTGCTGGCAACAACAATCGTTGGTGCACTCGTGCCGCCTGTGAACAGAGATGTCGTCGCTAAAAAATAAATCACTTTTGACTTTGGATCGGATGGGAATGTATATAAACGTATATAAAATATTGAAATGTAACTTGTTTTTCTGTAACTTCTGTGTAAATTTTGTTGACAACCATGAAATATTTTTTTTTCTTTTTACATTTAATTTTGTTGTTTAGTAATAGTTTTTGTTAATAAAAAGTGTAAGAAAAATAAATAGTATATTGCCAAAAAAAAAAAAAAAATAGTAAATAGTGTTAATAGCGCGAAAAGTACTCAAATTCACCGGTTACCTAAGACTACGCATACACTGAAGCCTTGTATTATTATTATTTATTATTATTTGAGGCCAGGAAGCATCGCAACCAAGAAGATCTGTTGTACAAACTCCATCATAATAAACACACCATATTCAAGCAATGTGGCACCATCCTAAGGGAATGTGGCGATGGTCGAAGTGGTCTGCACGTTGACTACAAAAGGAAAAAATTCTTGGGTTCAACCCCAGTTTCAGACTCATAAAAACATCTCGCATTTTTTCCGATGTGCATGTGTGTGTCTTTTTGTCAGTTGTTGTCGTAAGGTTTCAGTGGCGAAGGCTTAGTCACTGGTCACTGGACAGTGACGGCTTCAGCTATATCCAATCCACAGGCACATCAGAACGCCTTCCCTCGTCGGTATTGTGTAGCATCGGCGAAGTAAAATAACTACTAAAAATGGCTACTCAAAAACGAAGCTTCAATACTGCTATAAAAACAAATAACGTAAAAAAGCAATGTTGTACGATAGTGAAGCTCCGTCTACTATAATTTCTCCTACTATCCCTTTCCTCTAGTTCCAGCACAATGCACCGTATGTGTAGTGGTCATCTCCTGAGTGCTGGTCCAATATATAAAAAAAACTTCTCAAGAATCCAAGCACACTTTGGGGTCTGGTGTTCCACCTTGCGTTTTTTATTTTTTCTTTGAAGATTAAATTTCACTTTGTTTTTTCCTTTTCCACGCAAATATTTTTTTTTTTTTGTATAAATATTTTTGCATTTTTTATGGGCGTGGCATTTTAAATATAAAGCAAACGTTTTCATCGCATTTAAGTCGTTAATATTGTTCCCACTAACTTTCGTGTTAAGCATTTGGAAATATAATTTAGTCACTTGTACTAGAAGAAGAATAAGAGGACGTGGCACATTCAGTTATACAAATATAATTATGTCACACTCATAACGATTACGCTATGATAAGACTATAGCTGTACTATGACTAGACTACATCCACGTTACGACGGTGGCTAAACTTAATCTATTGAATTCACAAATTAGCATTTTCTACGATACTTTGATTAGTATTTTTAAAATATCATAAAATGACAAATAAAAAATACTTGTAAGCAAAATAACTGCAAATTTAATTAGCATTAGCAAATCGTATACATTAAGTACTTGTCGATGGGCCCACGGATGGGGTACTACTATGGTGAGCTGAGAGGATAGGAAAGGGTTGATCAGTCATGGAAGAATGTGTACAATTGTTTTTTTTTTATCTTAGACCAATACTCAACAGATGACCCCTACACATGCGCTGCATTGTGCTGGAACTAGAGGAAGGGGATAGTAGGAGAAATGATGATAGAAGGTGAAGCTTCACTATCTTACAACTCTGCTTTTGCAGGTGCTTTATTTTTGTAGCAGTGTAGAAGCGCTTCTGATATGAAGGAGCGTTTCAAATTTTGAAAGTTCGTTTTTAGTAGCCATTTTTAGTAATTATTTTACTTCTTCTGTGCTCTGCAATATCGACGAAAGAGGGCGTTTTGATGTGCCTGTGGACTGGCTACAGCTGCAGCCGTTACTGTTCAGTGACCAGTGACTATGCCTTCGCCACTTAAACGTTGCGACAACAACTGACATAAAGACCCACAAATGCACATTAGAAAAAATTGCGAGATGTTTTTATGAGTCTAAAACTGGGGTTGAACCGAGGAAAAATTTTCGTTTTGTAGTCAACGTGCAGACTACATCACCACCCATCGCCACCCTTTCAACCCTTTGAAGGGTTTCGAAGGCCGTGTGGCCTGAGTTGAATATTGCACGGTCCAAACGGCTACTGGAAATTAGCAGGAGGGACTTAAGGTTTGTGATAGGGGCTTTAAGTGAGCACTGCTCGATCGAGCTGGACAGCAGATTCCTTAAAGGGGCTGGGAAATATCGCTGGACGTGTTATCGGTGATATCTGGGGCTGCATTGGCTGGCTATGAGATGTTGTTCTCTATAAGGGACATCTAACTTCGTCTGCTCTTTTCTTCACTTTTTTATTTAATATTATCTTTGTATTTTCTTCTCTCTATTTCCTTTCCTATTTCAGGGGGAATCATAATGAACCCTATGGGTCTCCGGGTGATGATGTTCCGGTGCCGTTGCACCACCCTTCCTTACCTTGCCTTATACATTAAGTAGAACAAAATCATGTAGCTTTCTTATATTTAATCATGAATTGGTTTAAAATAAAACTAGTTAAGGCTGTGAAAATATATTCTTTGATATAATGAACTGTGAAAAACTAATGAAGAGCAGATATTGCAAGATTTCATGTATCTAATGCCTTTGCTCATTGTTTTAATGATAATTTTCATTATTGTAATACAGAACATGTAATGAAACCATTTCATTATATTAATAATGCATTTTTTTCAGTGTTGAAGGGCCTCAAACGCAACATAATTTTCTATAATTAATTCGTTTATGAAATACCAACCAATTGCAGCCATCTTTAGGAAAAGCAACCGTTTTTTTTTTTTCTTGGACCGGCACTCCGGGGATGACCCCTACACATGCAATGCATTGTGCTGGAACTAGGAAATTAGGTTATGGGAAGGAGGATAGAAACCATTTTCAATGATCACGTCTTTCATCATTAAATTTCAAAAATTTATTACGTTTGAAAATATTAAAAGCTGGCATATTTATCATAATATGAGTTTTAAAACAACATGATTAAAATGTCACCACAATATATTTCAAATGAACATATTTTTTGCCAGAAATTTATTTTACAAGTTTTTGCCTTAAAATATTTAACTTGGTTTTCCGAATTAAGATCCTTATTTTTAACATTATAAAAATACTAGCGCTGATAAAAAAAAATACCCTCTTCTTAAAGTTACTCATTAAATATTGTATTTTCAAATCATTAGCATTATTTTCGCTGGGTGGAGCTCAAAGTTTACAAGTCCGCTGACAGTGTGCATGAGAGCACCAACGATTACTGTTTCCACCGCAACCCCGATAACGCAATCGACGACAACGCCTGGCCCCCGCATCATAATAGAACATATTACGGCCAGTACATCTGAAACCTCTACGACCTTCATTACGACCGCCCGCACAAGATGGATTGCCTGGGGAAACAAAATGAGTTTTATCACTGAAACACAGTTGATTTTGGTTTAAGTTTTTTTTTTTTTTTTTTTTCTCTCAATTTTTATTGTTACAGTAACATTTACATTTTTACAATAATTTAATTTTAATTTTAAGAGATCAATTCTTAATCAAATTTTTCTACTTAATCATTTACAGCAATGTTTTTAATAAGTATGTTTTTATTTTATCATTTATACATTTATTTAAGGAAAAAGGGATATCAAAAACCCTATAAGTTTTTTATTCTAATAATACAACTTACGTGGCCTGCCCGGACATCTGTTACCTCTTCGACCTCTCTGGCCTAAACCATTTGCCACTAAGATAATTAAAATTATAGCAAATATATGAAACAATTTCATTTCGGTCTTTTGTTAAAGAAAAACTGCGCCAATGGAGACAATCTGATTCGCTATTTAAATGAAACAGTGAACGTATAAATTATTGAAGGTCTATTCAATAAAAACACTTGTGTCGCAAACCTGCCGGTTATTGCATGATTATAATAACAGCAAAATGTATTAAATAGGCTAGAAGACAATAAGCTGTATTAAGTAGACGATTATTATTTCGACCCCGTTCAGACTGTCAAACATTTGCTGCGAAACATTCGAGTTTATAGGAATGGCAAAGAGTACATGAAACTTTTGAAAAAATACGAGAAGAAGAAAGCAGTTATGCGTGAAATGTGCAAAACTGTTAAGCAAAAGCTTCAACATTTATACACGAATGCAGTTACAAAGAAGAATGTAAGAAAGTTTCTCCAGCAAATATTTCACAATCTGAACGAGGAAACCGTTTATTTTCAAAGTGCTGTAAGTCTCTATGTAAAATACTTATGCTCATATATAGTGTATTAATTAAATTATCGTAGATAAATAAAAATTGCTAGGAGCGTTGGAAATGAAAATATCTGGTAATTTTATTTTAAACCGACTTCAATAAACGCTGAAGGTTCCCAATTCGAATGTATTCTTTTTATGTGCATTACCTCTGAACTTTTTACTGGGTCTACCGATTTTTATGCTTCTTTTTTTTCATTGGAAAAGACGTGTTTACCTTGTGATCACCTTTTCATAGCGGAACGAGCGGGTCAATACAGTTCCGCCTAGACAGA
Organism: Dexiosoma caninum; assembly: GCA_963924685.1. Taxonomy (NCBI): domain Eukaryota; kingdom Metazoa; phylum Arthropoda; class Insecta; order Diptera; family Tachinidae; genus Dexiosoma; species Dexiosoma caninum. Next base: position 86,367,405 of record OZ004728.1, on the reverse strand, counting down.
ACTTGTTACTGTGCGGACCGATTATTATGATTTCTGCTTAAACCCGGAAAGATTGTGCTTACCTTGTTGTCCCATTTTAAAGCGGGCAGATCGGGGGAATATAACTCCCCATAAACAGAACTTTTTACTGTGTGAACTGATTTTGATGATTCCTTTTTTTTGGATTTCTTTAGAAATTTTACTAAGTCTACCGATTTGTACCCTTTTTTCAACTGGAAAGCTCATGCTTACAGTGTGGTCCGATTTTAATGCCTGGGGGAATACTGCTCCCCCTATAAAAAAAATTGATTTTTTTATTAGTTTTAATTGAAAACGAGTCAAGAATAAAATTAAGAATTTTAAAAAGATTAACGTAATGCGACACTAAAAATCAAAATGATTGGAAAAGAATTTAGCCGAGAAAAGGAACTAAAAAGTAAAAAAAAAAGGGTGGCGATGGTCGTAGTAGTCTGCACGTTGACTACAAAACGAAACACTTTCCTGGGTGCCACCGAAGTTTCAGACAAATAAAAACATCTCGCATTTCTTTTTTTTTTTTTTTTTTTTTTTTTATCTTGGACCAGTGCTCAGGGGCTATTCCCTACATATGCAATGCAATGCACTGGAACTAGAGAGAAGGATAGGGAAGAAATAGACAGGTGGTGAAAGTGGTAGAAAGATAGAGCTTAATTCTTGCACAACTCTGCAGTTGCGTGTAAATTATAAAGCAAAGTTGCGGCATCTCTGATGTTTTTTGACGCATTATTTTTAAGCTAATGGAGCCATTTTATTTATTATTTTACTTCGCCGACGTTTTTATTGCTCAAATACCGACGAAGGAGGGTGCTGTAGCACAGAAAACTCAGAAAAATTTTTTTTCTGATTTGACCCGGCTGGGAATCGAACCTGGGTCTTTCTGGTTGCAGAGCCAACACGTTGACTACTCGCCATCAGCATTGTGTGTGACTTTGTGTCAGTTGTTGTCGCAAGGTTAAAGTGACGAAGGCATAATCACTGGTCACAGAACATTAATGGTTTCAGCTGATTGCAATCTACAGGCACATCTGAACGCCCTCCTTCGTCGGTATTGTGTATCACCGGCGAAGTAAAATAATTAATAAAAATGAAGCTTCAAAATTTAATACGTCTTCTGGACATCAAAGACGCTACAACACTGCTATAAAAACAAATAAGATGCAAAAAGCAGTTCCGGCACAATGCACCGCATTTGTAAGGGTCATCTCCTGAGTGTTGGTCCAAGTTAAAAAAAAATAGAAAAATTTTAGTTTTGTATGTGTTGATATTGAATAGCTTAAAGTCAGTGCCAAGTTCACAACACAATCCAAAAGAAAAATATAGAAATATATTCATGTATGTACATGAGAACGGCATAAAATGCCTCCTCTCCGGGTCTAGTAAATAAATAACAATGATTAACTTTGTTCCTACAACTGAGCAACGATTTCAAGCAATAGAATTGCAACGCAATCAAAACTAAAATTATATTTATGTGTTTAATTAAAATGAGCTAAGGATCAAAAACAAACAGGCAACCAAAATTGCCTGTGATAATTGTTAAGAAACGGTGGACAAAGAACGAAGAACGCTGAAGATGAAGGTGTTGCAGCCTTCGAAAACAGCAGTATGGTCCATTCTGCTAGTGTTTGTCAGTATGACTTACAATTTTTATCTTCGATATAGTGTGTTACTTTGCAACTACCACATGTCTGTTTTTGATCATTAGCCATTTTAATTAATTACATATGTAAAGCTGACGTGCGAATTAATTTACTATTTTACAATATAAAAAGAAATTTTTTTTTTTTTACTTTTTGGTTCCTTTTTTAAGTCGGTTAGATTATTTTGTTTTCTTTTTTTTTAACTTTTTGTCACAAAATTAATATATATTTTATTTTCTCTGGCTAAAATTCTACTTAAAAACTGCGAGTTAAGGGCACTTCATATTCTTTTCATTGTAGAAGTAATTGGAAAATCAAATATAATATTAATTATTATTTTTATTTCATCTCATATGATTTAAGTTTTTATATTTATTTATTTATGTTTTTGTTCTTTCCTTAAAATGTTATCTGTCGTCTGCATAAATTTTTCTTTATTTATAAAATGTGCAATAAACCAATTTCCTTGCAAAATTCAAATGCAATACTTTTTATGAATTTAAAAATTTTTTATGAATTTGGCAATATATATTTTTTGTACGTTGATCGTAAAAAAAAAAAACAAAAAACAGAACAACTTCATTGGAGTTTTCTTCATTATTCATTTATAACAAGATTGTAAAATAGTTCTGGCAATTTGCTGCAAAGGAACAGGAACTAAATTGGTGTAATATCCTTGAGATACAAAGGAAAATTCTTGGCTTGATTGTTCTTTTTCGTGCTTTTTTTAGGTTTATTTTAAAAATATCATTATCAATGCACTTTGCCAACAATATTTATGAAATTCAGAACACTAGTTATATTCTCCCTTTACGTGCCAAAAAAAAAAAGTAACATAGTAAAAAAAAAAACAACTATTGGAAAAATGCCAACCACTGGCAATTCACCGAAGTCGCCTTGTTTTTCAATACATATCTTGGATTCGTCTGTCGCAGAAAGATACTCAATAGTCCCTCACTCCGTTCATCGAAAGTAGCGCGTACTTTTCCCATCCAGAACATCTTTTGTTATCAATAATAACAGACCAAGATCTGCTAGTACGCTCAGAGGATTATTGCAGGATTTTATTCCCCGGCAATGAAGCAACAGGTTCGTTAATTATTTTCAATTTCAAATAGGCTAGTAGTGTAGGTTGTTAAGAAACAAACTATGTAACTGAACGACAAAAATTATAAATCACACTGACATACACCAGCAGAACGGAACTACATGCTGTTTTCGAAGGCTGCTACACCTTAATCTTCAGCATTGTTCGTGTTTTGTCCACTGTGTGTGCAGTGAATATAAATTATTAGCTTTATATATTTATTATTTAATTTCTAATTATAATTTTTTGCCATAATGAAGCTCTAAATTTACCATGTATAAGTTCCTTGGTATTTCTTGGTTTTTGGTTTCACTATTTGCACAGTTAATAGTGAACACATGTTTGTTTTTGCAAACTGTTTTAGTTTGAATCTTCAAGCATTGCCTATAATAAATTATTTTATTATTAGGAGCCCATAGCCTTTAATGTATATAAATTGTTCAATATCCTCAAGTTACTAACTTCGAGACTGACTGTCACATTCAATTGCACCAAATTGGAATTGACAGAGCCTCCATACTTGCAATTATATACTCGTATACAAGATCAGTATTTCAATAATAATAATAATTACCATGTCAGCACAAGAAAAATAACTTCAGTTGATACTTTTCATTGCTAAATGTAATTCATTTCACAGCTTACCGATGTCATGCGTTTTCTTCTTGTAGTACAGAAATATTCGAAGCCGCTCACCGATGATCAAAGTTTGCGCCATATTTTTCCAGTACAGAGCCGCCAAGAATGCAGCCAACTTGGATCACGTCTGAATAGAACTCATTAAAATTTCCAAAATTTTATTTTACGTTAATTTTTTAAATTTCTTTTCTATAATTAAATTTTAAAAATGTTTCTGCAGGAAATATCGAATTTCCTTCCTTTGCAATACTGGGATGATACATTAACATTGTAAAAACAAAGATCTGGTGCATAAATACTACGGTATTCTGGTTATTGATGCTGAATTGTGGACTGCTTGAGGCATAAATATTGATATATTATTCTTTAAAAACCGATTGCATGATCCGATGCCAATGATATAGAGAAAAGTTTAAAAAGGCGACTCCTACGTTCGGCAAAAAAAATTAATTATTTATTTTTTCGATCATGCCGTCCAAAAACTCTTTATAAATATTACGGAGTGTACCCCATAAGGTGGTACCCTCTAATGTACAATGACCGTTCATGAAATTTGGATGCATAATGCGTGGAACACTGGTATTATTTTAACATCAAAACGACAGCGTTTAAAAGACGACAATTTTGGAAAAATTGTGTTTTTTAAAGTAAATAAAATTTTAAATTATTTTTCTTTCAGTATTATGATTTGAACACTTTTTATTTAGTTAAATGCATCATATTCATGCAATATTTGGAAGATAAAAAATTTTTTTGCACGTTCTTTGTTTCAGTAGCCATTTGTATGATAATTTTCCTTCGCCGGTGCTACACAATGCCGACGAAGGAGGGCGTTCTGATGTGATTGTGGATTGCTATCAGCTGAAGCCGGTATTGTTCAGTGACCTTTGACTGTGTCTTCGCCACTGAATCATTCCGACAACAACTGACACAGAAAGACACACTAAAGCACATCAGAAGAAATGTGAAATGTTCATATGATTTAGACTGAAACTGGGTTCGAATCCAGGACTTTTTTGGTTTTGTAGTCAACGTGCAGACTACTTCAGCCATTTGAATTTTGCTTTATTCTGTTTAATTATACCAACGAAAGGCATGTATTTGATGAGTATTTTTTATGAAACCTATCTTTTAGTGTGTGTTTTTAGAAAACGAATGAAAAAACTCGTGCGCAAACGCATTTTTTTAAATTCTATCGTTCACAGAAAAAAAAAACTCGAACTAACTTAAGTTTTGTTTACTTAAAAATAGTACGAGTCGTACTCAAAAATTTAGAAACGAATAGTATGTTAGATGTACTTGAAACAAGCCGAAAATGAGATTACTCGAGAGATCCAATACTGGAAATTCTTAAATTGAGTACAAAATTCTTAAATAAAGAAAAATATCCTAAATTAAGTACACAAATCTTAAAATGAGTAAAAAAATCTAGTTGTAAATATGTATGTGACTACGAGCAAAGAATGTAAACCTATAGATGGCCCTGGAAATCTTGAAACAATTGTATAGCGATTTGTTTGGTACAATTAAAAATACAAAAATCTCATTGTAATATTCCATTAATTTTTTCTAACTTCTCTTTTTAATATCTGATCTTTAAAATGTAATTGTTCTTTGTATTATTTACTATTTTTTTTATATTTTATTTTTATAATTAAATGAAAGTAGTTATACATCACTGGAAGTAAAATTATAATCTCCTCTCTGAGAGCAGAAGTTGTTTACCCTCTTTGATACTCTATCTTGCTAACAAAGTGTTGCCGTTTTGGTTACTTTTGTCCAACATTTTTTACTTTTTCCCAATGCATTTTAGTTCTCTTTTGTCAACACAAAAATTCAAATTTCAAGTTTTTTCAAGTTTTAAAATTAAATTGTTTTCAACATATACATACATATATATAAATACACTACCAATTTTTTTCTTTCCTTTCTTAGAAAGAAGGTAAAGAGTTCATCAGCCACATAGAAATTAGTGCATTGGAACAAGACAAATATCTGAGGGCCAGAACTAACAATGTTTTGATAATTAAGAATTCAAAAAATAGGGTCTCGAAAACTGGAATTAAAATCTATAGACTTGGATTTACCTTGTATTAGCAAGTTAATCTGTAAAAGAATTCAAAAACTCGCTAACCATGGTTTTGTATACTTTGAAAAAACCACACTCAATAAGACCCCGATAAAAAAAAGAACTTCCAAAAGGAGTGAAAAAAATCTTAATATTATAATCCGAATGTAATGCAAATGTGGATCATATCCCAATTAATTTTATACAGGGTTCTTTCTCATTGCCGAATGTTCTGTGTTGTGGCGCCCATTCAGTGAATTGGAAGCAGTGTTCAATATGTCAATAAATTTAGTTCTGATTAAAGTATAATCAGTGAGTTTTGTTGCTGCCGTTGAGGTATGAAAATACTAAAATGAATTTGTTTCATTAAATTTAGTTTTATGTCTTGTTCAAAGATCCACAACTCGAAATTTAATTTTCTTTTAATTTTTCGTTTTCTTATTTTCCAGTTTTATAGCATTCGATTAAAGCTTAAGCTTTATCTCTTTCTAAAAATATATAGATTGTTAATCCTTTTCTCGTTGAGCCTCAGAATTTATTAAGCAGTGGAAAATTTTTTTTTGGCATTCACTGTAAAATCATTAATGATTGGAATTTTGTGGAAAGGGAATATATTGCGAGGGTACAAGCATTCACCACTTTGAAATTTTTAAAATATTCCACCAAGTAACAAAAGAAAAAATGTGCCCGAAAAGTTTAAAAAATTTTTGTGTTTTTGTTTTCAACGGTGGCTGGGGGGTTTTTTTTTTATTTATTATTTTGGGCTCTTATATCTGGGGCCTTATATCGCAGCATGATTTTTGTGTGTTCGTGTGTTTGTTTCTTGTTTTCGTCTCTAATTTGTATATCTTAAAGGTATTGTCTTTTGCCTTACATTTTCTCACTTGTTTTAGGAACTTAATTTATGCCGTGTACTACAACATGTTCTCGTATTTGAATGCAAGAAGCGGAAGGCAAATGAAATAAGTATGTATAAAATTCATGAAGGCATAAAATAGAATTCTTTTATGTTTCTTGGCATGACGTTTATGAGCAGAAAACAAAAGGGAAAATATGCAAAAGGAAAGAAACCTTTTTCGTCTTGTGTGTAATCAAAGTTTCTGCCAACTGAAATATTTTGGCTTATATTTCTTTTTGGAAGCCTTAAAATTTTTTTTCTTTAATTAGTATTTTGAATATTATTATTGTTTAAATATTAATTAATGGGACAAATGTTTTAGAACCCTATTTTATATTATTATTTCAATTTAAATCATTTGATTTCATATCATTTTAATTTGGTAAATGAAATTTGTATACGCCAAGTAGGAAGGGTGGCTAAGACAGTGTCGGCTTTTCTCTATCAAATTTATATACTCTTATCATAATCTAGTTCATATTAACGTATGGTGTATTGGTATGGAGGACTGCATCGGAGCAGGTTCCACACACTTTGATTACAATGATGCACTGGCTGCCAGCTGAGCTCATGGTCAAACAGGTGGCTATGGACTCGGCTGTCAGGCTTGAGGCAACTGCCGTCTGGAAGAAGTTGATGGGGGAAGGTTAAGTGATCGGCGTCGATGCTGACATGGCCGCGCTATGATTGCGGAAAGTCTGCTATTTTAGCGGCGATGTCCCAGCGGGGACAGCTGCACACTTTAGTGGCGGTGCTGGCAGAGGACTGCAGTATAGGGGTGCACCCTAGAAGACTGCATCTGCCTTACAATGACAGCAGGACGTTTAAACACCACATATGCTATTGCGCGGCCTTCTCTTAATAGAGAGCGGATCTTCTAAGTGCTCAGGTTCAGATACTGAAGATGTGAAGATGGTAACTTGTGGAAACTGTCTATGAGATTTTTTAAGAGAAATGGAAATCAGGCAAATTTCAGTTAAGTAAAGTAATTTTATTAATTATCTCCGGGTACCTACAAATGAGAGTGAAGCACTATGGCGTTCATTGACAGACTCAATCGAAAAATTTGTGCACAACTGGGATACTGTTCAAAGCCACGACTTTGCGCCAACTACGTCAGCCAACAACTCACTTAAACATTGCAGTTATAATTTGCACAAATTCAGCAGTTATTTATTGCTTATATTATTTATTTATTTATAGCAGATTTATTATTGAATCGTTAAATGGCATGGGATAAATTTATAAGGAGAAGCATACTGTTTTTAAATCTTTTTAATTCTTTATTTAGTTCACTTTACAAATGATATTTGAGGTCCTCAGTGTGACTTGGACATTTTTTGACGCTAGTTGCCATAATACTACATACATACAGCAAAAACTAGAGAATTTGTTACAGCATACTTTTGCGACTATATACTAAATACCGTCTATATTACTTAAGGGTGCTTTATATTGTCCCACAAGTCATACGACATGCCAAATTTTTGTGTAGAACAGCACAAGTCGGATCGTCTAAACGTAATATGTAATAAAACTATACGATTTTGAGAGAAAATACGGATGAAAATTTGACAGTCGTATGGCTCTCTTGATTTGTTAAAAATTTTCCTAAAACCAACGCATACCATTAGATCAGGGATGCATTTTTATGTAAGCAAATGTGAGAAAACCAGGGAGGGAAAACTGCTTTCATAAATTTATACCAATTCTAAAATCAAAATGTACATTTTAGACCACGACAGCACAATTTTATAAAAATATACGTATATTTTCCAATAGTAAACTAAAAATTTTGACCAGTATTAAAAATATTTTTCAAGGTTATTAAAAAAAAATTCAATTGCACAAGTACTCCATCCCTGGGGAAAACAAGCAAACAGCTGTAGTTAAATTAAATTAATATGTTTTCGTCTTTCTTGATTTTATCCATACCAATGGTGTAAAAGCCAGAAAACAACCGTCCGATTTTTACTCTCTTTTTTTGAAATACGGATGGAATTTCATTATATTTTCTCTCACATTTAACGTACGACAAATCTTATCGTTTAAAGCGGCCTTTAGAAGCAGTTGTGTAGTGTGACTTGGTTATCACTTCATACAAAAGTATTTATTATTGTACGAAAAATCTGCGTTTCTGAATACAGAAATACTTTTAAGACCGATATTTCCGTAATCACATCAGCCTGAAACATCGGAACATGTCGAATTTTATTGAAATTCTGATGTACTACGTACATTTGATTCGCAATGGAATGAAAGTGTGCTGTATTTAGTACCCATTTTTAAATATTTGTTATTTATAGTGAAGCCGCTATAAAGCCATTTTACATCACTTTAAAAGAACATTAAAGTGCACATATTTTTAATAAATAATGTGAAAAGAGCATATAATCTTAAAGGTGCTAATTGAAAATAAAAAAAACTTGAAATTTTTTGTACGAGCCAAGACCAAGATATTTTATTGAGCAGCTTTCTAAACAAAAATGAAAAATAAAAAAATATTGCGGAAAAGCCGACGAAGGGTAAAAGATTATCTGAAGCAAATGTTCATGGGGTAGTTTGTCATTGCTGGCGAGCATGTTGTTGCTGTGAACACATAAAACAGCTCCTGTTTTGTGTTTGTATGTTAGTATGCAAAGAAAAGAATTTATTGATGTTATCAGTATCGAACGAAATGTATTTAAATATTTCCTTTCAATTCTACTCCACATTCCGTTGGTGATAACGAGAAATCAACATAAAATGCTTGACCATGATACCGTAAGAAAGCGAAACCCAGATGATGATGTTTATTTAAGACTACAAAAACTATAACAATATAATGCCATGAAGTTGAGCCTTTTTTTTTTATAAGATTCCTTTAATATTTTAAGGCAATGGCTTTAAGGGAAGATGTAAAAGTTAAACAGAGATTTGCGTTATTTTGATATCTGAAAACGATTATTAACAGCTGCTTGGTCATGCAGAGAAAATCAAAAAAGTATTAAATTTCTGCCGTTGTTTTATTAGTATTTCATGTTCTCATCCTTGTTATGTATTCGATTTAATTAAACTACACTGCTCTATATTTTGAATACACACGTTTCAGGGGAAACTTTAAGTAAATTTATTAACATCATTGTGTTTAATTATTTTATTTTTTTATTTTAATTTTATTTAATTTAGAAATTTTTAATTAGATTTAGTTTAATTTAAATTAATTTAATATTTAATTAGAGAAATTTTGTTACACGTTGTTTAAATTATTTTGCAATAAACGGAAGCACGCAGGCGTAAATAAAATTCATTTTTCCCAAACTTTTACTGGAATCACAAACAAACTTTAGTTTTTATAATTATTTCCGGATTTGAGTCTTGATATTGGAAGGTTAAATTTTTTACCACTCAAACGATATTTTTTTTTATTACTTTAGGAGTTTACAAAAATTCACCTGCCTTTTCTGTACAGCAACCCACTCTCCAACTAGTTTCAGTGCAATGCTTTGCATACGTCGGGAATATCCTTTGAACACTGGTCCATATAAAAAATAAAAAAATAAACTGAAGAAGAACCATTTTATTTTCATATTTTACCACGCCGCACACTGGGGATTTCGCGTTTGAAAAGTCAAATTGTCAACATACTCTGCATCCGATATGCTGTAGTATTTGGAAATTGTCGACCAAATGGTACAATCTGAGGGTGGCGTTGGAACGATGGATGGTAGTCTGCTCGTTGACTACAAAACCAAAAACAGACCTGGGTTCAACCCCAGTTTCAGACAAAAAAATTTTTAAATAAAAATAAACATCTCGCATTTTTCTGATGTGCATTAGTGTGTCAGTTGTTGTCGGAAGGTTTCAGTGGCGAAGGCATAGTCAGTCACTGGTCACTGAACAATACCGGCTTCAGCTGATAGCAATCCACAATCACATCAGAACGCCCTCCTTCGTCGGTATTGTGTAGCACCGGCCAAGTAAAATAATAATAAAAAATGGCTACTAAACCGAAGCTTCAACAATGCTGCGAGTATAAACAAAGAACGTGCAAAAGCAGAGCTGCAATATAATTAATTAAGCTTCACATTCTGTCGTTTCTCCTGCTATCCCTTTCCTATAGTTCCAGCACAATGCTTCGCATGTGTAGGAGTCATCTCCTGACTGCTTGTCCCAGAAAAAAAAACAATCAAATTCAGAAGAATTACTTCGATCTTACTGCTGTTTAACCGAACTGAACCTAAACTAAGAATTTCTAGACGATTATTATTTTATTTAATATGTGAGCTATTGTCTTTCTTTTAATTCTTTATTTAAAATAGGATATTTCAATATACTAATATTGAAAGAAGAAACTCTGCAGGGACTTGATTCTTTTTCATGCACATATAACCATAAAAACCCTTTATTCTCCAAACATTTGCAGCTGCAATTTTAGCTTCACTTGCCGACAGTGGGAAATTACTACTAATACATTGTCTCATATCTATTTTTACAATTTTAATCAATTACAAGGGTGGTCCTCAGGTGCCACCTCTCTATTTGTTCCGATTACAATGCAATGCTATTAAACCCTGTATCGAGCCTTTGGTGCAATACCGCAGTAACTCAAAACTACGGTATTGCACCAAAGGCTCGATATTAATTCTAATAATTTAATTTTTACTAAATAAATATCTGTAGTTATGTGCTAAATTAGCTGTATCTATTTAAAATTTTATTCTATGTGACTTTAGTACATTATTAATCTCTAAAATTTATAACAAAAACCAACATTTGTTATTATTTTCCATTTTCAAAACTGATTCAACTGAAAACAATGAGATGCTAATGATGTTTTTTCTGAATTAATGTGTCTCTATTGCTGATTGCTTTTATGTTCTGATATCATAGTTTTTAACATATTCTTTGTAAATTATTGTAAATAAAATAATACACGTTTTCATAGGTAAACTGTAACAATTCGTTGTTTTATTTTGCAATCACGAATTCAAGTAAAATATACGTTTTAAAAAGGCAAAACGTAACAATATTATGAGTACTTTTGCTACATACAAAGCTTCCGTTTTATAATCCAAGTAGTGAAAAAATTGCACAAAACTTTGTATGGCACTGACTGAATACTTTGAGTGCTTTTCATATGAAATTTTTAGGCAAATGGACTACCAGAATTGTACAACACGTACACGCTAACCCACCACGTACATAGTTTGTAAGCTTGATTTTTACAAGGGATGTGGGCAAGTGGGGGTAAAATGGTACGATATTCTGTTGTAGAAAAACTTGCATATTTCCTGGTACCTGCTGAATTCTATTGTATGAAAAATTTATTGCAACATCTGTTTCAAAATAAATTGTATTATAAAGTAATAATAATAATTTAATTGAATATTTTGTTAACCAAACAAACAATAACAAATACACCGAAATGTGGCCAATTGTAGAGAACAGGCATTGCCTTTGCACGTAACTTCAGGCGGAAGAATAACAATTTTTTAAAATTCAAAAGAACGTCAAGTTTTGTTTTAAAAATAAAGCATTTTTTAAATATTTAGTGAGTTTTCTTTTTACTTTTATTCCGGGCAGGCATTTTGGTAGTTCAAAAGCCTGCGCTGTATAAATATGCCCGCCATCAGTCACAGCGGCATCAGAAACATTTCTGCTGTAAAACCAAACTATAACGAAATGAAATTATTAATAATTTCCGCTTTATTACTGGTCATATTTGTGAGCTACTCGAAGGCTCAATCGCAAAGGTGTCATGGAACACAATGTAAGTAGCAATTCATATTAGCTGTAGTTTAAATAAATTAAATTGAAATGTATCTGTTGTTTTTTTCAGGGGTACCCACTTGTTGGGGGCGGCGTGATCGCGGTCGTGGTGGTGGTGGCTGCAGGCGACAAAATTTATGGTATTACGATGGCTCTTCGCGTCAGTGTCGTCCCTTAAGTTATTTTGGCTGTGCAGGCAATTTGAATCGGTGGTGCTCCAGAGCTGGTTGTCAGCGAGCCTGTCGTCGTGCTGGTTAAATCCACGCTTAATAAACGTAATGGAATCAGTGAACCTTCATTTCGATACGTTAAGCAGAATTGCAGCAATCAAATATTAATTAAATAAATACACTGATAGAAAAATTGTTTGCGCTCAGGACTTTGTGAATTACTTAATATTTTAGAGAATATTTTTTCTTCGCATCAAATATGTTTATGGATTGAAAGAAAAAAAAATTTTTTAATATTTCGAGAACATTTTCAAGAGAAAAATTACTTTCGTATGGCATTGACAAACCAAGCGCTTGCATTTGCAGTTTTTACTGTCGAAAGAATCTACTTTTTTTTTAAAAAAGACTAAGAAAACAAATAGAATGAATTTTGTGAGTTTACTTTTTCTCTTTTCAAAAATATTTTTAATACATCAGTTTTGCTTCTACATCCAAAAGAATTTTGCGTGCTAAAAAAATTGCATGCTCTCACGCAACAAAAAAAATTCATCATTAATAAAATGAAACGGTTTCATTACAATGATCTTCATGATAATAATGAGAGTTATCATTAATACAATGAACAAAAAGGCATTTGATACATGAAATCTTACGATCTCTGCTCTTCATAAGTTTCTCACAGTTCATTACATGAATAAATATATTTTCATAGCCTAAACGAGTTTTATTTTTAATCAGTTTATGATCAAATATAAGTAAGCTGCATGATTTCGTTCTACCTTATGTATAGGGTAAGGTAAGGAGGGGTGGCGCCCTGTCATCGGAACACCTCCACCAGGAGACCCACAAAGCCAATTAGGAATCCCCTTGAGAAAAGAAAAAGATGTAGAAAAAGAAAGAGACAAAGATAAGAATAGAAAAGAGAAGAGAAGAAAAGAGGAGCCGAAGTGAAATATCGCCTACGGAGAACATCTTATAGCCAGCCTACAATGAAGCCTCTGATATCACCGATATAACGTCTACTTTTCTTCCTCGCATAGCCTGCAAAGATCAGAGACTACCTCTTTTCCAACTGCTCATCATCAGCCCAATCGATACATCAATTATATATGAAGACACATGTAAGTAAATTTATTATTATTTTCTATAAAGAATATTTCATTGTATTGATGAAACATTTTCATTGGTTTTACGACTAGAATATTATTTCATATATGAATGTTTTCACCAAGTGGATTAATTTCGTTTATACTATATAACAGCATCATCATATCAATTAAACATTTACATACATTTCATATGTGAAAATGAAACATGTAGCCAAATGATGTTCATAAATGTTATGAAATATTTTTTTATTAATCCAATGAAGGGCATTTTTGGGTGATTTTTTTTTATGACAAATGTCATTGTATTAATGTAAGAATTTATAGCATAAATGACTAACTTGTTTCAGTGCACCAAACAATACGAAATGCTTTTGTAAAACTGCAAATTTGATCAAAGTTGGAAAAATATTATTTTTTGCAAAAATGACTTCTCCAAAAGATACGTTTTGCAAAATATTACCTTTCGTCTGTTTAGAAAGAGTATTTTTTTTTAAAACAAGTATCTTTTTCAAAAAAAACAACGTTAACAAAGTAAACAAGTCATTCAAAAGAATCGTTTTGCAAAAGCGTACATTATTCAAAATCAGGGCCCAAATCGTAGTATTCGTGATCGAATGAATTTGATCGAAATTTGACTTTTTCAGATCGTCATATTCGTTATCGAATAAGACGTATCGAAATTTCAGATCGTGGCATTCGATAACGTGCCGTCGAACGAGTACATTCTCGGGAAATGTCATTCGATAGATTAAAAGCTGTCGTAAACTAGTTTTTTGCTTGCTATTTAAGAAAGAAAACTTTTATTTTATTATTCAGTCATATTTTTCTATTCAACATGTTAGTACATACATATGTATATAAATAAATAAAAAAAGAATTTACTAACATCAAAAATTTAGCCAAAATATGTCATAATCAATAAAAAAAATCGATGTTGAATTTTTCGTTTGTATAGGAGGTACCACGCCTACTTGTCCTATCCCTCCCAGTTTTTACTGATGATTTGTTTTAAGTACAAAGTCATTTGGAAAATATTCAGAAACTTAGACTCCTACCGTTCGCAAGATATACAAAAATAAATATTTAATTTTTATGGCCGTAGCAACGCCCAGTTGGAATTTTTGAATTTTATATAGTTCATTCCACATACCAGGGATACTGTGAAAATTTCAAGAAGCACACATACATACATACAAATATGTAATTTTTATATATGTATATGTTTTTATTCTATGACAACGCGTATAAATCTTTTACATTTTAAAACAAATTTCGATTCGAACGCTATCGAATGCCTCGATCTGGCTATTCGATACGTCACGTAATGTTATTCGATACGAAATCTCATTCGATCACGAATACGGCGATTTGGCCCCAGTGCTTTATCCAAAAATACAGTCGAACTTCTCTATAACGAACATCCCTATAGCGAAGTTTTCTCTGTAACGTTCAATTTTTTAAGACCTAAATAGAATTTTTCACACTAAATAATCTCTCTATTGCGAAGTTTTTAGCAATCGATTATTTGCATCAATTTAGTCACATATGTGTGTAATAATAAAAAAAAAAATTAATGTGTTCATGTAAAAACAATTTTTTTTGTCTTAATAAATATATTTTCTACATAAAAAAAATGTAGTCAAATTTTTCTGCAGTTTCTCTATAACGTAGAAATTTGACGGTCCCCAACTGCTACGTTATAGAGAAGTTCGACTGTAGTACATTTTTCATAAAAACTGCCCTTCTCAAAAAAGGCGTTTTTTTCAAACGTGTAAATTTTTCAAAAAACTACCTTTTTTTTAGTGACGCATTATATTTTTGAACAACGTATCATTTGCCAAAAAAAAAGAAAATAAAATACTTTTTTTCAAAATGTTTGCTTCTACAAAAATTATTTCTTTTCAAAATAGGGAAAAGTATTTTATCAAAAAGTTAGTTTTGACTCGCTGTTTCTTGGCCAGGAGTCACTATAAAATTAACAAGGGATTCACAGTGCTACACCACTCAAAAGCACACGCATTCTGTTGGTAGAAATATACCGGACGATGTGGAATTCAGTTGCCTGTATATGTAGAAATAATACTTCGCTGAGATTAAGTAATGAAATTCTGTATGTAAAAATAACCGTGAAAAGAGTAGATTCTCTGAAGGAAACCTGGCGTGAAGTATCTTTTAGTCACCACGTTCTGCGCATAAATTGGTGACATTGTCGACAAACCCTCTACACTTTTTACTTTAACGTTTGTTTGTAGAGAAACTTTTGACACATGAAAAACTATACTTCTTATTTTGTCATTGTTTCGATTTGTTGAATATAAATGTGATACCCGCACAATTAATGTTTTTCATTAAAAAATTTCATAAAATATAATTTTGTCTAAAAATAGAAATAGAGGGACTGATGAAATAAATCTTAGTGAAAGTTAAAATTATAGAGATTGTGTGCAGTCTGTCAGCTAAGATTATAGAGATTTTCTGCAGTCTGTCGATGATTTTTGATGATTGAAGCTGCTGGCCTGGGAGGCCTGAAGGTACCGCCCTCAGCAGCAGGTTCATTCAGCAAAAATCAACAATTTTATTAATGCACCGCACACGTAGGGGTCATCTCCAGAGTGCTGGTGCAAGATAAAAAAAAACCGGGATTCTTTCAGCTTCTGTTTCACATAACTACACGGTTATGTGGGATAGTCAATCCCAGCCTTTAGAAGTACTATCAGTTCCAGAAAAATACGTTACATAAAAAAAAAATTTCTTTTTCAATATACATACTAATTTATTTAAATTGCCTCTTATTGAGACCAGAAGATATTTGCACAACGTTTTGCAGAAAAGAGAGTGCCATTAATCATTCGTTGACTATTTTGTTTAACAGAATATATATTTTTTGATACGAACGTTTATTTTATTAGTATTTATTTACTGTTCTTTTCAAACACATGCTAAATTCAAATTATTGTAATTTTCTAGTCGATTATTTAATCCCTAAAGTCAGATAACTTCCACAAAAAAAAAAAAAAGTCCATTAGCTACACTTCAGAACACAGGAAGTCAGGCGTGCAAGAGATTACAATATCGATTTATAAATAATATTTAAATGTTATTGTTTTTGCTTTTATTTTTATTTTCTTTTTGTTTTTTCATGCAAAATCAAGCAAAACTGAGGAACAAAAACTTCCACCAGTAAAATTTTACGGGCACATCACATTGTAGTTGAATGTGAATGAGAGAAAAAAAAACAACAGTTGTTGTGTGTGTGTTGCTGGTGTAAATTTATTTATTATGTACAAATTCAATTTTAATTGTACAACACATATGTATGTATGTATAACACGTATGTATGTGCGTAAATGCGTTTGAATATACAAAATTGTGTACTTAACCCCGAAACGCTACATTTCGTCGAATCACATTTTGAAGTTTTTTTCTGTGCTGTGACTTTCCCAGCAAAAAAAAAAAGAAGTCTTCTTAGAGAGTGACATATTCGTAGCTTCTAAAGGATCCATAGACGGAATATCATCTAACGAGTTCAAGATTAATGCAGGGGTACCCCAAGGCATCATTCTTTCTCCCACCCTATTTCTTAACTTTCTCAAAGACCTTATATGTCAAACTTTCTATTCTATCCACTCTTTTGCAGATGACAGCAGTAGGCCGACATCGAACATGATCGCGTCGACGAAGCAGAATATGAATAATTCACTAAATGGTAACCTCACCCGAATATCAGAACGGCGTCACGTGGACAGGGTCGACTTCAGTGCTAAAAAAATCCAATGTTGCATGCTTAAGCATGCCCGATCACGCTGCCTCATTTGTAATTATCGACTTTAAAAAGAACCCTAAAAAACTGTATGTTCTTATGGAACAGTGTGTTTTCTATTCCCGTGCTAGGCCCGTGCGACCCGTATAATCGAGGTTCAGCTGTATCACAAAGTGAATTTAAATTGCATTTTTATTAATAAAAAATCTTAAATGTTAATTAAATTTTGAAAAATTTTGGGTGTCTGTAACATTTTCTCCCACTTTGAATATTGTGTTCGACATCACGTTTTTGGCCCATAAAAATATGCATGACATTTTAGAGTTAATTTCAGTTGTACACAATTATATTGAATGTAATACGTCAGACACATTTTTATTACCCACAAAAAAAATTCTTATGAAAAGCTTCTTCTGTTCTTTTTTAAAATTTAAAAAAAAATATACGGCTACACGCGCTAAAAACCTAAAGAATTTCTTAAAGTTAAGTTATTAAAGGTACAGCAGTCTTGTACGAGTATATTTCTGTTCACATCCGTTTCAACAATTGCTCAGAAATTTACACACTTCCAACAACAGACACACACACACACACACACTGATACACGCATCCACTTAACCGCCACCTTACACATTTCGGTAAATAAACAATCGCTTTCAAAAACATTTAATTCACTTAGTGAAATATTCGTACCAGCAAAAACACACCCATACACACTTTTCTTCTTGCCTTGTTTTTACCATTTTCTTATTTTGCTACACATACACACATACACTGCCATTTGAAGACTTTTCTTCCCAAATTTTTTCAGGCAAACAATCCAACAATGAGCGTTCGGCAGTTGCTTCCACGTTGTTTTACGATACCGAGAGTGTGGCAAAAATAACAAAAACAAAAAACAAAAACAAGAACATGTAATGAAAAAGGTTAATTTTAAACAACAACAAAGTGCCTTAAACCAGGTTGAAAAGAAAAAAAAAAAAACAAAATAAAAATAATTTCTTTGCGTTTGTATTTTCTTGCACAGTAGAATAAGCGAATTAAAAAAGTTTTTTAAACGAATTAAGAAATCGCTACTGACTTATAATCGGATATAAAAAATTTTGAATTAAAGAGTCCGAACACAATGTAACGATAATTTATTGCGGTGCGGTTTTTCATACGATTTTGAAGTAAAAAGCCGCAGTGCGGAACGGCATAAAATTAAAGTCTATTTTATTTTCATTGCGGGCTTTATTATTCTGTCAATTTTTTATACTCTTTCTCTTTCTGATGTTGCCATAGTTTTTGAATAATTGGCGATGTTCCCGACATTATTGTAAACAAAGAAACATGTTTTTGAAGTTCATAAATTTTTGTCATAAAAGTTGTCAAAAAGTTAAAAAAATCTGCCATCTGAAGAAGAAAAAATGGACAATAATTAGAGAAAGGAGCAGATTGTATTGAGAAATACTCATTCTTGTTGCTAAATGAAAATGCTCCTCATCCTGGCTTTCAAGCTGCTGCAAGCATGTTTTGAAAAATCCATGCGAATCCCTTAATACATTAACGGGTCTTACCCACCATCTCCTTTTTGCATGTGTCGCGGTTTCTAATTCCACACATAAATCAAACCTGACTACTACCAAATTAACAATTTTTTTAAGACCTTCAACTTTTTTTATTTACTGCCCTTGCAAAATATTGAACACAAAGAGAAATTTTTTTTAGAAAATTTTATAAAAATGTATGCACAAATAATTAATAAAAAATGTAAACAAACAATGACAGGTATTACCGTCGTCGTCTTTCGTTGTATTAAGTTATTTTTCTCTCCAGCAACGAAAAATCGCACCGCACCGCAAACATTGCGTTCTGACTCAAATTCGGATTTTTTTGTTTATTTTTGGTTCAGTTCTTTTATCCTGCAAAGTACTGTTACGCAATACAACTGCCTGCGACGTGTAAAAAATTATAAAAGTTTGTAATCCAAGAAGAAGTTTGTAATTCAAGAATGGGATTCGTTTCAGAGGGCTTTAAGGTAATATTAAGAAATTAAAATTTGAATTTGCTTTCTGAAGCATTAATCAAATATTGTATGCTGTGCGTTACCCTAACTTTCTCATATATGAATGAATATATCGAGCCTTTGGTGCAATACCGTAGTAATTCAAAATTTGAATTTTTTCCAACAATATTTATTTGCAATAGTGAAATATTTCCTTTACGACAAGAAATTTACAAACAGAAAACATTACAAAACATGCCTCTTTATTTAAAAACTTGTGAAAAAAAATAACTTTAATAAACGAAAATACAATCAAAAAGATGGCTCAAAACTTCAAATGCATTTTTCTCAGTTCACGTTTTTTTGAATTACGACGGTATTGCACCAAAGGCTCGATATGAATTAGAAATTACGGAAATTAAAATATACTGTGCTCAAAGAGTTGAGAGAGAGAAGATTAGACTATTAATCTTAACTGTCAATCTGCGGGTTCGATTCCCGCGTAAACCCCTGGTGTTTCTGCAGATAAACTAAGAGCTTCGCAGAAAGCGAGTTGTTCTTTTAAAAGGGGAAAACATATACTATATATTTCCTGCCAGCTGGTAGAGCACCTCATATTTTTTAATTATAAGCAAAAGGCATTTTCCTTAAAGAAGCTACACAAAGGAGCAGCGAAATTTCAAAAAATAAATAATTTAAAAAAACAACAAAAAGACATGAAGTTTGAAAAATGTTTAAAAATTGACATAGAAAATATTTTCCTTTATTCGATTAAAAAAAATCATTTCCAAATTATTGTGATAAATTGACTCTGAACTTAAACACAATTAAATATTCATGCATTCATTTGCAACAATTGTAGTTCAATTAAAAATCATTAATTCTAAACATCTTCATATTGTCAAGTGTAGTTCAATTCGAAAAACCTTTTATGCTCTTCGTTCTTTTTACAGTCAACATAATCCGCAATCAGATTAATTAATTCTCATTCTATTCTATTCTACAATTGTGTCCTGGAAAACTTACTGCCTGGAAGTTTACAAAACATATACAGATATTCAGTTCCCAATGGCATTAAAATTATAAACATTTCTGTTCTCACAGGATTTTCTTAAAGTGTAACTTTTAAAAACGTTTTACGCATCACTGTTCGGACAATAAAGAATTTTGATTTAATAAAACTTCTATAGAAAATCAAAAGTAAAAACTGTCAAGTAAAAAAGATAAACATTTCACCAAAACAAGTCACAAGAGATGTTTTGCTATTCCAGAAGAAAAAAAACATCAAAATTGTACGGGTCAAAGAAAATAAAATGGAAATGAAGCATATTTAAATACAGTGCAGTCGCTGTAACGTAAACACTGTGACCACTTATGTCATATATTTTTTATTGTTTTACTACTTTAAAGACTTACTTTCTGACTTTGTCTTTAAATGGTACTCAAATCAAACTAAGGAATCTGTATTTAAAGCTTAACGTATGATTCCGATTTTGCTTAACTTCTGTAAAAAATTAAAAAATCATTTGGCCAGTGCAAAATAATTATTTTAAAATACACGGTGTCCGCCGGGAAGGTATACTACTTTGTTTTGCCGCCATTTTGGTAAAAACTAGTCTTGACAGTTCATATTTGGCAGTCATGAAGTAGACACGTGGCAAATTTATTATAAACCAACGTGTTTTAATCGTTGAAACATTTTATCAAAAACAATCGTCGATTACTGTGACGATGCGAAAGTTACGTGAAATTTTTGGGAGAAACAACGTGCCAATAAAACGGACTATTTATCGTGTAGTGAATGATTTCGAAGAAGGAGGGTCTGTAGGTGATAGGCCCAAGCATGGACCACAACGTACTGCAAGATCGTCTGAAAACATTACTGCTGCTCAAGAAAGTGTTCAAAACAATCCATCAACCTCAATGCGACGTCGTGCTCAGGAGCTTGGTCTTCAAAGAACAACTTTGATCACAATTTTTAACGCCACAACTGCATGCTTTGAGCTTGATTAACATGTGGTATCAACAAGACGGTGCCACATCGCATACAGCCAGGATTACAATGGAATTATTGCGAGACCTCTTTCCACAAAAAGTTATTTCAAGAAATGGTGATGTTGATTGGCCTCCACGGTCACTTGATCTGACTGCTCCGGACTTCTTTTTGTGGGGATATCTTGAAAGCAAAGTTTATGCAAACAAACCAGAAACGCTTGAGCAATTCAAACAAAATATTCGTGACGAAATTAATGAAATAAATTGATAAACTCTTCACCTCTCCTGTTCATGGCTCAAGAACTGAGGACGAGAAGGTTCGACTCAGTAGAAGCGGCTTCCTTCGTAAGGGACATGACATTGAAGAAGCAAGGAAGCTTGCTAAAGAGTCGGCTATGAAGCGACAACGCTCTAGTGTAGTAACAGCAAAATAATTAAAAAAATGTCCACCAAATTCAGTTAAAAAAATTGAGTGCCTTTCCTTGATATCAGAGGGGCTGTAGCACTGCAATAAAAGCAAAAGTGTGCAAAACAGTATTTTTTTTTTATCTGGGACCAGCACTCAGGAGATGACTCCTACACATGCGAAGCATTGTGTTACTTCTCTTTAAAGAAAAAAAAATTACCTGTTTTTAAATAGAACTTAAATTGAAATCAAAATTAATTGAATGCGTATTGAAATACGAAGTCGAAAATTAACAAATTGAAAAATTTCTACAACTTGAACAATTAAAAAATATGCGCTTCAGGCACAAACAAATTTCAAACGTAAAATTGTGCAATTTTTATTGGCGGGAAATCCCCGTTTAATATGAACGTTTTTTTAAAACGTAATAACAAAATAAGTAAAAATTTTTAAACAAATGTTTTTATACGAAAAACCAATATATGATATTAACATTTTAAAATGATTTCGTGCAATTAGCCAGCAAAGCTGTTCTTGGCCAAACGCATTTTAGACATTCAATTTTTGGTCGCTTTATCAGCATACGTAAGTGACTGCACGTGGCCCCTTAATCGTGTGATGGTAAATCACTCGACCTTGGAGTTAATTAACAGGTACATTTCTCGCAATCAACTTATTGCCAAAATATGATTTCAATAAGTCGATGGTTGCGGTCGGTGTATGGCACGTAGCAGCATCCTGTTGAAAACAAGATTTTAAAATACTAACAAATATTTTAATAAAATTTAATTTTATATAAATAGTACATACATACTTATGAACATATATTCATTGCCGTTAAACTTTTAATACGATTTAGTATTTCAATATTCGAAAAGATGAAAAATTGGCGGCTAGCGAGTTAACAATCACTTCATTCTCCTCTGCACTAACAACTTCCAGAAAGGTCCGGTACAATGAGCTGGTTTAAGAAAATAAATCGCAAACGCGAACACAGCTAGTTTTCATTAGTTCACATTATCGCGAGTGTCCCGTATTTGTACTTTTACTTTTTGTTTACAAAATAAACCAAAAATATTGGAAAGAAGATGAGTTTACAAAGAAAACTTGTCAAAAGGTATCCTCTAGTTAAAAATGAAAAAACCAAAAACCGTTTTAATAACGACAAATCTAGAAGAAAAAAATCTTAAAGTCCTTTTGTAAAGCGTACGTAGACGAAAGAAGTGTAACCACAGGAAAGCAGGACGCAGGAAGATAAATTTAATTTTCAAGGAACTGAATTTTAATTTTATTTAAATTAAATTTTAATTATTTAATTAATTAATTAATTTAAATTTTTTGTTATAAAATTTATTGTTATAAAATTTTGGGACATGTTTCAAAAATATTTTTATATTTCAAACAACTATAATTTCCTATTATTCCTGATGATGTTAACAAGCTGTTAACGAAATATCGAATATTATTATTAAATTTTTAAATTTAAATTAATTTATTGAATAAATATTTTAATTTATTTAAGAGAGAAAAAAAAAGAATATTAAATAAAAAAAACTAATCTCTCCTTATAGATTCAGAGCCGTAGTTATAAGAAAAATATTTTTAGTTTTTCAAAAGGTTTAATAAACAAATTTCAACATGCTACACACATCCATATATAGTTGTTGAAAGGAATACATTTTATAATCCCTGCACAATGTTGTTGTCCTTCCAAAATAGCTTGTGTATTCTGTTGCTGTCGCTAGTGCAGCTTCTGCTCTCTATTGCACTACTTTTTCCATTTTAAACAAATTTCATGTTCAAAAACTTCTCATCTCAATTTCCAAATATCATTTATATAAATTTAAACTTTACCTCAAATTTGTCTCAGCCTTGAAATATCATTATGCACTCTTCTCACACACTATTAGTTTTTATGTTTTATTTTTTTGTTTTTTTTTTTTTACTTTTCGTTCGTTGACTAGCATTAAGTTGGCCAAGGTTTGTCATATCAAATGGCCTAAGGCACATTGAGAACAACATTTAATGAAGAAAATATTAAAAAAAAAAAAAAACGAAACTATTTGCCATTAAAGCATAGTTTAAAGATTAATTTGTGAAAAGGAAAAGAAATAGAAATGTTTGTTTAACAAATCGCTTATTCCATAATTTAAATTTCTGTGAACAAATTTTTGTAGAGAGCAATAAAGCTAAAGCAAATGAAAAAATAATGTATCGTGTCATGGAGGCACCTTAAACTTGCAGCAGCTCTCAATACACAGAAATAGAGAAGGAGGAGTAGCAAATTTGTAGGTTTTACTTGAAGCAAGTTTTTTCCATTCTTTTTTTAAACTGACCGATTGTTTACACTCAGCTAGCCTGTTCCATAAATTTTTAAAAGGAATTACAAGAGGCTAAGATTCAGTCAGCAAATGCGAATGAAATGCCAGAATTGAAGTAACTTATCGTTACAAACAAATTTGTGCTCCTCATCGGTTTTCTTTTCGTGCTCTCCTACAAATTCAGCCTTGCTTGCAGAAATTAGCAGACCAAAGAAAGTGATATGTTGGAAAAGAACGATGATATTCTGAAATGCTTCACCCACATACTCTCACCTTACAGATGTGTGTTCAAGTTTTAAGTAGTCTTACGACTAACCCCACCGTGCTCTTAGCACCGGATGAATTCTAACGTCCATCAGCGCCCCATGGACACATGGAAAGACAACTTGGGACTTCCTACCCAGCAAACAATCTTAGGGTTTCTGGAAGCAGTAAAAAAAATTGCATGTTTTTCAGATGCGCTGTTCTTTAGCGCTTCCCAGGATGCGCAAATAGAAGCGAGAGATTTCAAACACAAAAGAGTAAACACAAAATAATAAAAACAATCTCTCACTTATTGCGTAGAAGCAAGAGTAATAGTAATTTGAACAATTTGCTTTTTATGGTTTAACGATCTCACATATGCAACAACGATATTTAACGACATGATTTCAGTGAGTTTTTGATGCTTTAAAAAAGCGCAGTTTTATGTCAAAAAATTGAGCTTCCGAGTGGGACATCGCGAACAAAAATCATGCCTATTGGAAGCGCATTTCGAAGCAAGAGCCGACTAAACTTTCGCTTATAAATCTGCTTCGTTGGAGGCAGTAGTTTTTGCTGGGTAGGTACCAGAGAACTTAACTTGTTGCTTAACAAAACCGTTCAACAATAACAAAGCCACAAAAAACTTGTCTTTTATTTGCAAGTGATCAAACTTGCCCACACACTCTGTTTTGTTGTCAAATTTTAAAGCAACCGAACATATGCCTCTTGTCATAAAAATAATCTTCTTTAAATTGGGAATGAATGAATAAATCAAACTTGTTCGAACTTTTATATAAGTTGTTCATATTTAGGCAATCGAACCACTTGCAGGTTGAACACTGCCTTATTTTTATCATAGGTCGAATCAAACTTGTCAACTCGTATACTTGTCTTTTCCACTCAACACACAAAATGTTGATAAACATTGAAGTACAAAATGCAAGAAATCATTGTGTATGAATTCGTTCATTCCTATCAACAAAGGCAAGCTTTTTTTTTATTTTAATTTACAGCGGCTTTTGATGTACATCATGATACAATAACAGTACAATTAATAAAGAAACGGTATATTTATTTTTAAGTAAAAATTCAACAATTTATTAAAATTATTACACTTTTTTAACTTATAATTCAATATGTAACATAAGGGTATATAAAAAAAATAAAAATGTGAGATCATATCAAAAACTGTAGTACATTTAATAATAAATAAAAAAAATCAATTCAAACTTATTTCTTATTATATTATATTCAAGTATGCATACTACACCATTTCAAGTTGAAATTAAGAATACGAAAATTTTCTTTGAGAAAGTACAAATTGAAATTGAGAAATGCAAACTGGTATTGAGAGAAAATGAAAAAAATAAATTGAAAAAGTGAAAAAATAAGTAAAAATTTATATCATAAATTTCAACTAACGGCGCGGCGACAAGGTGTAAACGTTGTTGGAAATTTGACTCAATACAAAATTTTTACCGTCTGCCATATTTGCATGTGTATTTCGGCATATACAATTCAACTAAATTTGATCCATTAATCGGACACATGTTTCACAATAAAAAAGCAAACAAAACACAAGCCTTTTTTTAATGATCAAACTTGTCACACACTCTCATTTGTTTCAAAAGAAAAAAATAATAAAAAAAAAGTCTCATAAACCACCGTGCATTTTCAGATATATATTCCCTCTAACTTTGTTTTTGTTGAACAATGTTTAACAATGTTGAATCGGTTATGTTGTTTGCATTGTTGGTATATCATACTGCTCAAGCCACACAGACGTTATGTTCAAACATGTTGTATGAATTAATGAGAATAAGAACGTTTGAACACAATCAATTGACTGCAAGCTTTCCTCTTGCCTGTGCGATCTTGTTCATAAAATGCTTTTGTTAATTATACTCATAATCAGAATTTGATGTGTACAGCAGAATGAATATGAGTTTTAATCATCATTGAATTTTTCTTTATTCTTTAAAATGAACAAAAATTTTTGTGCTGAATAAAAGCAAGAAAAATCGTGATTTTGAAGTTCTCTGGTAGGTACATATGTATATGCAGGTTGCAATCCAAATATAATAGTTTCCTTTTGTCTATCAATAATCTATTATAAATCAATAAATTATTATTTTCGGTCGCCGAAAACATAATTACTAAAGCGTTAAAATTCAACACATTGGATTCATACAGATTTATTCATTCACTCATTAACTGCGTGTTTTTAGAAAACGAAAAAAAAAATTCGTTCTTGTATTTATATTGAAAACATCAATAATTTTTAAGAAATTGTTTTTGTTTTGAATGCAAATACTTTCTTCTTTCATTAAACCCAATTCCTATGAAAGTAATTGAGATGATATAGGGGTAGTTAGGGGGCGTATGATTGTTATGATTTAATTTGCAAAAATATCAAGTATACGTATTTTTTATTTTACTTATAAATTGAAATTGTACTGCATCTTTTGTTAACGAGCACAGTACGAAAATATTTATATTCGTATCACTCCGTGTAGTGAAATAATTTAGGATCTCTGCTAAAAATCGAATATAAGACATCGTCGCCGATGTACTAGCACCCTTCTCAGCTGACCGCCAGTTCCGACTAAGGCCTTTGAAAATCGCTGTATTGTTGTATAAAACAAACACGTTATCTGAACCGGCATATCAGCTGTGAAATTGTTTATAAACGAAAAAAATATGTACATTTTTTTTTTAATTGACCTTTAATAATATATTTTTTTCAATTAAAAGTTTAATAAATTCAATTAAATTTTTAATTAATTTTTGGGCCCAATACTAAAATCAATAAATAATTTATACAAATAAAAATTAATACCCGATAAGCATTCGAATATTATAATTTTTTTTGCTATTAATTTTTATTTAATATTTAATTAAATTTGTTAATCATTATTGTTAAAAATTTAATTGAAAATTAGTTTAATTCAATATAGTATTTATTCTCAAGTCAGACAAATTGCGGTGGCGAACCTTTGATGACTCCTTAACTTTGCTCACACAGAATGAACTTTGCGTTAAAATCAGCCTTTGATTTTCTATTCCTAATAAAAGCATAGCCAACTCATATTGCAATACTAATTTTATGGCTCCCAAAAGCATTAAGCATTAAACACAATCACCTCAGCAAGCTACCGACTTCAGGGTGTCAAAAATAAAATACACACGTTTATATGAGAACGATTATTTTGACGGCATCAAGTTAATACACTGCAGGTTATTGTCCCTGCTAATTTTGTAGTTGTAGTCAAAATTAAACTAATTTTTGATTGTTTGATTGATTCAAATACATTCATATGTATGCGAGAACTTCGGCTAATGTAAATAATAATTTTTTCAATAGGTTGATACTGAAAATTTAAAGCTTTAAGGGCAATGAGAATTACATGCGATAGTTATATACTAAGAAGCAAACTAAATCCAAAGAACAAATTTCTAAATTACACTGACATATATTAGCAGACATATATTATCCGCATTCCATTTTCGAAAGTTGCTACACTCTTGCTACACAGCGCTCTTCGTGTTTTCTCCACTGTGTGTGGTTGTCAGCAGATGTAAATGATTAGCTTTATATATTTATTATTTTCTATAAATAGAATACGAGAAATAATTCCCCGCTATTTTTTCCTCTTCTAAATGGAGCTTTAAATTTATTTAAATCTAATTTCTATTTTTGTTGGCTACAAAATAAAAACAGCTTAAAATATGGCAAAAAATTTATTTTAGTGAAGCTGCCCCGAGAAAGAACAAAATTTTCTTTACGCGGTATAAAACTTAAAAATATGAAAAAGAATTAAATAAAAAAATTTGGGGCGGCTCATAGTTTCCGAGTCTCCGAGGGCATGTGAAATTTTCGAATAAAAGTGCATATCTGGATTGAGTTACTAAACAAATCAGGTCAAGTTTTTTTAATATAATTATTAATATTAACTGAATTTATTTTGGGAATATATCTTTATATATATGATTCTAATTGTGTTTTTTCCCTTAAAAATTATAATTATAATTATTTTATAAGGGCTAACAACACCATCTGAGATTTTGTTAGCAAGGTGGGTGGGTTAAGAATTTGTGTAGCGAATGACATCTTAAGCTACACAACATTGTCATTACCTGTTCCTTTTCTTTTCCTTTATTGTATGTATAGATTGTATATTGATATTTTGTTCCTTAGCTACCTAAATTTAAAATCTTTCTGATAATGATTCCACATGTTTTTTTTTTATATCAATGAATGGGAACTAACACACCCCTCCCAACGACGAGCTTAGCCAAATTTTATAAGGTAGCACAGTTCCCGAAATAATAAAAAAATTATACCACCGAGACAGTGAATCGTTACAGGGATTTTCACATGTTACTACATGTGCACGTTGTAAGATTTTAATATTCTTTTGTTTTGTTTAATTTTTTAATTTTTCATTTGATTCAAAATACATTAGTTATGCTGGCCTATGGCAAACCTAGTGTAGATGAGAAGAAAAATCTAAAAATAGAAATGTGTGTGTGCTGTAAAAGTAAACTCATGGATTGTTATGTTTTTGTTTATAGATTTTTTGGTTTTTTTGTTTGATATTCAACTTCAATTTTCGATTGATTGGTTGAATTTTAAACATTTAGATCTTGGGTTTGTATTCAAAAATTAATTAAAAATTGACTTTTTTGTCGGTTCTTTTGACGATGTATAGTTCAAAGTGGGATCACTTCTTCAGCAATAAACAGCTGTTCATATTTTTTAATTGCTTCTTTTTTGTTTGGTTTATTGTAATTGATTACTACTTTAGTTTTATTTTTACTTTTCTATAGTACAAAATATATAAATTTGAGGTCAAATGAATGAAGAAGTGCGTAACAATAAAATTTTGTACGATGTGGCACACCCACCGTACAAGAATTTGAATCAGTTGCTTATGGTGCAGTTGCCGTCTTCAAAATAATTAAGTAGCCGACTACAAGGCAACGAATGCAGCCAATTAAATTTGTAGTCTCTGCAGCTCGTGGCCTGCTGTGACGAATGTGTTTCATGTTTTATTTTTTTATTTTTTTTTTTTAACCATATACTTATATAAAATTTGTTTTGTGCCGTCACACATTGTATCTACATATCCATATATATATAAGTATGTATGTATGTGTGTATGTGATGTATGTATATTAGTTTTCAGCCGATAACAGATATGTATGGACTCGTGGAAGTATTTTCGTTACACTCTTCCATAACTTTTGTTTTATTTGCAAATTAATAATTAATAGAAACCAAAGTTCTAACACAAAAATACCTCTTTTTTGAATAAGCAACTCTTTAATTAAAACTTAAATACACAAAGTTTTTCAAATGAAAAAACAACGATTAAATGAAGAATTGTTTTTTCAACACACAAAAGAAAAGAAAAAAACCTCCTAAACACACACAGCAAATTGTTGAATGTTTCACGATAAAAGAAACATACATACCTTTTATTTCACTTTTAATATTTTTCTATTTGAATTTAATTCCACGTTGAAGTTTAATGTTGTTGCTGGAAATCCTTGTTCTGTGGTGGGCACACATACAAACACACACACTTATTATACATATATACACGTACACTTAAATATAAACTTACATATATTTTTTTATATTAATAACACATACACACACACGCGTGAAATGTTTTATTTTTCTAAGCACCTTCTAAATGACAGCAGAAAAAAGATTGTAAGAAAAATTTTACAAAACTGAAAGTTAACAACGAACCGAAACGAACTAAAGCGAACAACTGTAGCGAACCGAAATGAAAGTGAAACGTTTGCTAAGTGCAAAAGCCTTTTATAGAGCCAGAGAGGAAGAGAGAAAGAGAGAGAAATTTCAAGAAGCAAGTTTTCACAAAATTAATAATAAAAGTTAAACAACACGTATACGCACCGTTAAACCGTTGTGGTGACCGCTATCGGTTACACAGTTGTTGTAGCTGAGACTGGTATATGTACAATACAAAAAAAAAATACTGTAGGTTTTTTAACTTTACACACACACATTGAAAGCATAGAAATACAGAATTACTGTATTAAAAATAGAAACTTTTTTGAAAACGTGGATTCTTTTCGTTATAAATAGAAAAAATTTCCTTTTTATTTATTAATTTTGTAATGGGTTTTTACGATTTCAATAAACTTTATTTAATTTTTTTTTATATATAATTTTGACTCGCATAGAAGAAATACAAAAAGGAATAAGTTTACATTTCTGAATTTGGAATATTATTTATTTATTATTTTAAAAACCTTTGAAATATGTATTAGTTTTAATTAATTGTTAACATTTCTACAAATTTTTCTTACTTTATTTAAAATTTTCCTTAGGGATAATTTTTTTTAATTTAAATTTTTTTACACAAAAAAAAATATATTTTATAAAATTCCCAATTTGATTTTTTTTTATTTTCTACACAGGTATATTTTTGTGCAATAATTTCATGTTAAAATTTACAATTAATTTGAGAAATATTTTCTTCTTCTTCATTTTGTTTTACTATAAACGTGCATCTTTTTTCAATTTCAATTTTTTTTATTTTTTGGTTTTTTTTTTTTCGTCTCACTAAAAATATCCCGAACCCTACCAGACGCAGTGAATACTCGTTTCATACTGGATGGGTATCTCATTAAATATAGTTTGCCTTGGCAAATAATCTAGCTGCTGGATGTGACATACTCTAAACAAAAACACACACACATTCACACAAAACACACACGAGCGCACACACACTCGTCTAACACACACTTTTGCTGTAATGAAAATGTGCAACAGCTGGAGTGTATTACACTGAAAATAAGTCACACTCAATCACACAATTTGCTCTAATACACCAACACATTCTCGTACTCCAGCAAAGAAAAAACAAGAAACACACAGACCAGTACATACAATACAAACAAACCCAAAGAATATAAGAAACAAAGAAAACACCAACAAAAACATGCGTAAAGCATAAAATACAATTTTCATATTTTCCGAACAATTGAAGTTTAACATACAGAAAAAAAAAAAAAAAAACTGCAAAATATTGTAAATAAAAACTCTTATACAGAATAAGAAATTTCTGCTCTCTTGTATTTAACTTTCTCTATTTTGCTCTCACTCTAACACACATTTTACTCGTGCCATGTTATTTCTATTTATTCCATTTAGTTGGGGTTTTGCTGTTGCTTCTTCCTAGAAATATGCCACAAATACGGCTAATAGGTCAGTTTTTATACTAAATACAGCAACAACAACGACACAACCACCAACAAAAAACAATTGTTCGACTTTTATTCGTTCTTGTCATTATTATATTTAATATCCTTAACTTGTGGCTCTTCCGTGGCTTTATGGTGTACGATATATATTTTTTGCTACTGCTTCTAATTATGGCTGCGTTATGTTCACGCTGCAATGCTTAAGAATTGTATTTGTTATTTTATTTTTGATGAATTCGGTAACCAAAATGCTTATAGAATTACACAAAATGAAAATAGAAACGTATGAACCTATAAGTATGTGAGGGCTATTTGCATAACTATTGATTTGGAATTCAGAACAAAGCTCGGCGCTACTGAACAAACATACAGATCAGAAATGAGATGAACATTGTGGGAAAAAAAACGTACAGCCTTTTCAGCGACGTTTTTGGGGAAAAGAACAATTCAGGCGCAATATTTCTCTTAATGAAGGGTGGTCCAACCATAATGCACGATGTTAATTGTGAGTCACATTTTAAGGTCAAGTTTTTTGTCCAACTTAATTTAACATTTCGTTGTTTGAATTGTACGCAAATTTCAGCAAACCAGGTCTTTAGAAAATGTAAAAACAGCTGTGCAGTCACGACCTGTTTGTTCTGCGGAAAGCATTGCTGTTTTTCGCGATAGTATGACAGAAGAGCTGTCCTCTACCTCTACTGCTTGTTGTTGTGCCCAGAAATTGAGGATATGGACCTGGACGATATGTGGTTCGAAC
The DNA here is from genome assembly GCA_963924685.1 of Dexiosoma caninum. NCBI lineage: Eukaryota > Metazoa > Arthropoda > Insecta > Diptera > Tachinidae > Dexiosoma > Dexiosoma caninum. The sequence goes on along the minus strand of OZ004728.1, from coordinate 86,335,314 downwards.
AGGATGATGCCACTTGCTACACCGCCAACGAAATAATGGGTCTTTAATTCAATGGCCGTGTTATCTCGCGTCGTGGGAAACTCATCCACTTGGCGTGGATAACCAAAGAACAACATCCAGTAATTGTTTAATTTTTATTAATTATTATTTTTCTTTGTCTTGGAAAATCTCATTAGCATCGTTGTTCTCCCGATACCAATGCCAGTTGAAAGAGTGCTCGCCATGGGAGGTGCTTGGTGGCCGAGTAGTTACCGTCTTAACTCTGCAAGCAAAAGATCCATTGTTGAAGTTCTTGATCAGATGAAAACTTTTTCCATTTGAGCAATAAAACGTCGACAAAGAAAATTAATCTCTAATATGGTTGCTGGAATCTGCTTGACAGATTCTTAAATTCCCTTATCACTTCACCAACTGTCTCTTCTCTATACACACGACAACTCAGAATAGTTCTGGTAAATGCATTGCAAAAGGGTCAAGAAAAATAGTAGGGTCCTGCTGCTACCTATTCTCTGACATCTGTAAAAATATTCGGTCGATGCGCTTTGCACTGTGAAGAAAGCGGAATGCCACTGTATGCGACCTGTGAGAGCATATCGCAGCCTTTCTGCAGGTTCCGAAACGAATAACCTGAAACTCTAAGCAGTTCACTGCCGTTTTAATCGCTGATAATTTAGCCTGCCGTATGCTGCCTTCGTTCGTATCCCGACTTCTCTTGTCGTAAATAAAATTAGAAAATAAAAAAATTGTTGTTGTCGTTAAAAAAAAGTTCCTTTGAAAGCATCTGTTAATAGTCAAAACAATAGAAGAGAAAACTTTTGCCGAACACATGAATCATAAAATTTAAAAACTTTTCTTTTTCAAGGTTTTTTTTTTTACTTGTCGTAGTTTGATTCAATCCATTGTGTGTTTTAATTGAGAAAGTGTCAGAAACTTTGACTGTGATTTGCTTTTTACTTTTCTATTCGTTTTCGTTTGCACTTTTGCCAACTTTTGTTCCTTCTAACCGCAAATTTGTGTTGCATCTTGTGTTTTCTTAGCGGTTGCCTGTCGTCATCCAGAACTTGTAATTTCAACTTTTCGCTGTCGTGGACAGCACTTAACCCTAGAGAACTAAACCCCGCCTGTGAGGCGCAACGAATAATGTTCTTGCGAATTTAATATTGATCGGGTGCAAGTTACAAAACGAACTTTCAAACCAACGCAGTAATTTATCGTGTGAACTTGTGAGCGGACGTACATTGCACAAATATACTGCTTTGTGTTGCTTGAGAGGCGAGGTTTAGTGTTAAAGGTATATTTCTGACTACACATTCGTACTAGAATTTTATTTATTTTCTGCAAGATTATTTATGTTTAGAGATGTGCACTTCTGATTTACAAATAGAAAAATGGCTGGAAGAGCTGTCGGTAAATGGTAGCGAAATAGAGGACAATTTAGAAGAGGATTTCGATTCAGATGACAGTCTAGTTGATCCAAATTTTGAAGCTGAATCTGAGAAGTGGAATATATAATTGTAGGCAATAAAGTTGAAGTTACTTCTATAGATACTCCGCAAAGAAAGGAACAACCAATTACTGTCCATCAAGCAAGAAGCGTATGAGCATTTATTATTGTGCAAAATGCAATAAAACATACTGCCTTGAACATCCATCTCCAAATTGCTATCAATGTGATATAGGAAAAAAGGGCTGAACTAATTTTTATGTACAAACCAAAATATAAATGTCATGTTGAAACTTTTTTATTTTAATGAAACGTGCTACAAAATAGCTATAAGAAAAATGTCAATTTATGTTTTTTATTTTAAAGTTTAATTATATTTTTTTGAAATTATCTCTTAGAAAAAAAAAACTTGAAGTGCTGTTTTTAGTTTATGTTTTAATGACTTATAAAAACAATTAAATGGATTAAATTTTTATTTTATAATTAAATAATAACAGAACTAAATACAAACTGTTTTTTCAATAAAAAAAAAACATATTAAAACCAAAAAAAACTTTTGTTTTTCAAAAAGTAGTCTAACAGGCGAGCTTTAGTTTAGACCGTTAAAAAAAAATGTTTAGTTTTCTAGGGTTAATGTCAAGATTTAATCAAAAACTCGTTTTTTTGTTTTGTTTTTTTATACACCATACAGTCGCACCAATAAAGTCATTGTAATTAATTAGAAGCTTAAATATTTCTTAAAAAAAAAAGTATCACTTCAAACTCAAATTTAATTATGACTTTGTGTGCATTTAATTCATTTTAGCAACAGTTATTGATGTTGTGTGTTGGGGAATTGTTTAAAACAAAACATATTAATTAAATTAAATTAAATTAAATTGATTAAGTCTTGATTAAAACTGTTGCACATATAATATACTTCCTTTAAACTTCAAATGTTGCCTTGAAATTTACATGACGCACATACACACACATATACGGCAGACGTACGTATAAGAAGACAAATATCCAGTGTGAGAGTTACATGCGTGGCGACACAACACACACACACACACACAAACAGAAACTGAGTTTCCGTTCCACTTTTTTAATTGAATTTCTCTATTGGTGTTTAATAAGAGTAATCTAATTGAAAAATAAAAACTTTAATTACAAATGAAATTAATACATGGAAATTGGGTGTCGTGTTATACTCGTACATACTCGTATCTACACGCGTACGAGTAATTTTTAAAATATATTTTTCAAGACAGAATCACTTGATAAAATGGAATATATTTATTAAGCCTGAGGTCTTTTTTTATTTTATTTGGTTTTATTATTCGATATTTCGTTAACAGTTTGCTAACATCATCAGGAATAATAGGAAATTATATAATATAATAAAAAATGTCAATTAATAATATAATTAAAAATATAATTTTTTATTATTTTTTTTAGATTTTATTCATCGCACATCATATTTTTACAAGTAAGCTGTTAACGAAATATCGAATAATAAAACCAAATAAAATAAAAAAAAAATAAAAAATGAAAAAAAATAAAAAAAAAAAAAAGACCTCAAGCTTAATAAAAATATTTCAAAAAATATTAAAAAATTACAATAAACAAAAAAGTTATTAAAATTTTAATACACAGGCGTGACTTTGGCCCACCCTATATATAATCAAAGTTTTTATTTTTTTCATTTCATCTTTATTAATATATTTTACTGAGCATATAAATTTACATTTTCGTAATTTTATCTATAGATACTACAGCGAATAATTTAGATAAAAAAAAAAAACTTGATAATAATTTTGAAAATTATAACATTATTCAAAGGAAAATACGTAAAACTTTTATATGAAAAGAGATATACATTTTAAATATAGTTAGAAAGTATCAGGTATACCATGAAATTAGACGAGGATAATATACATGCACACATGTCACTTTCAATTTAATGAATTCTGTTTTAAGTTGCAATTAAGCCATTAACATTTGAGAAGAAGAATTCTGAATAGATTCGTGCTATTTATGGTTAAGTTTTTTTATGAAGTCGATAATTAGTTCATATCCAGTTTCGTAGTGCAGAAGTAAAAATAATCAAGGTAAATGTATTTTTCGGTGTATTAAAATAAATGCATAAATTTTAAGGTATAAAAAAAAACTATTCATTCCACAAAATTAATTTATTCAAGAACAGACTACAATCATTTACATTTTAATATGCAGAATATATTGACTTGTCTCTTGCCTAAAAAGCACTTTTAAAAAATTTAAAAAAAAAATAAAAACAAATAAAAGTAAAAAACTAATGACTGCCAGTGTCAGTCAGTGCGGCACAATTACATCACAAGAAAGAAATAATATAAGAAAATATTTTGAATATTTAATGGTTGGGAATATCAACTGGTATTTTGTTTGAAATATGTTACCGCTGTATTCATGGAATGCATTTCTGTGCCAGTGCCAGTGCCAGTGCCAGTGCCAATACCACTAGAATTGAATAGAGTCGATTTAAATTTGCATGAATCTGTAGAGGTATTTATTATATACATACCGTTAGGCTTTGTTTGCATATATGCATATTTGTAAGTGTGAGTGTTTGCAAGTGGTTCAATTGATATGTAAAATTGTGCAAGTGTATGTGGTGTTTAAACTATTGAATGAATGAAATAAATCAAAGACTTCAAGGATTTTTGCAACAATTTTTCTTGTTTCGAGTTTACAAGTCCCCTTATTTTGTAAGATGCATAAGTGGGAATACACATGACGAATGTGCTTGCAAAAATAGAGATAACATGTAACGAGGCCTGACTCGAAGTCATTATTGAAGAAACTTTTTCGTTTATATATTCTTATTTTTCTTCAGACTATAGAAATAACACCTGGAGAATAAATAATAAAGAGATTCACAAGTGTGCAAAGAACCCGAGTAATAGAATTTTATTATTTAAATCAGCGATCAATTATTTTAAAATGTGATTATGAGCGCTGAAACTCTTTATCTTTTGAAAGTGTTCTAAATAAGCAGACCTGTAAGGTACCTAATTTCATCATATTCATTAAGTTTTTTTAAAAACTTGTTGTATCTTATCTGTAGGAATTGTGCAGTAATATGATCATCAACGTATGAGTACCAAAATAAAGGAACAAAATCCAAGTTTTTCATCATTTCGTCAATAACATTCTCAAGTACTGTTTCCACTAAAATTGGTGCCAAACTAGACCCCATAATTATTAATTAATTTAATTAAAATATTATTTTAGTTAAAAATAAAAATGTAGAAATTAATATGATTCCTTGAACCAGGCTCAGGGAATGTCCTTCACATATGCAAACTCCAGGTTACTTTTTTTTTTTTTTTTTTTTTTTTTTTAAAGATAATACAAACTCTACGAAGCTCTTAAGCTTGTCTGTAGAAACACCCAGGGTGTAAACGGGAATCGAACCCGCACCTCCATATTGATAAGACTAATGCTCACGCACTAGGCGGCGGAGTCATCCTCAACATAATCTAAAAAATACGCGACTGCAGAGTTGTGCAAAAATTAAGCTCTATGTATCCTTCTTATCACTCCACCACCCGGCTCTTCTCTAAACTATTCGGGTATAACTAGTTTCGGGGTATGTATTGCATAGGTAGGTAGACGAGAGGGTGCCTCCGTATTCTACTGCATGCGTCTTATCAATATGGAGGTGCAGGTTCGCTCAGACCATGGGTGTTTCTACAGACAAGCTTAAGAGCTTCGTAGAGTTTGTATTGTCTTAAAAAAAATATTTTAATTTCTTTACCGGTGAAAATCTAATTAACTGTGTTATTGATATTACAAAATTTTTAATTAACATTTTCAATTTCGATTTCCTGGCAAGCTGTTTCAATTGAAAGCTTTGCCAAAAAAGAAAAAGAAAAAATTATACAGAAAAGAGTGCCGCCTTTAAGACCTTTTCAGAACCTCCTCAAATATTAAATTGAATATAAACTTGGCTGTGTGTCTGTTTAATTTTTTTTTCACATCTGAATATAAATATTTTCTCGTTTCAAAATGTTGCACGAGAAACAAATCATTGTCACATACATGCCAGCAAAAGGAGTGAGCGAAGTTGGCATTTACAACTATTTTTATGGTATTGAACATCGATTGCTAAGAAAAAGCGAAGACAGATGTATTTGAAAATAAAGCTTTTGCTACTTACACCAAAAAAAAAGGAAAAAATAAAAGCTTCAAAAATTATTTGTAAAAATGAAAAAATTAAAGCTGAGTTCTGAACAAACTGAAAAATTTTTAGGAGGGCCTTAAGATCGTCGTTGCTCGGACGAAATTAGATAAGTGTTTTTTCCAGCAACCCTGTCATAGCTCCCCAGTGTCCAATTATTCAAGTTTTATTGTACGAAATACTCGTACTTATAGCCATACTGGCTTTGTTTCAATCAAGCGATTGGTTTTAAAAAAATTCGGCAATGTTACGATATACAGATGTTTTTTTTTTGCTGTTTTGAAAAACTACTAAAAAAACACAAAGCTGATTTTGTCGGAGCAACGACAAGATGTTGTTTGACAGCAATAACAAGTCATAGAATCAAAAACCACTGTGATTTAAAAGCAAAGTCCGCCGCCGCCTTCGCATATTCGATGTCACTGCACAACCACTATCTATTTTAATTGTCGTTTAAAAGACGACAATTTTGAAAAAATGGTGTTTTTTAATGTAAATAAAATTTTAAATTATTTTTATTTCAGTATTATGATTTAAACACGTTTTATTTGGTTAAATGCATCATATTCATGCAATATTTGGAAGATAAAAACTTAAAAAAAATTTTTTTTTTTTTTTTTTTTTTATCTGGGACCAGCACTCAGGAGATGACTCCTACACATGCGAAGCTATGGAACTATAGGAAAGGGATAGCAGGCGAAACGACAGGTGGTGAAGCCTAATTAATTATTTTTGCAGCTCTGCTTTCGCACGTTCTTTTTTGTTTTTATACTTGTAGCAGTGCTGAAGCTTCGGTTTAATAGCCATTTTTTGTTATTATTTTACTTCGCCGGTGCTACACAATACCGACGAAGGAGGACGTTCTGATGCGATTGTGGATTTCTATCAGCTGAAGCCGGTATTGTTCAGTGACCAGTGACTATGCCTTCGCCACTGAAACCTTCCGACAACAAGTTACACACAAAGACACTCTAATGCACATCAGAAAAATGCGAGATGTTTATTTTTATTTTAAAATTTTTAGTCTGAAACTGGGGTTGAACCCAGGTCTGTTTTTGGATTCGTTTGGACATCGCCACCGCTTATGTTAAGAGGTAAGTCTACCAGCTGATATGCTCATCCGCTGTCGGCTGGAAAGTGACCGGTATCAAGTTTCCTACCTCTAAAACGCTTTCCTTTCATTGGTCTCTTCAGTTTTGGGAATAGGAAAAAGGCGCAGGTAAACAAATCTGGTGAATAAGGTGATTGAGGCATGATTAGGGGGTTGTTTTTGGCCAAAAAATCACGAACAAGCATTGATGTGCGAGCTGGTGCATTGTCCTGATGCAGAAACCATGATTTTTTTCGACAATTCAGATCGTTTGAGCGGTATAGCTTCGCGCAAACGTTGCATAATATGGCAAGAACTGATGATTCAACACGTCATTGTAATCGAAGAAAACCAAATTCACTTTTTCTTTTCAACAAACCTCGTATACAGTAAGAAGACAAGATGGGATGAAGAAGAAATTAGACGGTAATTAAAAACATCCACTTTTTTCACAAATTTTCGACATCGATATCTCACAAACCATTTTGCAGATTTTTGTCAAATTTGCGGAATCGGTTAAAATATCTAAAAGCGATTTCACGTAGTTAGTCGCGGTTACTAGAAAAGACAATTTTTTACAATTTTTCGTCAAGGATATCTCTCGAGAACGCATCATTCGATTTCTGTCAAATTCACAGCAGTCGAAGTTTCTTCTTGAGGTAAAAAGCTGATTAGATTTCGAAATTGATTGCCTTACGGCCCGTTTCACGGCAACTTTGGCATACAAAACTTGCTGTTAAAGCTCACGTTAAGTTTTAATCGTATATTGTGAAAAGGCCTGTAATCAGTTTAAAACTTTTTAAAATTAATTTGAAGAAAAAAATATTTCGCAAATTTTCGAAATCAGCGGTACCGATTCGTTTCATTATCTGAGGATATTCAAGTGAACTTTCGAATGTGACAAATTTCTTTGTAGCGTTCCATTGACCCGTTCTTGAGTTATGAGACGTTTATACCCATATCCATATCTACGCAAAAATTGTCAATAGAGGGTGGCGATGGCACGATGGATGGTAGTCTGCACGTTGACTACTAAACCAAAAACAGAACTGGGTTCAATCCCAGTTTCAGACAAAAATTTTAAAATAAAAATAAAAATCTCGCATTTTTCTGATGTGCATTAGTGGGTCTTTGTGTGCCAGTTGTTGTCGGAAGGTTTCAGTGGCGAAGGCATAGTCACTGGCCACTGAACAATACCGGCTTCAGCTGATAGCAATCCTCAATCGCATCAGAACGCCTTCCTTCGTCGGTATTGTGTAGCACCGGCGAAGTAAAACAATAATAAAAATGGCTACTGAACCGAAGCACTGCTACGAGTATAAAGAAAGAACGTGCGAAAGCAGAGCTGCAAAATAATTAATTAAGCTTCACCTCCTGTCGTTTCTCCTACTATGCCTTTCCTATAGTTCCAGCACAATGCTTCGCATGTGTAGGAGTCATCTTCTGAGTGCTGGTGCCAGATAAAAAAAAAAACGATTCCCAGACTCTTAAAACTCGATTATCGAAACTTAAGATGAAATTATTAACTTCTTGTAGTGGGTCGTTGGAAAGTATTTACTTGGATTCTCAAGCAATCATACAAACTTGCTCACTTTGTTGAGTATTTCTTATATTTATTCTACAATTTCTATTAAAAAATTCTTATACATTAAACAATTAAAATAAATAGAACTTCAGTCGGACTATCGACTGTCAAATCGGCAAATAACGATAAACTTTTGAAGTGTATTTGATGTCATTTACGACTGATCTTTGCACAATGTGGGCCCGTCGCCAATACAACCAGCATAAGCCAACAAATGAGGTATTGTGTGCTGTTGCAAGACACCTCTAAATAAATGCGATTGAGGACCTCGGGCGTAAATGCCGACATCCTCGCCTGAATGTACACCTTTTGAACCAGGTATATGACTAGGATGGGTGTCAGCTTTAAGGGGAAGAGAAAAAAATTCGTTTTCATATTTTTAGTGTTCTGAAATGCCCATCAAAAACAAGGACTTACTTATGCCCTCGATTTTACCCTCAGGATCGTAACGTTGACCAAAGTCATCTAAATACCGCTCCGGTCCTATAGCATAATTCAAAGTGGCATAGCGAATGCCATTATCGTCCAAATCGTCTGTATTGAGACCCAAAATGGGAGTACCGCGCTCGGGATAGCCAGCAATTGTCAGAGGATGTGCATGATCTGCAGTCACTACAATTAGCGTTTCCTTGGGGTTAGTCATATTGACTGCCAGTTCTATAGCTTTGCTCATTTCTATAGCTTCGTCGGTACTTATACCTGGTTTTGTCAAATGGTGGCCATAATCAATCAACCCACCCTCGATAAAGACAAAGTAGCCCTTTTTATTTCTGCTCAGAAATTTCAACGCTACTCTGGTCATTTCGGATAGGGTGGGTTCTTTTTTACGATCGGCCAGGGCATTAAAACTCATTACGCCTGAATTGAAAATACCCATAATTTTATCAGTCTTTCGAACATTGAGACTCAACAATTCATCGCGATTTGTTACCAATTTACCCCGGCGATTGTTTGCCTGCCACAGCGATAACAAATCGCGGCCATCTTTACGTTCGCCTCTATTATTATGAGCATCGGTTACAGTATTCGGTAAAAATTTTCCCATACCACCACCCATCATTAAGTCCAAGTCACGTCCGGGTGCTTGTTTTATCAATTGCTGAGCAATATCAAGGCATGACGCAGGATCGTTGTGTTTACCCCAACCGATTATGTCGGCATCACATTCCCAGAAACGGTTGGCGGCATGGGCATACATACCCGCAGGACTAGCATGCGTGAGTGTAGTCGTTGTAATAAATCCTGTAGACTTACCGGCTCTTTGGGCCCATGAGGCGATCGAACTTACTTGATTTTCAGTAGCCATGCTCATGGAACAATTGTTGTATTCAACATTTGCTGATACGCCCAGCGTCACAATGTTGGCCTTTACGCCACACATGTAAGCGGTGGAAGTACATGCTGAATCAGGAACTTGGGCATTGGCGCAGTACGTCTGAAAAAGCGCATTTTAACAAAAATATTTCATAAATTTCGTTGCGAGTTATTAATTTTATTTATTTATTTTTTT